>MU132183.1:76621-102005 GCA_015039395.1 Ceratobasidium sp. AG-I
ACATCGCACAAACATAAGAATGAGTGGAAGATTGGGACAGGCTGGACGAGTGGCCGAGGGTAGGCGGGCAGGGCCAGGGAGAGGGAAAGAAGTCTCCGCCTGGACTGATCTCGCCTGTCAGGGTTCACACAAAGTACAACAAGATCGTCCACCTTCCCGATCATTTTTCGCTATTCACTTTTTGTTTTGCTTATCCGTTTGAACCAAAAGAACTAAAGAGTGTTCTTTTGCGTTGTGTGGTTGTGTTTTGTCCAGTGACTGCCAAATGCCCATGTACCTTTACTACATGTATTGCATTGCTTTGTATTGCTAGTCACATCATAATAATATACCCTCCTTGATCCCTTTGATAGCGAGTCTGACTGAAAATTTGTTACCTTTGAATGAATACACATTACCACTGGCATTTACAATTCCGCATATACAGTAGTCATATTTTCAAACCTTGACGACCAATGTCCTCCGCAGATTATCGCATCTAACTAGCTCCCTTGGTAAAACGACGGTCGAAATGACCCGAAGTGCGAGCCATTGAATAGCATTTGCATAGTCCAATTTAACAAGAAGTCCCAATTTATGCTCACACAAACATATAGTCAAGTTAATATTACCCGACCCATGTCGATCCATAAGGTTATGTGCGGAGGTGCAGTAGAGATGGCAGATTGGATGGACTGAGGGAATGACATCTTGAACAATAGTATATATTAAGCGCAGAAGTTAAAGGAGTGAAACCGGGTTGTGAATCGAGAGATGATTGCTCTTCGAATAAGCGTAGTGGCTGTATACTCAGTGGCGCATAGACGATTGGGGTGAACGCTACATGTAGAACTGGTCAATGTCATGGAAATACCCGCAGCGTAGACTTCTGGATGAGAACTAAGGGCGTTGGAAAAGGGCACTTTGTCATGCATTGCGGTTAAAGCATAACACAATCATTATAGGAAAGGTACTGAATCACTGATTCACAACACGTAACACAGCAATCGGTCCACAAGCGGATAATTTAAGAAAAGCCTAGGTTGCTCGAAACAAACGGAGGCACCCCTCCACCAGCGTACCAAATCCAGTAAATTCACCAAGCTCAACACGAAAGTGGATCGGTATTTTGTCCATCAGAAAATGACCGAATTTGCTCAAACGGGGCATCCGCTGCTAAATAGCATTTCACAGAACTGGTCACCTAGTCAGTACGAATTAATACATGCCGATGCTCACAATAAACTGATTCATAGCGTAGGCGAGAGTACGGTAAGGTAAATAGGCTGATAAATCACCCCAAAGCACAACAAAATACGGCGGGGCGTATCCGCGATATCAAGAGTGTAACACCATAAAATGCGGGATGCGGCAGCTACGCATGGACTCTAAGAACGATTCAAGAAGCACGAAGTAAATCTATGCAGGTGGACAGTGCTGAAACAGGGCAACTGGAAATGAACGCTACATGAGAGATGTAGCAGCCTTGGGCAGTCGATCAAATCCAGTGTCAACCGAGTGGACTTCGGATCACGTAGGCCGGGATGCCCCTGTATGCTAAGCACCTAGCACACCCAGCACTTGCTCACTGTAATCACCACGTACATATAGTCCTGAGATATGTAATTTCTTGCCGCCATTCGGCGAGATAAAATCATCATCCACGCACAACACCTATCGCTCCCGGCGTTTTTCAAAAAGCATACACTCGGTGCCCGAGAAAGTTTTCTGGTAATTCACTGACTTTATTTTATGGAGTGCGACAACTAATAATCCAAACTGCATCGGGAGAGTTTGAAATGATACCTTAGACTAGGCCTATTGGGGTGCTGAGAACCTGGGGAGATAGCATGGCACTCGTCACGCTATAACAGACTGTGAGCAATGCCCTGGAGCGAGAGAGAGAAATCTAACGTACAAGTGTTATCGAGCGTGAGTCTCCTCTGCTGTAATTGCAGTTCCCTGCTATAAAACCTCTGAGGCGAGGAGGCAAACGAAATATAAACTGTATCACCAGCAACCAACACGAAAGTCTTCCCAAGACCAGCGATTCTCTGCAACTCTTGGATGCCTACCAACTGTAGATATAGTTCACCCAAATTTTGCGACAGGTTTGCTCAAGAATCTACTCACCTCAACCCCATCAACGATTCCACGTTTCACGTTTGTCAACCCAAGCTTCGCGTCGCGATTGGGAACAACGAGGTCACAGGTAACGAGTATCTAACTTGCTCCACCGCTCGCCAGTAGATTTACAGTAGTAATGATAGGTTTATCATAGCGCCTTCGAGCGAGCAAGGAAAAGCCTATGGTGTCGTTGACTATCGCCTCGGCTTCGCGATATTCTCCACTGTATTTTTACCCTTCTCAGCCGAACAAAACCGCAATAGGTTTGCGGAAGACGAATATGTGGTGATACATACCTTGGAGATCTTGGATAGCGTTGAATGCTCTCCCAAACACGGACCTAGCATTCAAGGAATTATTCACACCAACGAAACGGGCCTTATTTGAATATCAAGACACTCGCCCCAAGCTGCTCTTGTCTAATAACCAATCCATAACTTCCGCAATATCTTCTTTGAGCTCTGAAGGCGTCGCATTGAGCGCCTTTAGAATATTCAGCGTGACCTAGTGAAAATGAGTTGCAGGAGATTCCAAAACAGAATGGATGTCATGATTCGGCGGGAGCGAGCTTAGAGACTTGGCAGGATTTTGCGACTGACATTTAGATGCCGAGAAGCTAGTTACCTGGTTTCCAAGCCTTCCTAAAATGGAACTGGCGCGAGCCGGTTCGCGTTTGATTTTTCAGGGTCCGGACGCGCAGTTCTAGAAGGCTTGGTACAACCTGGCATGTAGAGGGCCGTGCTTTGCGTGCCTCGGTATCCGTCGTTCAAATTGTAATATAGACACATATTATATACAAGATATACTATTTCGATGTCAAAGAATCGAATGGTACACTTTTTGAGACATGAATCGAAGATCTGAGGGTCGAAAAGTGACGTGCGAAACCGGGTCGAAAACGCGAAATCACTATGAACGAGTTAAGCGCTGATCTCAGGGTCCTGGTGCGCGAGACCGACTCTGAGCTCGCGTCGACGTATTCCGGTGTCAATCTGAGGCTCTCTAGCCTGCTATATATTCTAAGTCATAGATATATGACCTGGACGGGCCCTGAAGCAGTATGAGCGACGTTCTAGACGATTATAGCGACTTGGAGCTCAATGAAGCGGATTTACTGCTTCTTGATGCGCCTCCCGAGCAACCTCTCTCGCGCAACACACTTGTCTATGGCTCAGAGGCTTATTGCGCGTCTTATAGGCATTCTTTGACACTGGCCACTCAAAGAGCTACAGGTATTACCCCTCACCCTTGGCAGCTAGACTGCGCTCTTGCCTCCCATCTTGGGCGCGATGTGTTTGTACTGGCTGGTACTGGCTTCGGAAAAACGCTAGCCTTTATGATGAGCTGCTTCTTGGACAGTACTCTCACTGTATGGCTTATTTCACCTCTGAATGCGCTCGGAAATCAGCAGGCCAAGACGTTTAGTGACTGGGGACTCAGGGCTATCGCTGTCAATGCGACTACCAACTACCCTGGACTATACAAGGCAAGAAAGACCGCATACATCCTGGCATTCTGTATAATTGACGCCTGGGAACAACATTTACTATACAGGAAATTAATTCTGGACAGTACCAAGTTATCATCTCGTCAATCGAAGCATTTCTGGATACCACCCGACTCCTCCCCGCCATCAAATCCCCCGAGCTTGCCAAGCGGGGTCGTCAAATGATTGTTATAGACGAAGCGCATGTTCTAGTCAGCTGGGTGGATGGATTTCGACCGCTCTATTCTCTGGCTGGTGATCTCAAGCTCATATTGACACATAAAACACCCTACGTCGCCGCCACTGCTACCGCTAACAATCTGGCTCAAAAGACTATCAAAAAAATGCTTCGATTTGGACAAGATTCTCTTACTATTAACCTTGGAAACCATCGCTCCAACCTGGCGTTCTCAGTACACCGCTTGAAGCATGCTGCACGCTCAGTTATGGAGATCCTCGACTATTTCCCTTCTCGAACTGAGCTATCAGGGTTTACTCTCATATTTGTGGACTCTCGCCCGCTTGCCTATGTTATCCTTCACATTCTCCGCCAGTATATTGTTCCGGAACTGCGGTCGGCAATTGATATCTATCACGCATGCCGGGGCGAGTACGATAAGATGCTACTAGCGGCTAGCTTTGAACGCGAGGATGGGATTCGAGTTATGATTACTACTGAGGCGCTTACATTGGTACGCATATAGTCTATTCTATGTGTAATAGTCTAACTCTAGTATAGGGAATCAACTTTCGTATAGTCTCGCTTGTTATCCAGTTCATGGCACCGACAAACCTCGAGACTGCTCTTCAACGAATGGGACGTGGCGGACGCGACGGTTCGATCATCTGCGAGGCAGTTATGATGGTTCAAGATAGTCTGTTTGAAGATAGCAAGGAAGGACTGAAGCAAGCAGAGAAGGCTAAAAAAGGGAACGAACCAGCACCAACCGCTAAGCCCAGTAAGAAGGCCGCCAAGGCAATCGAGGGGTCAAACAAGAAGCCTAGGCGATCGACGAAGGAATACAGCGATGGTATAAGGCGCTTTATCAATACTACCGGTTGTCGCGTCGATGTGCTCGACCAGGAGTACGATAATCCGCCTCGCCCAGAGGGTGAGGTCTGCCCATGTGACTCCCACAGAGTGTCTCGAACCGAGGAGACCTTTCTGGAAAGAATGAAACGACTGTGAGTGCTACAATGCTAGTACAGTATTAATCTCACTGTTTTGTTTCTTAGTAAAAGCGAGGCAACACTTCCAGGGCCGGGAGCGACGGAAGGCACACTGATGCATGTACCTGCTCACATAGAAGACGAAGAGGCAGACGATTCAGGCAGCGAGACTCAGGGACAGTCCGAGGAAGACAATAACGATGAAGATGTACCTGAAGACGAGGACAATCCTGCGGCGTTGGACCAGCCACTGAAGTCCTGTACCCCCAAGCAACGGGCGCCATACGTTGAAGCGCTTAACAAGTGGATTGACCAGAAGTTTGTCTCGCCTGAGTGCCGAGACTGGAATGTCGATAAGAGCTGGATTATGTCAAAGAAGCTGGTCGATTCGATTACTAGACACCCCGCGCTTACCAGTGTCGGCATCTTGGACACTCTCAAGCCTCTCTGGGTTCACAGGCGTCGATGGGGAGCACAGGTCGTCGAACTACTGAGCAAGGTCTTGAAGGAGCAAACCGCCCTCGAGGAAGAGAAGAAGCGTGTTGCTCAGGAGAAAAAAGAGGCAGCCAGTCTAAAGCGTCGATTAGCAGAGGAAAAGCGACAGAAAGCAAAGGAAGACAAGGCACGTCGTGAGCTGGAGTTGACAAAGCGAAAGCAAGAGGCCGACTCAGAGGAACTACCTGCCACCCAGCCTCCTCAAAAGCGACCCAGGCTTTCAAAGAACTCGACAACAGAAGAAAGAGAGGCTCGAGGGATTGAACAGAAGATGGAAAAGCGGGAGTATAACAAGGCTCGACGTCAGAGGATAGCCGCAGAGAGAACCCGGGTGAAGCAGGAGGAACAGATTGGGCAGATGGGGGAGTCGTCGCTTGCTGGACCTTCGCATACAGGTGGCCTAGAGGAAGCCTCACAAGCTGGACCATCACGCTTAGGACCTGTTTCAACGCCAGCACCCCAGAAGATTATAACATTCAAGGCAAAACAAGAGCTAGTCGACAATTCAGCCTCATTTCTAGCAACTGGATCGATTGATTCAAAAGCTCCAGACCTCTCTATTCGACCGCATCAATTTCCACTTCCCCCCACCCCGCATACACCTAGCTACCCTACCACATTCTCTTTTATTCACAAAACCCCTATAGACATGGCGCTTCAGCATCAAACTCCTGTCTCGCTACCAAGGACACAACATGCATCACAGGATCCCCAGCCTGATGCGACTCCATCATTGCCTCAGAACCGTCGCCGCCGTCCGCCTCTCAAGAAACCAGCACCCGAAAATGAAACCAACTAACCAGTCTGGGAGTCTACATGCATGCGAAGTCTGTGACGACGCTCCTCGTACACATCGCTCGTTTCTTCATCCTCTTCGGGCTCGTTGTAACTGTATTGTAGATCTTCGTCCCCTTCTGTATCCTTTAGCAGTGTATCAATTAAGGTTTGTAGAGCATCATTTGAATTGCTGGGGGCGTCCAAGTAGTTAATTGCAGCGGCTCTCTCTTTCATCGCATCCTCAATCGACATGTCTAGGTGCGCAGCAAACTGAAGGGATGAAGCGTAGCTCATATACTGAGCTCTTTCTGCCCCAAGCGCTTCAAGGTAGCCCCTTTCAAGTACCTTGACTCGCCCAAGCTCAGCGCAGTTGGTTGTTCGATTGTTTCTGTCAGATCCAGGGCGGTTGGGTTCGTACTCGTGTATCTTCATCTCTGCATGGCGGGCCATTAGGAGCCTAATGTCAGGCTCAGGATTGGGCACATAATGCTTTCGAGAGCGATAAAAGTCGTGAAAGTGTTCGTCGATATGCTGCACAACTGATGTCAGCACTGGTAACGCTGGCGCCCATCTACGGTGTGCGTCCCAAGTACATCCTTGATCTGGTGGTCCATGCTCCTAAGCAGTATTGTAAGTATATGGTCGAATGTAATAGCATACAAGCTACTGAATCATACCTTGATTGAAAGATTGTTGAGCTCTTGACGCAAATCGAGTGGATAGAAAGTGTCTGCCTTGCCTCGAGTGTTAATAACCCAGCATTCATCTCGAATCAGATCTCTGTAATAGATATTAGGTTTCTCAATCATACGATAGCGCATATATGAGCTTACGCAACGCCTGGAGGAGCTTCGTGCTGGCGCCAGTGAAGCACCTCTGCCACTTCACGAGCATAATTGGTAGCTCCAGCTCCCAAGAAAAAGAATAAAAGTGACGGGAGAGTATTCTCCATGCGCCCAACATCGCCTTGCCGGGTTGAAGTCCATACTTCGTGTCTGAGTAGGAGATCCCGAGATAAAGTGACGGAATTGCATAAGTTTGGGTCATTAGATATGCCTTCCAGCGCTCGATTCGACGCCCTCTCATCCACAATCTTTACTGCTGCTGATTTGATCTGTTGGGGTGAAGATGTTTCAACCCATTTACCAAGGTGATCTACATCTTTACACTTGGTCGCCCAGAGCCAGAGCTCTCGAAAGCGAGCAGTAGTTGTATGCTGGAGAAATTCATCTACTGTGTGATACTGCGGTCCTCGCTTTTTGGTGGGTTTTCCAAGTCCAGCTCTTCGTAGCGCGGCTGCATCTCGTGCAAGGCCAGAGGTTGAACCTTCAGCATAGTGGTGGTAAAAAATACCATTCGACAGGTTCATGTCCAGGTGTAACCAACCAAATACTGGTATGAGGTGTTGCATTCGCTCTAGAGGACTTGAATCAATCGCTTTCATACGCATAAGCATGCGAACGCGCTGGATAGTTAAAGAGTCCCCCACACAGGCTGCTTCATTCAGCCTTGCCCATTCAAATAGCTTTTCATCCGAGTCAATGCCAAGCTGGCGAAGAATCTCTTTAGTAATTGCATAGTTCCCGACATAAGACTGTTCTTCCATTGGTACAGTCTCTAGCATAAACTGGCGGGTAATGTGTTCTTTGCCATAAGGAAGCTGATGTACAGGGGGAAGCCCGACAAGTAATGCGTGCGTACGCTTTGTTGAGTCCTTGAGCAATGGAATACCAAACAGAATGTCGAGAACATTAGAAATGTTCCGCTGTCGCTCGTTCAGAAAGCCACTGAGCTGGAACACATCTTCTGCAGAAAACTGAGGCATCCGATTGCTTCGATAGAGGCTGATAATCTGCTGGCGATGCTGCTCCCAAAGATCTGAGTTGCGTAGTAAGGATTTGGAGCGGAGGACATCGCGCATAGGTATTATAGTCATCGCAGTACCGTTGTCTGTGACTGTGAGATTATCACCGCGCTGGTGCTTGACAGGAAATGCGAGTCGAATGTTGTCGTATATGATGATGCATGGCTGATCCTCAAAAGTCTCGGCAACCTTTTCCATTGCTGCCTGTGAGATGCTAGCGAGTGCAGTAACTGACCAGGAATAGCTATAGACGATCCCACACCTCTGAAATAGGTGATAACACGACTTGGGGACATCCTTGGCCTTGAAGTAGATGCATAAGAGCTTCTGCATTCCGTTATTGTATTGGGATAGCTGGTAAGCGAGCGCATTTATGAAGATTGTAACACACTTTCAGAATGGAATTAGCATAAATCAATCTGAAGAGCTAATGAAGCTTACGAATTTTGCGTCTTTTTGTTTGTTTCTATCCTGTCTGGGACCTTTGCATATATTGGACAAAAATTCAAATAGCTTTGGCGCATGAGCAAAGATTTCATCCAGTATAGAATCAAACGTAAGTCCTGCAAGCGACTCTTCACTGACAACTTCTGTTTCGGTACCTAGAGCCTGCGTAGTCTTTGCGAACTGAACTAGTTCAAGCTGGAGGATGTCTTTTGATGTCTCCAGCGCCCAAGCCTCAAGTTGAGCCCGAGCTTCCTTGTGTGCCACGCCACGGACACGCATTTTGGGTGGCTTTCGGATGTGAGAAAGAATTCGAGGGAGAACACCACTTGTATATATGTTAGTGCGGGCCTTGACAACAAGCTTATTGGCCCGAATTTCAGATTCTCCTAGTAGTACATTGTCCAGTAACTGTGATAGAGAGATCCCAGCACCGTCAAGCATCTTAAGTACATGCAGCGTAGGGTCGCTCCCAGTCTCAGAGGCTGTATCTTCAGCTTCGGGAGGATCCTCTTCATCAAAAAATGGGTTTCCAGTGAGCAAAACATCGTCTAGTAGTGCATTCATCGTCGCTGTGTTGTGGCTAAGTGGAGAAGGGCAGTACGACACTGAAAAGGCAGCATGTATGCCTTGTCTGGTCGCTCGCGCACTAGGACCCTGAGATCAGCGCTTAACTCGTTCATAGTGATTTCGCGTTTTCGACCCGGTTTCGCACGTCACTTTTCGACCCTCAGATCTTCGATTCATGTCTCGCAAAGTGTGCCATTCAACTCTAAGACATCGAAATAGTATATACTCTATATTACATGTGTCTATATTACAATTTGAACGACGGATACCGAGGCGCGCGAAGCACGGCCCTCTACATGCCAGGTTGTTCCAAGCCTTCTGGAAGTCGCTTGCTCCCGTCCGAATTTGCAAATAGCAAGCGACACGTTTCCTTTTCCGGAAGGCTTGGACCCCAGGTAAAGAAGCTAGAGCGTGAGTGTCAGGGTGTATCGGCGTGGTCGAGGTCCTGTTTGATTACGCGGAGACGCTCAGGCCGAAAGCCGAGGGTCGAAATAGCCAGAGTCCAAAGACTACACAGCGCAAACCGAGCGATCAAGGAGGTGATACAAGTCATCACATCACGTGAGTCGGGGCGATTCCAGTTGGTTCCGGCGGAGTCATTTTACGTACCAGCTTTGACGAAGCCACTTCCATTCCGGCACAGGACATTGTCGAACTAGATGTTAACTAACATGCCAGGGCTCTACGTCCTCTGCCTAGTGGGCGTGCTTCCAGAACCTGCCAAACCTGTCTTCAGTGGTGCTAGCGGATCTCATGTGGCCCTGATTCTCGACGCGCTCCATAAACATCCAATTAGCAAGTCGTTTTCTGGATTCCCCCCTCTGCTGGCACTTGAAGTATGGCGCTCTCGGAACTGGCTGGCTAGCGACGATTATGTAGTACCGACTCGAGGTCTTGGTTGCTGTGCTCTTTCCTGGCCTCGGTGTGCTCTGTTTTCGGCGCCGAGCGAAGACGCGACCGTTGCATTTACCGCCTGGTCCGAAGAGCGAATTTTTGATCGGCAACCTTCGACACATTCCAAAGAAGGAAGAAGGGACTGTGTGTGCCAGATGAACGAGGACTGCAATAGCAAGTGCACTTGGGACGCCTTTATGCTTCGACTCAATCGCATTGCTGGGTAATATCATTTCGCTCGGTGTCCTAGGGGAGACAATCGTCGCCCTCAACTCGCACCGTGCCGTATCAGACCTCCTCGACAAACGAGCAGTCTACGCCGACTGTCCTCAACTTCAAATCACAAACCTGTCCGTATCTTGTTCACTCCTAAACTTAGATTCTGGGCCCTGACCGACTGGTTCTAGCGTGGGATTAGGAGGGATCGTTACATTCCTCTGTGTATCCCTCGGTGGCACCAGATACGTAAATCGATTCATCGATATATGTAAGAGTCCGCGATCTCCAAGTACTGGCCCCACGCGAGTCTGAGGCCCGGTGGCTCGTCGCACGGTTATTTGACTACGGCGACACTACCCTCTGAAGGACATTTAGCAGTAGGCTATCTCACCCACTCTACACAACTCGTCCCAAACCAACAATTTAGT
Organism: Ceratobasidium sp. AG-I; assembly: GCA_015039395.1. Classification (NCBI taxonomy): domain Eukaryota; kingdom Fungi; phylum Basidiomycota; class Agaricomycetes; order Cantharellales; family Ceratobasidiaceae; genus Ceratobasidium; species Ceratobasidium sp. AG-I. Next base: position 87,075 of record MU132183.1, read on the forward strand.
CTAGCTGGGCAGCCGCCTACCTTCTCTACAGTACATCTGGCCACCAAATTCCCCTAAACACTACCTCTAACCCGCTCTCCAATATCGAAGGCCTTCTTTCTCGAGTCTCTATAGGCGCCCACCCAGCCCGGTTACTAGTCAACCCCTTTCCCTTTCTCAAATACATTCCTGAGCCTTTCAGAGGTTTGGACACGAGTTGAGGGAGCTTAAGGGGCTTGCTGTCGATGTTCCGTTTGAGTGGGTCAAGAGCAACATGGCAAGTGTTTCTCCCTGGATCAACATATTGATTTTGGTTTCTGAGCTGGGGTTTTTATGTAGAGGAAGGGAACAGCGAAGCCCTAGTATGTTCCAAAGATGTTGTCGGAGGTTGACGGTGCGGATAGTCGAATCACGAGTGAGGATCGGATGGCATTCAAGGAGTTGGCCTGCCCGAATGCCGGGGCGATGCTTGGTGGTAGACACCCACACTTAGGCACTGAGTATTTTAGCTAGTGCTCCATTTTCGCAGCCGTATACTCCAAAGTGAGTCGTACGCAGGATGTTTACAAACTAATCTCATTATCCCGCCCCAACTTTAGACAAACGCCACCCTGCTTTCCTTCTTCATCGCAATGCAACTTTACCCCAGTACCCAATCTGGTGCTTAAGAGGAAGCTCTCCGTACAATCGATCTTGTTACTCGTCTACTTATCCCAGAGGAGGTACCGAACCTTGAATTGCCGTGCGCCATCCGCATCTAAGGATTGTTACTGTGAGTGTTCACACCTTCTCCTCGCGGAGAAATAGGCGGGTATACAGTACCCCACCTTACTCGCTGGTTCCAGCGCGTATATGCGGCGTCAGCGGTGGGTTCGACTCACACCGCGCCTACATCTAGCTATCCCACCTGCAAACGCTCCCGCTTCCTCCTCGCGGAGGAAGCTCCTAATGTTGTCCTCCCCGTTTGTTTTTGAGAGGGATGTACTGTGGTGGCAATAGAGAGCTCCATGTACATAGGAAATCATAAAATGCTACTTTTACTGCATGTCTACCAAAGGTCAGGTAATGCTAAATCTAAGTATCTGAGTGTCAAATCGGGCTAAATTAGATATGCATATAATCACCGGTCTACATATTTTTAGAGGTGTGCTACCGAGTGCTCCAGAGTGATCATAAGAATGTGCCAACGCTCTAGAGCGCTCGGGGCTGAAAGACCGGCTCTCATTTCAGAAAGGGATCACCTAAGGGCCTCCGTAGTCTCCGGAGAATTTACAGCTTTTGCTGGAACCACAGCACTAAACTCAGATATCTTTCTTTGTGATAAGATTATTCATGAAATTTATGGACGCCACATGGATGTATCGCAGTGAGTAATGAGGGCGGTATATTCTCAGGTTGAATTCGGGCAGCCAGCCATATGATCTGAAACATATCAAGTGTGTGGTAACACCATAACTCGAGCAGTTGTACGGTGATTACCTGCTCTACAGAACGACTCGTAACAATGTTATAATGAGCCAAAGCTGAAGGTTATATAAGCAAGATGCCAGGCACCGTAGGAGACATCGCCGAGCTTAGACCCCCATATGAATATACGGCACCCATCGCACAAACTCCTTCTCTCCAATCCGATCACGCAAAGCGGTTACTGCTGCATGCAAAGCCCTGGCCACACGCCCGCCACTCAGCTTCCCATCTTTGGCAAGCTGGCTATATACGATATCTGCAACAAGGGGCGCGTCGCTGTCCACGATGGACCACATTGTAGCAATCACAGTCGGGTACCCAGCGATAAGCATACCAGCTGCGAGATGAATCGCCTCGTCAGGCGACTTGGTATCACCAGTTGCCGTCTGGCATGCCGACAGGAAAGCTAGACCCTTGTTCTCCAGCGACCTTTTTGTGATGTCTGCAAGACTCAAACCTCGATCGTACAGGTGAAAGCAGCTCTTGAGTGGCTGACCAAGGTTCTGCGAGGCGTGACAGGCAAAATGTACGGAGCTGAAACTCTCCATAGCGTCAAGTACTGCCTCGGCTGTAGCCTCGTGGCCTGTAAGTTGTAGGTGTGGGAGTTCTCCGACATGCAGTTTGATGAGAGCAAGCTCTTGATTTGTTCCTGGGAGCGTTGCTTCTTGACTAACGGCTAGGACCCCACCCAGTTCAAAGGAACCCGGTTTTGAGGAGATCAGTGAGCTGAGGGTAGGTGCATACGACGAGATCGCATATGAGAAGAGGTTGACTCCTGTTTCGTCATAGCAGCCTGCAGCGTGTATAGGTAGCATTGTGAGTACTCCAGTCATACACCATGTGATATGGGGGAGTTGGTCTACAGATAGCTTTTTCTGCGTAATGTGTATTAAGTAACTAGATGGAGTAACCTAAAGCGAAAGTACTTACGACGTATCCCAAAGAGGTGAGTACCGGCTTAACAATATTTTGCCACAGTGTATGTAAAACGCTCTCGATCTCTTCGAGCTGTTCTAGATGAAACTCGGGTCGTCGCTGTGTTGCTCCTCGTGTGGTGAACTCCTGCATTTGGCACTGCAGATCCACAAGTTTTGTCTGTGAAACATTGGGCAGCGGCACATGCGTGATTTCTTCAGTGTGAGGACGCAAGATGAGGGCGTCACATCGCGCCTTGTGCACGTTGACGACGACGACAGCTCCGGAGTGGGCAGCAGGCATAAGTTCTGCGATCTTCTTGGATCGCATGAGGGCCTCAAAGCCAGGAATTTGACGAGCTCGAGTGAGTAAGCACTCGAAGTCCTCTGCTAGACGACGATGTGCTTGAGCAACAGCTTCTAATGTGTATGAATCGACCAGAGAGGGTGAGTCTGATGTTTTGAACCAGCATGTTCCAGAGCAATGGCGGCAGTTCGAAGACTCACGGCAAGGTCGGAATCAACCATGGATAAATCGTCAAACTGACTGCGGAGTTGGAGCGTCTGATTCCAGACAATCGACCGACCAGCTTCGAGCCACTCAAGTGCAAGTCCATACTCCTGTGCTGAGATCGCAACAGCAGCAGCCTCGACAGCTGAGTCACCAATCGAGTGGATGTCTTCATAGCGATGGTTAACGGTGGAACCAATCCAGACGACCTTAGGAACCATGCCCATGGTCCACTGATATGCTGAGAGAGCGGTCGAGGGATCGAAAAATACGCTCAGTCGTGCCCATTGCCTTGAAGCCTCGAACATGGTTCTTGACTCGCCGGTAGAGCAATAAGCAGCCATCCGCAGAGATACCAGGGCACGATCGATATCAACAAGATCTCCTAGGTGCTTAAATCGACAAAGGTGTGAGTTGCTGAGGTTGCTGAGCCCGCCTAGCTTGTCTGCATGACCATCTGGAGTGAGCAGCACCGCCTGGGACTGGCATGCGATCGCCCTGTCTATGTCTGCTATGTCTCCGAGGTGCTCAAATCGACAAAGGTGCGAGGTGCCGAGATTATTGAGCGTGCCTGGCTTGTCTGCACGACCATCTGGAGTGAGCAGCACCGCCTGGGACTGGCATGCGATCGCCCTGTCTGTGTCTGCTAGGTCTCCGAGGTGCTCAAATCGACAAAGGTGCGAGGTGCCGAGATTATTGAGCGTGCCTGGCCTGTCTGCACGATCATCTGGAGTGAGCAGAACCGCCTGGGACTGGCATGTGATCGCCCTGTCTATGTCTGCTAGGTCTCCGAGGTACTTAAATCGACAAAGGTGCGAGGTGCCGAGGTTATTGAGCGTGCCTGGCCTGTCTGCATGGCCATCTGGAGTGAGCAGCACCGCCTGGGACTGGCATGTGATCGCCCTGTCTATGTCTGCTAAGTCTGCTAGGTGCTCAAATCGACTCCGGTGCGAGTTGCCGAGGTTATTGAGCCTGCCTGGCTTGTCTGCATGACCATCTGGAGTGACCAGCACCGCCTGGGACTGGCATGTGATCGCCCTGTCTATGTCTGCTAGGTCTCCGAGGTGCTCAAATCGACTCTGGTGCGAGTTGCCGAGGTTATTGAGCGTGCGTGGCTTGTCTGCATGACCATGTATAGTAACCACCACTGCTCGAGAGAAATATTCTATTGCGTGATCAATATCTTCAACCTTTCCTGAAACCTCGTATCGCTTTGCCCAGTATACTCCCCAATTATTCAATTCGTCTACTCTGTTTACGCCCCAAGTCGTGCTCATGGTTTGTGCCACAATTCGACTGACAAAGTGTGATACTTCCTCTGAAGTGTCCAGTAAGGCTTGATTTCTGGACCCCAATTCTTCTTCCTCCTTCTCATTGCTAAGCTTAGGCCACGACGACCAAATAGCATCTCCACTAATAGATGAGCCTTTCAAAGCTGAGGGTGTTGCTACAGTCTCGTCTGGCTCAACGAGGTCGTTAGCCTTTGGAAAGCAATGTATGTTTGCTTCAAACATAGACAATCGAGCTGGACTTGCGTTGAAATTGACTGAGCTACTGTGCAAGCAGATGTTCATCTCTTGGATTACAGCCCAAGCGATTAGCACTAACCTAAGTATCCCTCCTTTCTTAGACAAATGTCTAATTACCGAATCCATCTGGTGCTTGTATCGTTTTTCTAATGTAGTACCCGTTCAAGCAACTCGGGGGGAGTGTGGTGAGAGTGAGGACATTTCATGTGAGTTTTGCGATACCATATACTGCTCACGACTCCCTGTGGCTCTCGATCTGCCCATCGCTGCTGCGCGACACGGGAACAGTGCTCACCAGTGCTGTCCAGAAGCATTCCACCTTCGTCATAAATGCTACATTGATTGGCGCATTGAACGCTTAGCGCTAGTACTGAACCTCTGTCTATCTGCGGGGTAACGGGAGGTTATTTATTCGTAGTCTAATGAATACATGGTACTCCGGGACCGGTAGAAACGGGGGAACCCGAGCGAGGGGGAAAACCCCTCGCGGGTGAAGACCGGGGCCGCGTAGTCGAGCGAGAGGGCTTGAGGTGGGCGGCCAATCCTGAAGTACCTGCAGATGGGATGACGGGTGGGACAAAAATAAGGGAAAAGGACTAAATCGCGAGCAAGAGTGGTGATGGACAAGGCGAGAAAACGCTCGCGTGTGGCAGTGTAGCTGCACGTGACTGTCCGCCTGCCGACGGCGGTTCAGTAAACCTTTCGATTCTTCCGCAGGCTGCAGATCGAAAAGCCACGCAAAGCTGCCTGTTCAAATCGGGAACGCAATTTTTTTTCGCCCGGTTGGATTCACCGCAGCTGCAACCGGCTCCTCAATGGCCAAATAGCCTCGGGTGAAATGCTTGCCTTGCCCTGCGCCTAAAACAGGTACGGGGACAACCTCATGGAGATGTGTTTCTCGGCGAGGCAACTGAGGCGCTGTATCCTGTGGATTGTATTTTGGAACTGTACAAATTTGCAACTGTTTATGACATCTAGAGGCTGGGCTTTCGCAGAGCTGCGCGCAGCAGATGGCATCGCAAACCTTGTTTTGTTCTTTCTGACGTTGCACCCAGTGATGTCTTGGTCGATAAATTTATCAGGTTGGTAATTACGATTCCCAAGTGTATTAGAATCGTGCAAGATGCACCCCTCGCGGCACAAATGTCTAATCTTTTGGCGACGATACTGAAATCGGCGCAAGAGAGCAGCCAACGCAATAAGCGCCCTGAACCCTCAACAAAATCCCCCTAAGTTCCAGAGCGCTCTGGAGCGCTCTGGAGCAAAGGAGCACGCTGAGACACTCCCCCCTATCCGGGGCTGTCAGGAGCCCATGATGTGCTCTCAGGAGCATGTAGGAGCACTCAGGAGCGCCAGTCATGTGCTCAGGAGCACCTGCCTGATTGGGTAGATCCCATCACCCAAGTGTGCCCACATACAGCCACCTGGCACATGACTTGAACCCTTGGCACCTGACCTGTCACTTTGAGTCAGGAACCTGACTCCACCAACTCCACCAATCCAACCAGCCAAGTCCCCTCCCAGCCCATCTACCCCATTGTGGGCCAGTGCACCCAAGACCTCACCCAGGGGTATTTTCAAGCATTTAGCCTGTTTGGTGTACAGGGGACAGAAATCCCATGGCTAGATAGGAAGTTTGATCAAATTGGAAATACACTAGACCATATATGGACATGCATCAAAAAATATGAAATGTGCGCACCACTCTGAAAGTTATGTAAGTGTTGTCAGATTTGAAATTGTCAAGTAAACAGTGGAGAAAATCGCATTTTTGTTTCCGAGACGCGATTCTTTCCAGATTTGGGAGCTTGTTTGGCCCATTTCTCCACTAATTTGCTACAAAATTGGGTTCTGATTAATGGATTAGGTAAATTAGAGGATAAGGCTTCTATTCTTATGTAATACTAGAAAAAAATACAAAAGGCTCAAGATCACACATGAAACCCACCTGAGAGCTCCAGAGAAAAGTAAACCAGGCTCTGGGCAGCAGAGGAGCACTCAGGAGCATCTCTCATGTGCTCATTCAGCTCTTACCAGATCCGGGGCATTTTGACGCTCCGGACCTTAGGGGGATTTTGCTGATGCCCGTGACGTAAGACCACGCTCGATCTCAATGACAACATCAGGTTTATGGTTCAAATAAATCAATACGCGATTTTCCTTTGGCTCTAGCTACGTCCGTATCGGCAAAGGGCGCCGCTGAACAAAGGCCGACTGGCATCCACTTTGCTTTTGACTTGCCAACGCAGCACGCAAGAATGGCGTCGTTACAGTTCGCACAAGCAAGCCGCAAAAACGACTGAAACAGCATGTTCTTCAGGTCTGACGGTTTTGAACGAGCAGTACGAGTAGTCATCCGTCCAGACTGACACATGGTCCGGCGATTCTAGCATTTTGAGTGATCAAAGAACTAAGGAGCTCCGGAGCCTAGCGCCGTGGGACTCTAGCCATACGCGCACGCATCGATTATTAAATGGGACTGGTGTGGCTGAACGCTCGGGGACTGCAGTAGGGATGAATCAGGTTTTATAGTGCTCAGGAGGGCGAGAGCGCCGATGCACTGTTGAGTGACTTTAAACTTTGTAGCCCGAAACACAAGAAATGACGCTGGCCCTCGCAAGTCTCATTTATTCACATTGGGGTTTATTGAAGTGGGTGTTCGATTCTTAATGTTGCTTTGAGATGTCGTTGTAAATACTATAAGATAGTGGAATGTAACATTGTTGAGGGGCGGCGAAACCTCTGTCCGACCTAAGCACAGTCCCGCCAAGCTCACGTTCACCCAAGACACGCCGAGGAATCTAACGAAGTTCAATAACAATACCGTTCTATTGTTGGCGTCGAGAAGCACTCCCTCAGCGTGCGCACCGCGTTCCGGCCTCGTGTAAAATGAAATGTCCTTGTGGAGCAGCCATACTCACCCTCCTTCCCTTCCCGATCTTCTCCTTGACGATCCGTTTCGCCTCCTTCGCCAGAACCTCCACCTCCACCACATGGGCGCTCGACCCGTATTTCTTTTCGACATTGGTAGGCTCACAGAATCGAGCAAAGTGTTTTTGAGCCCGGCCGATCATCAAGCAATTAGATCAAGCCCACTCGACCCAGTCGAACAAGTGCAGGATCAAGTCGAGAACGGTGGTTTGTCGTTATAAACACGATCCGTTCCTCGCCAGACGCAACTCCATCAAGCGCACTCAACAGCCCTGAAAACGTCACTCCGGATTAGAATCTATACAGCAAATTTCCAATTTCTGAATTAATAGGAACGGAATGCAAAATTAATGAGAATAGAATGGCATTGCAGACAGGGGAAACGCGCACCCGTCTCTGCTAGTCCGGACATGCGTATTGAACGTCGCGCCAATATCGTCGAGAAGGACGAAATTACGTTTGGGCACATGTGCAAGCAGGTAGTCGGGCTTGTAGTCGACCAAGCCTCGCTCGGAGATGTTCAGGACGCAGGTGTTGTGTCCTGATGATCCAGCGAGTGCCTGAATGAAGCTAGACTTGCCGCTTCCGGGTGGGCCGTGGAGAAGGTATCCGCGTCGGTATGGAGTGCCTATTATTCTGTCTATTATTCCGCCTCAGTTACCATATAATGAAGGGTAGTGGGATGAACGTACCGCGCTCGGCATACTACTCTCCATGTTCCATAAACGACATCATCGCTCTCCACCCTCGGCTCCACCCTCCGTAAGCACCACTCCCAATCTCCTGCTTCCACCTCGGCGTCCTAAACTGCGGCTACTCAATCCCACGCGCGATGCACATCACCGTCCGACCTTCATCGCCAAGCTGCGCAAGATCCAGAACCTCGGCTAATAGAGTGGAGAACAAAGCGCGGTTATGGGCGAGGGAGTGAATGTGACGGCTTCGAGTTGAGGTCCAGACGGTTTCCTCCGCGTTCACGTTTGACCTATAGGACTTCAATGAAATAGTAGTGCGCCAGGTGCGGTGGGCGAACATGCATCTACGCCCCTTGATATCGGAACCAACAGCGGGGACTAGGCTAAACAGTACGTCGGACGCGCTATTCGAGTAGTTGGTCCCCGTAGTCTCAGCAGCATGGTGATGACTGTGGATTCTCATCCCGGATGCTTGTACGACGCGGCGGTTAACTAGAGGGGCATCCATTCCAGGAACTAGGCATGCAGATAGTCTCAGATGGAGATTTCGAGCGAGACCAATAGCCGGCGTTGGGCGAATGTACTCAGAAGAGTAGCACTACGACGGGGGGCAGTGAGACCAACCCCTACGCCCTGTACATGAGGTAAAATTAGTTGGTGGGTCATCAGTCATGTGTGCTGACGCTACTCGCCATGAGTCCAAAGCCGGCCGAGAAATAGGGACTAGACGACCGACATCTGTGAGTGATGTACGATGAAAGTATTCTAGGGACCTACTTTCCATCTCCTAGGTCCTATATGTACCTAAGTATACCATTCTGGCTAGGCAGCGACGTCGCTTGTGGTAAGTCTAGTGGAACGGAGAGAGAACCCGGCGGAGGAAGAAAGCATCACGTGCGCCACAATGGGTCCGGCCCTGATGCAGAAATTCAAATAAACGGAACCAATTTACGTCCAAGCCTCAACTTAGCCACTTCCATCCCGGCAAACGACGTTGCCGACCTAGAGGCGACTGATACGAACTATGCAGCTAGGGCTTCTTGTGTCTTGCCGAATGGGCATCTTCCAGAACCTACCAAACTTGACTGCGCAGACCTGATGTGGCCCTAATTCTCGTCGCGCTCTATAAATATCCCAGTGGCGTATCGCAGTCTCGATTTTTCCCCCTCCTCTGGCACTTGAAACAAACTGCGCACTCTCGAATCTGGCTGGCTGGCGACAATGATGAAGAACCAACTCGAGATCTCGGTTGCTGTGCTACTTGCTGGTCTTGGGCTGATCTATCTTCGACGCCGAGAAAAGGCGCAACTGCTGCCTTTGCCGCCTGGCCCTGAAGGGGATTTCTTGCTCGGCAACCTTCGACATATTCCCAAGGAGGAAGAATGGGCCGCGTATGCAAAAATGAGCAAGGACTGCAATAGCAAGTGCACTTGGGTCGCCTGAGTACCTCGATCTAATTGTATTGCTAGGTGATATCATTTCGCTGAGGGTCCTAGGAAAGACAATCGTCGTCCTCAACTCGCACCGTGCCGTATCCGACCTCCTCGACAAACGAGCAGTCTACGCCGACCGACCTCAAATCCAAATGATAAACCTGTCCGTGTCTTATTCACTCTTAAACTTAGGTCCCGAACCCTGACCTACTGGCTCCAGCATGGGCCTGGGAGAAATAGTCACATTCTCTCAGTACGGTCAACGGTGGCGCCAGTTACGTAAAGCGATCCATCAAGATATGCAAGAGTCCGCAATCTCCAAGTACTGGCCCACACACGAGTCTGAAGCCCGCTGGCTCGTCGCACGGTTACTCGACCACGGCGACACTACCCTCCTCAAGGACATCCAACAGTAAGCTCATACGCCCACTCCAACTCACCAAAACAGCCCAAACAAAAAATTTATCATAGCTGGGCAGCCGCCTCCCTTCTCTCCGGCACATACGGCTACCAGCTCCCCCCAAACACCACCTCCGACCCACTCCTTTCCAACATGGAAGGACTCCTTTCTCGAGTCTCCATAGGCACCCAGTCATCCCGGTTCCTAGTCAACCTCTTTCCTTCTCTCAAACACATTCCCGAATGGATGCCTGGAGGATCTTTTCAGAGGTTCGGACGCGAGTCGAGGGAGCTCAAGAGGCTTTCCGTCGATGTTCCACTCAAATGGGTCAAGAGTGAGATGGTAAGCGTTTTTTTACGATCAGTGTGCTTGATTTTGGTTTCTAAGCCGTGAGTTGTATGTAGCGAGAAGGAACGGCGAAGCCCTCGTATATCACGAGGTTATTATCGGAGGTTGAGAGTGCGGATAGTCGAACCACGAGTGAGGACCGGACGGTATACGAGGGGATGATCTGCTCGAATGCTAGGACAACGTTTGGTGGTAGGAACTCATACTCAGGCGCTGAATGTTTTAGCTGACGTTCCATTTTCACAGCCGGATACTCCACAGTGAGTCGTACGCAGGATGCCTACGAACCAATCCAATTATCCCATTACAACTTTAGACAAATACGACCCTGCTTTCCTTCTTCATCGCCACGCAGCTTCACCCCGGCATCCAATCTCGTGCTCGAGAGGAAGTTCTACGCACGATCGATCCTGTTACTCGCCTACCTATCTCGGAGTAGGTAGTGAAACTAGACTATTTCCAGCGAGTCCTCTGGGAAGTCCTACGCTGGGTTCCCGCACTGCCGCTCAGTGAGTATACAGTAGCCTTTCCAACTCGCTTCGTTAGCGCTTATTGGTTTTACGAAAGCTCTCTCTCACCCTGCGATCGAGGAGGACATATATAGGGGATACAGGATACCTGCTCGAAGCATTATGTTAGTCCACCTCGATCTCCCACTTATACAGTTGACGCAACTTTCAATCCAGGGTAGCAAACCATTAGTACGCACATATTCCTTTATATCCGTGGGTTTCACCCAACCGTCCTGAACAGGGCAATAACTCGAGACGAGTCCCTCTACCCTGACCCGGAGACGTTCAACTTAGACCGGTTCCTCGATCCTAACCTGCCATACGACCTGGCATCCGGACACGGCCGCCGGCAAGCACCCATCCCCTCCCACCAAACCAACGACTTGGCCTAATCCGTTATTTTTGACAGCCGCTGCCCCGGAGCGCATTTTGCACGTCCGAACCTCCTCATCGCATTCGCCCATACCCTCACTGCATTTGATATCCAAAAAGCCGGCAACGAGACTGGGGGCATCATTGAGCCTGTTGCTATACATCGGCGGGAGCTCCTCAGGTACACTTGTCCTGGTTTATTATTATTCAGTGCGAATGGTAACTGATGGATCCTATGTAGTCAACCGTAGCATCAGACTTTTTTTCGGCTCCAAGGGATGAGACGCTATGCGTCGAGTTAAGCGGAGATTTGAAGAAGCAGGGGATGGAGTTCGCATGAGTTCATGTGGTTAGGATTTTATCTTGTATTTCGAGATGCCGTCTACGGTGCTGTGAGGAATGCGAGTTGTGAAAATGTAGTTTTTGTGTATATTTTCAAGACTTGCTTGAGTATTTGAACGCGTATAAGATTTAGCCAAGGTAAGCACTTGGACATATTTGGAGTAAACCCATGTTGGATACACAGGACGGGAGGGCACAGAAAAGCACACCAGAACACTGAATAAAAATCTCCTTCGCGATGAAATCATTGATTACAGTGACGTACGGGTCCTTGCATCACCACAACCAAAACTTTCCGTCCACACTAGAAAGAAATCTGTCATAATTCACGCGTACCTATTCAAGCACGGCGCATACGGCTGCGCTTTTTCCACAATTTAATACGGAGTGGGTGGGGTGGAGTGCAAGATTCAAGCCACTGTGACATAGCTGGAAATTAGCTTTGAATTATGAGAAGTGCAACAACCGAATCAAAATAATTACAACGCCTAAATGATGGCTATACTGATCGCTTGAGCACACTATGAGTGCTCTAGACCCCTGTAATTCACGTCGAGTGCGAAGTGCTTTCAGTCGAGTCAGTCACGCGTGATGATTAGTCACCATAACTTTGTGACTCGGCGGGTTGAATGCACGGTTTTTACCTTAATGCAATTAATCCTTTTTGCTCTGAAGGAACTGGCAGCAGTAACGAAGTGGTAGGCACTGATGGAGCATGTTCAGCATGTCCTGTCGCCCTCACCGACAATATGTGCTTGTGTCACACAGCTGGCTATCATGCATCCGATTGGCTGGAGATTCCTGGCACGTGCCGATGCAAGGACTGTCCACTCACGTTTTTCCCCTCGAATAGTCTTTCCTCTCTCTCTCCGTCAAATCTTATCATTTTCTTTCCTAAAAAAGACATCATGTAGAATACATACGCCAGAAAAGATGTGTCTCTACTTAGCATATACACGGTACTGGTTGTGGAGGTACTTGACCCGAGAGATCGGGTGATGCAAGGACCCGTACATCATTGTAGAACGCTGGACATCGCACGGCCATAGCTTGCTAGGTGAGACATTTTGTATATTTTCGAACCGCCATATCAGCAACCTACAGTGTGGTTTCAAACAGAAAAAGTGTTTCGTAAAGCTGTAACTTGAATAGCCCGTTTAATTTCCTATTCTACACTATGGCCCACAGCAGTTTTGTACATGCGTGTAATCTCTGAAATATGTCCCAGGCGTGAACATAGTGCAAAATTGAACCAAATCCTGAGAATACATGGAAAAGAAAGGATATACATGGTCGAAGCCACTACCGAGTTCAGACACCCATATGAATGTACGGCACCCATCGGACAAATGCTTTCTCCCCAACCTGATCACGCAAAGTAGCCACTGCGGCATGCAGCGCCCTGGCCACACGTCCACCATCTAGCCTCCCATCTTTGGAGATTTGGCTATATATGCTATCTGCGACAAGAGGCGCGTCGACATCCCTGATAGACCACATTGTGGCGATCACAGTTTGGTAGCCTGCGACCAGCATACCCGCAGCTAGGTGAATCGCCTCGTCAGGCGACTTGTCGTCGCCGGTTGCTGTCTGACACGCGGACAGGAACGCCAGGCCTTTGTCTTTGAGTGAACGCTTTGTGATGTCCGCAAGACTCAATCCCCTGTCATGAAGGTGGAAGCAGCTCCGAAGTGGATGTTTGAGGTTCTGTGAAGCATGACACGCAAAATGCACCGATTTGAACTGCTCCATCGCGTCCAGTACTGCCTCAGCAGTGGCTTCGCTATTCTCAAGCTGAAGGTATGGGAGTCTTCCCAAGCACCGCTTAATGTGAGCTAGCTCGTTCTTGGTTTCTGGGAGTGTTGCTTCTTGACTGACCGCCAGAATCCCACCCAGCTCGAGCAAATGAGGATCCGAAGATATAAGGGAAGTGAGAGTGGGTGCGTATGAAGAGATAGCATAGGCAAAGAGGTTGTCGCCTGTCTCATCGTAGCAGCCCGCAGCGTGAATAGGAAGCATAGCTAGAACTCCGGTTGTGCACCATGTAATGTGTGGCAGTTGATCCACAGGTAGCCTCTTCTGGATAACATATCATTAGCAGGTATATGGCGCAGCCTAAGGCAGTAGAGGCTCACGGCATATCCCATAGAGTTGAGCACCACTTTGACAATACTGTGCCAGAGTGCAGATAGGATGCTCTCGAGTGGCTCTTCGGGTGCTTCCTGATGGAACTCAGGTCGTCGCTCGGCTATTCCTCTTGATGTAAGCTCCCACATGTGGCACTGCAGGTCCACTAGACTCATATGTGAGACATTAGGTAATGGCACATGCGTAATCTCATCGGTGTGAGGATGTAGAATTAGGGCGTCACAGCGACCTTTGTGGACATTAATAACAACCACAGGTCCATGTCGTGATGCAGCCATCAATTCTGCAGTCCTCTTTGGACACATGAAGTCGTGAAACGAGGATATCTTACGGGCTCGGCTGAGTAACCTCTCGAAGCTCTCTGCCAGGCGACGGTGGCTCTGAGCGGTAGATTCCAATGTGTATGAATCGACTAGAAATGCTGAGTCTGAGCTCCACGAGCCGGCATGTTCGAGAGCAACGGCGGTGTTGCGGAGGCTAGTTGCGAGGTCTGGATCCACTGTAGATAAATCGTCGAACTGATTGCGGAGTTGGAGCGTCTGGTTCCAGACAACCGAGCGACCAGCTTCGAGCCACTCAAGTGCAAGTCCATACTCCTGTGCCGAGATCGCAACAGCAGCAGCCTCGACAGCTAAGTCACCAATCGAGTGGATGTCTTCATAGCGGTGGCTAATGGTGGAACCGATCCAGACGACCTTAGGTACCATGTCCATAGTCCACTGATATGCTGAGAGAGAGGACGAGGGATCGAATTTTACGCTCAGCCTTGCCCATTGCCTTGAAGCGTGGAACCTTATTGCTGATTCGCCGGTAGAACAATGAGCAGCCATCCGTAGGGATGCCAGGACACGGTCAATATCTGCAAGGACTCCTAGGTGCTGAAACCGACAGAGGTGCGAATTGCCGAGGTTGTTGAGCGTGCCTGGCTTGTCTGCATGACCGTCTGGAGTGAGCAGCACCGCCTGGTACTGGCATGCTATTGCCCTGTCTATGTCTGCTAGGTCTCCTAGGTGCTTAAATCGACTAAGGTGCGAGAGGCCGAGGTTGTTGAGCATGCCTGGCTTGCCTGCATAACCATCCGGACTGAGCAGCACCGCCTGGGACTGGCATGCGATCGTCCTGTCTACGTCTGCTAGGTCTCCCAGGTGCTCAAATCGACACTGGTGCGAAATGCCGAGGTTGCTGAGCATGCGTGGCTTGTCTGCATGACCGTCTGGAGTGAGCAGTACCGCCTGGGACTGGCATGCAATCGCCCTGTCTATGTCTGCTAGGTCTCTCAGGTGCTGAAATCGACTCTGGTGTGAGCTGCCGAGGCTGCTGAGCGCGCGTGGCCTGTCTGCGTGACCATCT
>MU132183.1:130267-161302 GCA_015039395.1 Ceratobasidium sp. AG-I
GTCCGCAGCGAGAGCGAGGGCCAGCATTTCCGCGTCGTACACTTCGCTTCTGGAGCCCAGGCCACGCGTGCCAGTCCTGACTTCCCTTCCTTTACGCTCGATCAAGTACGCCGCACCGACTCTCCGGCCACTAGCACTTTGTCGCAAGGAGCCATCCGTACAGCAGAGAAGCACATCTCGCACTGATCCCAATGCGGAGATGTTCTCTCGTGCCATCGCGATGTACTTCTTACGCGCCTGTGCGTCCGGGGACTTGGCTGGGAGAGGGGTGGGACTGATTGTACAGATCCTGTTACCGAAGGGGTGTGGAAGCCCCCAGGGAGCGGCGAGGTAGGGGCGGACCTTTTCACAGCGAGCGTGGGTCAGAGAGGCAAGGTGCAAGAGTTGGGTCACCTTAGGGGCGTTTACGGTTCTGCGCTCACGTGCGGTAAGAGGGGACGGGTGGGGCACTGTTCGATCATGATCGGGCCAGGACGGGCCGAGTCATTTCGCAACCTCCGAACGAGGGGGAAGGCGGTTGAGGCGGTCTGCAGCGCTACGGTTCAGGCGTGCGAGGAGTATGGGAACGGGTTGGATGCTCGCAAGATGTTCCATGGCGGGGACGGGGGATGTCCGGAAGGCGCCTAGGATCCATGTGAGGGACTTGTTCTGCGCGGTCGAGAGGACTTGGACTAGTCCTTTCTGGTTACGGCCTGTAAACCAGAGAATCGAACCGTACGTGAGGATGGGCAGAACGCAAGCCTGATAGAGCAAGCGCCCGTGGGAGGTGGTGATTCCGCGGACGGTATTGGCCAGGATACGTAGACGCCCAAGCACCGACAGTGCCTTACGTTTCATACGGCTCACGTGGTCCTTGAAGTCCAGGCGACGGTCAATGAAGAACCCGAGCCAGCAGATGACAGACTGCCCGTAAACAACGTGTACGGCGTGCGAGCGAGTCACGAGGGAGATGGGTGCGTTGTGAGTCATGTTGCCCGACGTGCGAGCCAAGTGAAGTAGCTCGCACTTATCCAGGTCGAACGAAAGTCCTAGTTTCCTGAGACAGTCGTCGGCATCTTGGGCCGCTTCCTCCAAGTCAGTCACAGCCGTCTCCTGAGAGCCAGCCACGGCCAAGATGGTGAAGTCATCAACATACGCGCGGATAGAGACGTGGGGGTGATGGTTCAGACAAAGGAGAACAGGAAGGGAGTAAAGAGAAGAAAGAACGGGGGAAAGGGGAGAGCCCTGAGGAATACCGACATTAGCGAGTGGGGCGGGAGCGGTCACAATACCGTCTACCCGAATAGAGGCAGTACGGGAAGAGAGGTAAGAAGCGAGCCAATCACAGATGGGATGAGCGAAGCCGAGACGGCGGAGAGTGAAGATGAGGCGATCATGGTGCACGTGGTCAAAGTACCCTTTTATATCCAGCGTGAGCAGCGAGGCGTGCTTTCCCGCACGCCAAGCCGTGCGCACATCGTGCAGCAAAGACAAGCCGGCGTCGGTGCAGGACAAATTGTCCCGGCCACCGAATTGCGTGTACGGGATCAGGGAATTGGCCCCAATATCAAACAGCAGTCGCGCGGTGATCACCTTCTCGAGGCATTTGGAAAGTGTTTCTAGCAACGAAATAGGACGGTAAGCTTTAGGTAAGGACATATCAGGTTTGCGCGCTTTGGGGATGACGGCGACTACAGCATGCCGTAAACATCGGGGGTGGAACCCCAAGCTTAGGCAGCCGTTGTAAAGATCAGTTATCAACTCAGCGTGTGTGGCGAAAACCCATTTGAGGATGCGATAGTTAGACCCAAAAGCGCCTGGGGCGGATTTGTTCGAAGCAGCAGAGAGGGCGGCATTGATTTCATGTTCAGTGATGGGGGCGTGAGGTCGTGTCTCGTGAAGCGGGATACCGAGAGGGTCGTTAACAGCCACGTCCGGGGGAGCGGTAGGGAAGAAGGCACCCCGGAGTGCTTCGGCTTGATCGTTGGGGTCCGTGACAAGGCGTCCCTCAAACTGGAGAGGTGGGATTCGTTGAGGCCTAGAACCCGATCCCCATTTGGTGAGTCGGAAGACATCTGATCCGATAACCTCCTCGCAGATCTTCTGAGCGTGTGAACGCCTAGCAGACCGCATGGCTGATCTCAGACGCAGAGTCTCCTGGGCTCTGTCCGCAAACGGGTTGTTCGAGAGTTCGTGGACGATCTTGCTGCATTCGGGGCTCCACCAATCGGCACGGCGGCCCTTACGGTTGACTTTAACGCGCTTCATGGACCTCGAGGTCGCAAGAGACATAGCCTCCAGCAAGGCTCGAGAGCCCAATTCACAGTCGTTGTGGGTCAGGTAGGACTGGGGAGGGGGCAGCTCGGAGATAGCGTCGGAGAAGGCGGCGGACCACTCCTTCGAGAAGGCGGAGTCAATGGAGTACCTGTAAACGTTCTCAGGGGGATCAAAGTTGGTGTCAGCAGGGGCGTTAACAAAGAAAGAGATGGCTGCATGATCAGAGCCAATCGAGCGCGAGAAGTCAGCGTCCCAATCCGTGATCAATCCGCCGTCAGTCACAAGACCGTTGGCTATAGTAAGATCGATGCAGGAATCAGCCTGGCCGGTGGAACCTCGGCGTGTAGCAAGGTTGTCCGTGTTGAGCACCAGCATATCATTATCGATGATCCACGCGGCCAGGTCAGCCGCATCGCCCGTTTGAGAAGGCGTCACGCCGTTGTCTAACGCCCACATCTCGTGGTGGAGGTTGAAATCTCCGACGTATACAGCAGGCACGTGAGGGTCGATAGGATGTTCGGTGAAGGACTCGAGGGTGGTGCGCTTGTGCTCGACAGAGCCGTGGAGGTAAATGTTAGAAATAATGAACGGGGAGCCATAGACAAGAAAGTCCACGGCGAAAGAGTCAAGAGTGGGAGGGATGTGGTCAGAGATATTACCAGAGAGGAAATTGAGACCCTTGCGCATATAAATAGCGACAGAGGGGCCCTTAGGAGATTGGTTGTGGAAAGGGAGAAAAAGGTCGTAAGCGTCATTACGTGCGGTACCATAAATATTCAGGTCGCCGGTCGCATCAGATTTGTCAGACCCGATACAGCCCCACCAAATGTCTTGCATAACAAAAATGGAAACGTTGTCGTAGAGGGGTTCGTTAAGGAAGGCATGCATGCGCACGCTCGCACGGGCTACATTGATTTGTAGCACGTGAACGTGCTTTTCGTTAAGGGCCGACATTACTCGGCTACAGCTGCGATAGCCTCACCAGGCCCTGGGTTTGTCATGACAGTGTCGTGAGGCACGACATTATCGAGGGTGGGGGCAACTGGGGCGAATATGGCGAAGGCAGAGGGTTCGTCAGCATTAGGAACAGCGGGGTGGGAAGGAATCATATGAGATGGAGCGTGGGAGCGCAAGACGCGCGAGGCAGGGACACGGTAACCGGCCTTGGAAGGGCAGTTGGGGGAGTCGAAGGCGTGGTCCCAGCGCACATCCTTGTCGTTGAGGCGCTTGCACGCGCCGCACGTTTTGGCGTGCGTGACAGGGGCCGCCGCGAGTGTGCCTTTGCAGCTATCGGTCTTGCGGTTACAGTGCTTCTTGTGTTGGGACTCGGGGTGAGCGCCCGAGCAGATAGCACAGATAGCGGTCGCCTTGCAAGTGGTGCCCTCGTGGTCATAAGAGTGGCATTTCAGGCATACGCGTAGGACCTGCTTATCGTTGAACTCGCGGAAAGAGACGGGTTTAGCGAACATATTAAAATGAATGGAACGGAGAGATTGCCAAACAGAACCGGTGTTATCCTCGAAGCAGATGAGTACGGAGCGGTGCTCGGACCCGGCTAGGGTCTCGCGGGTGGCAAGGAAACGAGGCTCCTGAGTGAATTTCATGTTACGGAAGACCGGGTGCGCCTCCCGGAGCTCTTCGGTGAGGCGGGCGGCAGTGAATACCGAGCCCGTACCGTCACGATTCATTCCAGTGCAGACCCCGTTGATCATAACCTTCTTCCATGGTGCGTTACGCTGGAAGGTGGCGGGTCCCGGGAGCTTGAGGGCAGTCTTCAGTTCGTCCTCCTTGTTAAAGATAAGAGAAGCGTCAGTAGAGGGTGGGAAGTTCATGACGAGGTTTCCAGCGCCGTTCCAGTACGCAGTGGAGAGCCGAAGCTTTCCGGTGCCTACGCGTCCCTTGAAGAAGGCATCAACGCGCTCCTTGACGAGGCGCGGGGGGAGCTTGTGTACACCTTCCTGCGTGATCTTGGTGTGGAATCGAGCTACGACAGAGAGGTCGTGATTCTTGGAGGAGTCTGTAGAGGGGGCAGTAAAGTGAGGGGTGACGGTAGCGGGGGTGATTCTGGAGGAGGAGGCATGGGGAGTCTTGGAGGGCTTGGGAGCAGGCGGGACACGAGCAGAGCCGGCCTCCAGGGCAGCGACTACCGTTTCGGCCATTGTCTTTTTCTTTTCCGCCCGTTTCGCCGCCTTCTTCTGATTCTTCGTCAGTGTAGGAGTAAACTCTTTCACGTCAGGAGGCCCAGCAGGGAGGAGAGAGGGGAAAGAGGTAGAGTCATCTATACGCGGGAGTGGGTCAGGGAGAGGAGGGAGAACCGATTCCGGGGAGTCAGGCACGAAAGTGTAGGAGCAAGCGGGGGCTGCAGGCAGGAGGTCTCTGCGCGAGAGTTGTGAGACAAGAGAGGTACGAGCCGGGGCAGGAGTGGGATTGGGAGCAGGAGCAGGCACAGGATCAGGTACATGACGGCCCTTGCCCTTGCCCGGGATACCCACAAAGTTCTCCAAGAATTGGACGCGTTTGAGAATCATTTCACAGAAATCGTTAGCGAGAGGGAGAGAGGAGGCGCGAGAAACAGATTCTGGGATCACTGGATTCGCGTGTATAGAGTCCTTGAGACCTTCTTTAGCGCGCTCCATGACCTCGTCGCTGACTTCAGTTCCTACAGAACTGTTGTTGGACATGTGATCGTCAATTCTGTCGTCAAAACCGCAGACGGAGTTTCCCTCCTGATCTCTAAAAAGGGTAACGCCGTGTTCGCGTTCGAGGGTGTCGTGGGAGTAGGGGGGAATAGTGGTAGTGTGGTAGCTTCCGAAATCGTCTGCGTGGTTCCCGGAGGGGTCGAACTTCCGCGTGGCTCGGGCTTGGAAGACTTCGGTCTGGTTGGCATGGAAAGAGATCTGCCTAGCCACCGCGTTCTGGTCCCAGCCCAGCATCATTGAGCCTGCTTCATACGAGGTGTAGATGGCATTGAGGAGAAACCCCAGAATGAGGTCCGAAGAGAAGGTTTGAGCGGAGTTTTCGCAGTTCCGTATGACGTTGTTGAGCGAGCGGATGACGGAATTGTTCATCTTGAGTTGTTCCGTCGCAGTCGACTCGTCATTCGGGTCTATGTCGAAAAGCTTGAAGACTTCACGGATCTTGCCCACCTGGGTGGAGGGCCAATCGATGTCCGGGGCACCAGCGGTGTGAGCATGGAGGGGGTGGGCGGTGGAGGGGTCGAGAGGAGGGACAGGGGGTTCGCCGTAGATGCCAGCGGTGAAGCCGTGTAGGGCATAGGGTTGTGGGACCTGAGGGGAAGTCATTGGCGAGTGAGCGGCAGAGTGGACGCGTGGGATCTGCGCGCTGGTGAAAGCGGGCTCGGGGGTGCCCAAGTATCCTTCGACGGGAGGGTTCGAGTCCTGTGATGACGTGGCGGGAGCAAGGCCAGGCGGCGTGCCAGGATAGTCCTCGATAGTATCGTTGGAGACCTGCGTATTAGACAGACCGAGAGCGTTTGCAGAAGGGGTGGCCCGAGGAGTGAGATGAGCGCCGGAGGCGTCGGATGAGAGAGGAGGGGAGTTAGGGCCAAGGGCCTGGCCTTCGTCCGGTTGGGTAGAGGGGACAGTGGTCTCCTGGGTGTCTAGCACCAGGACCTTTCCCACAGGAGAAGAGACGAGAGAACGAGCAGAAGAGAGGCTACGAGTACGGCGTTGTAGGATTTTCTTTTTACGGGGGGGCGAGACAGCAGAAAAAGTATCAGAAAGAGAAAAGGAGGAAGATTTGGCTTCGTCGCGTCGGATACGACGCAAGGTACGTTGGGAGTCGAGAGGATCAAGTCTAGATGACGGCCTGGGCAGTTCAACACGTTCGGCGTTCGACAATTCTTTGTCGGGCACCGTTTCGTAGTGGTGTGGCATGGTGGTCGTCGTCACTCGTCACGTGCGCCAGATTAGTATGTAGAAATTCAAATTAACGGAACCAATTTACGTCCAAGTCTCAGGTTAGCCACTTCCATCCCGGCAAGCGACGTTGCCGACCCAGGCGCAACTGATACGAACTATGCAGCTAGGGCTTCTTGTGTCTTGCCGAATGGGCATCTTCCAGAACCTACCAAACTTGACTGCGCAGATCTGATGTGGCCCTAATTCTCGTCGCGCTCTATAAATATCCCAGTGGCGTATCGCAGTCTCGATTTTTCCCCCTCCTCTGGCACTTGAAACAAACTGCGCACTCTCGAATCTGGCTGGCTGGCGACAATGATGAAGAACCAACTCGAGATCTCGGTTGCTGTGCTACTTGCTGGTCTTGGGCTGATCTATCTTCGACGCCGAGAAAAGGCGCAACTGCTGCCTTTGCCGCCTGGCCCTGAAGGGGATTTCTTGCTCGGCAATCTTCGACATATTCCCAAGGAGGAAGAATGGGCCGCGTATGCAAAAATGAGCGAGGACTGCAATAGCAAGTGCACTCGGCTCGCCCGAGTACTTTGATCTAATTGTATTACTAGGTGATATCATTTCGCTGAGTGTCCTAGGAAAGACAATCGTCGTCCTCAACTCGCACCGTGCCGTATCCGACCTCCTCGACAAACGAGCAGTCTACGCCGACCGACCTCAAATCCAAATGATAAACCTGTCCGTGTCTTATTCGCTCTTAAACTTAGATCCTGAACCCTGACCTACTGGCTCCAGCATGGGCCTGGGAGAAATAGTCACATTCTCTCAGTACGGTCAACGGTGGCGCCAGTTACGTAAAGCGATCCATCAAGATATGCAAGAGTCCGCGATCTCCAAGTACTGGCCTACACACGAGTCTGAAGCCCGCTGGCTCGTCGCACGGTTACTTGACCATGGCGACACTACCCTTCTCAAGGACATCCAACAGTAAGCTCATTCGCCCACTTCAACTCATTCAAATGGTCCCAAGACGACATTTATCATAGTTGGGCAGCCGCCTCCCTTCTCTCCGGTACATACGGCTACCAGCTCCCCCCAAACACTACCTCCGACCCGCTCCTTTCCAACATGGAAGGTCTCCTTTCTCGAGTCTCCATAGGCACTCAGTCATCCCGGTTCCTAGTCAACCTCTTTCCCTCTCTCAAACACATTCCCGAATGGATGCCTGGGGGATCTTTTCAGAAGTTCGGACGCGAGTCGAGGGAGCTCAAGAGGCTCTCTGTCGATGTTCCGTTTGAGTGGGTCAAGAGTGAGATGGTGAATGTTTTTTCTATGGTCGATGTGTTTGATTTTAGTTTCTAAGCCGAGGGTTGTATGTAGAGAAAAGGAACAGCGAAGCCCTCATACGTAACAAGGATGTTGTCGGAGGTTGACGGTGCGGATAGTCAAGCCACCACCGAGGATCGGATGGTATATGAGGAGTTGGTCTGCTCGAATGCCGGGACAATGTTTGGTGGTAGGCACTCACCCTCGGGCGGCGAATATTTTAGCTGATGTTCTATTTTCACAGCCGGATACTCCACAGTAAGTCATAAGTAGGATTTTTACGGATTAACCTGCATATCTTATCACATTTCTAGACAAACACCACCCTGCTTTCCTTCTTCATCGCCATGCAGCTTTACCCCGACACTCAAACCCGTGCCCGAGAGGAAGTCCTCCGCACGATCGATCCTGCCACTCACCTGCCTATCTCAGAGGAGGTAGTGAAACTAGATTATCTCCAGCGAGTCCTGTGGGAAACCCTACGCTGGGTTCCCGCACTGCCGCTGAGTGAGCATGGCTCTTCCAGCTCCCTTCATTCGCACTCACTGGTTTTATGATAGGTCTCCCTCACTCTGCGATCGAAGAGGACACATATAGGGGATACAGAATACCTGCTCGAAGCATAATGTCAGTTCCCCGATCTTTTACCGTTATATTTAACTAAACTTTCAGTTCAGGGTAGCAAACCATTGGTACGCACATATTCCTTTCTATCCGTGGGTTCTACCTAACGCTCCCGAACAGGGCAATAACCCGAGACGAATCTCTCTACCCAGACCCAGAGACGTTCAACCCAGACCGTTTCCTCGATCCCAACCTGCCATACGACCTGGCATTCGGACACGGCCGTCGGTAAGCACCCTTTCTCTTGCACGAAACTAATGACTTGGCCGAATGCATTATTTCGTGACAGCCGCTGTCCCGGAGCTCATTTCGCGCACTCGAATCTCCTCATCGCATTCGCCCACATTCTCACAGTCTTCGACATCCAAAAAGCACGCAACGAGGATGGGAGCGTTATCGAGCCTGTTGCTATGCATCGGCGGGAGCTTCTCAGGTATGCTTGCTTCGGTTTATTATCCGGTGGGAATGATAACTGATAGCTAGTATGTAGTCAACCAGAGCATCAGCGGTGTTTGTTGGTGCCGAGGGATGAGGCTATATCCGCCGAGTTAAGTGCGGACCTGAAGAAGCAGGAGACGGAGTTCGCGTAAGCTTTTGTGGTTACGGATCGGTGTCTTGTTTTGAGATTTCGCTTGTCGCATGGGATTAGTCAAGAGTTTTTAGCCTCCGGGGTGTTGACAATGAAAATCAGATGTCCCATACCTCCATGTTTTCAGTACTTGCCCGATATATTCTGACTGGATGAGCACTCGTTGGCTGAAATATCTTGAAAAGGTGAGAAGACCCGGGGTACCCTTATGTGACGATCGCTCCACAATAACACCGGTCTCGAGGCATATTTACCACAAGACACGACTTGCACGAAAGTCGAGCTCGCCTCCTCCTCCTCCTCCACGCCATCTCACACACAGTCCGCCCAAGCGGGATTTGGCCGTGTGAGTCCAATGGCACTAACAGACTGTAAGTAATTGGGTCACCGGTTCGACTCATGTATGCCTATAACTAATTGCCTTTAGTTGCTCGCACTGTACGATGACGGGGATCGTCATGAAAGGGGGCTGTCTCGTCATAGGTACGTATCGCTATCATCGATACGGAGTTATACATTGATCTTTTCTCAGTTAGGGGCATGCCGGGCATAGGTTGAGAGAGGGAAGGGCTGTGAATATAGGACAGATAGTATAGGGTGCATACATTGTAGCATTAGATAAATGGAACTTAATATTAGATTTGATATCATAAGCAGCTAAAGGGAGTGAGAGAAAAGTATAAAGAGCGAATAAATGAGACGAAATAGAGCTACAATTCATAACTACAACCGGGGTCCTACCAGCAGAATATCCCCTAAAAACGGATGCCGAAAACGCTCAATCTGCAAATAAAAATCAGCGACACCTATGCGTTGAAACTCATTGATATCTGTGATTTTTGTTGAGACATTCAATTGAATTTCAGTACTATTTCACATAAATCGAACTCATGACTTTCAGCAGATGTCATGTCACAGCGCTAGTGCTGCACGCACCTCCGCGAAAACCTAAACTTTAGATGTCATAAACAGTTTTAAATTTATGCAGTTAAAAAAACACAATCCACAGGATGCAGTGCCCCAGTTGCCTCGCCGAGAAACACATTTCCATAAGATAGTAAACCCCCGTACCTGTTTTCAGGTGCAGGGCAAGGCAATCATTTCACCCAAGGCTATTTGGCCATTGAGGGCCGGGTTGCAGATGCGATGAATCCAAATGGACGGAAAGGTTGGGTTACGGATGTGAACATGCGGATTTGCACTAGCGCTAAGCGTTCAATGCGCCAATCAACGTGGCATTTATGGCGAAGCCGGGACGCGCCTGGACAGCACTGGTAAGCACTGTCCTCGTGCCGCGCAGCTGCGATGGGCAGATTTGAGGGCTACAGGGAGCCGTGAGCAGTATATGAGATCTCAAAACTCACAGGATATATCCCGACTCTCACCGCCCTTCCCCCGAGTCGCTTGGATTTTGACTACACTAGCGAAACCGCACACGCACCTGATCGGGGGGATTGATTAATTTCAGAAGCGCCGATTGCATGGCTTTTTGAAAAGCGCTGTAATTCATGAATATTACTTTCAGAAATGCACGCATTTCTCATGTTAAAGGCGTGTTAACTGAAATGAACACGATGCATGCCTAGCCCAAGTCTCCTCAGCAAAATCCACCCTTCGTGGCGGAGCACTCCAGAGCGCTCCAGAGAAACGCGACACTCCGGATCGCATAAGAGCTGAACGAGCACCTCGTATTGTACTCCGGGGCGCTCCCAAGCGCTCCTGAGTGCTCGTTTGGGCTCAGTCTTGAGCTCACGAAGGCTCCGGGGTGCTCCGGATCCACCGGAGCGACTGGAGCTACCCCCCGCAATCCGGAGCCAAGCCGGTTTTTGCTGAGTCGTGGCTCTCCAGCAATGCCACATTATGGTGCGTATGCTAGGTAGGAAATTTTGCCCACAACCTCTCCCCTATTTCTCTATCCGTTTTCTTCAACGCTGAATAGTAGCTTAGCTTCTATTCTATTACTAAAAACGCCCCTAATAACTCTTCTCACTATCACATACAATACCTTGAATAGAGATGGATAACTGGCGCACCTATGACACTTACCCAAAGAATTCTCCAATTCTGCAAGGTTTCAGAAGCTCGGCCGACTCATTGAGTACTATCGGGCACCCAGGCTTGACCCTCCCGCTAAGCCCACCCGGGTTACCAGCCTCGAAAACTGCGCAGCGATTCCTCTTCAGGAGACCGCCTCCTCGTGTATCCAATTATGACTCCGATACAAATCCTATTCCAGGAATCCCTAATCCCATTACCTTTCCCACATGTGATCCCAAATTCTCTTCAAATTATGACGACACAGCCCTAATAGTGCTCCCGTCCAGAAGCCGCGCCACCAGCACGCCGCGTCGTACTTCTCGAATACGCACGGCAACACTAAAATTTACAAATGGCAGCAACAAGGAACAATAAGTCCACATCACGGTTGCTCAGCTGTGCAGGACACGAGCAAAGAAACAAGAATTCATTCTCTTTTCTGTCGTCGACAGCGTGCTACCTGATGCATCGATATTGCTTGTGCTCGATCGTAATGGCCGCCATTTTATTAGCGATAGTGACCCCGATGATTTGCAGCACATAGTTTCTCGTTGGGTCTGCAACCCCGGGCTGTTTGCCTCTATTGTCAACCGCACCCCCTCCTCTGGTCGCCTATATATTTCGGATATTCAGGAGCAAGTCTTCCTCAGCCACACCGGTGTTGATTGTTATGATGTGTTGGAGGAGCTCGATGTGCTCTTGGCTCCAGAGCTTTCATTCGACCGTTTAATTACGCTGTCGTCTGATTCACCCAAGCGGCATAGCGGGTCTTCTGTCACGACATCGTCTGACGACTGGTACCCAAGGGCTATATGGCGAGCCTTACTTCTTCTGTCTTCCGCGTCCAACAATGAGCCTATGTTCATGTCACCACAATCTGGGTCTCCATGGGTTGGCAATACTTCACCTGAAGCAACTCTAGTCGGTCACGATGATTTCTCAAAGAGATACCCGACCCTAATTGTCGACCAAGAAACATACCGTTTACCGCGTAACAGAGGCATTTTCCCGCCCACGCTTGGTATTACAGTGCAGGACAAAAAAACAGCCGATCCACCCCTTCAGTACACGTTTCCTCAGCTCATGGCCAAGTTTCAACCACTGCACCAAGGAGAAGATCACATCTCCGATATATTTGTTTTCTCAGCGTCGTACTGCAAGCAACTGAATGACGCAAAACACGAATTCTTACTGTTGGAAGTTCGAGATCCAAAGATTCCTGAAATTTCAAACCTTTTGATACTTGACCGAACGGTCCTCAAATATATGTTCATAGGCTCCACGGAATCCAGGAGTATTTCGTCTGAAGGTCGGGCTAATGATCGATTGCGAGTTTCTAGTTATGGGAGCAAAGAACTTCTCACCGAACAATGCAGCATCGGCCCTTACGAGGCACTTGAGCATTTTGTATTCCCCTCATCGGCCTCCCCATTTTTACTATCCGACCTCGTCATCATTGCTCTTGAAACATCAAACACTCGAGTGGAGTACAATCTTATAAAAGCACAATGTTTTTGGTTCGCCAGCTGTGTATGGGAGTGTATGCGGAGCCTTAACCCCAGCGTTTATTGGGCTAGAGTGGCCCAGGATAATTCACGTGGCAAGTTTGGGAGGGTTTTCAAACAAGCCGTCGATCAGGCTGAGTTGGGGAAGCTTATGAGTGGTGTAAAGGACCGGATCCATAAATTCCAAGAAACACTCAATCAATGCCAGAAGGTGAGCTTCTCAGTCCCTTGCATAGAGTCAATGTTCACAACGGGCTGGTTGCAGGGGCCAAGTAGTTAATAATATGCTGTTTATCGAAATAACCTCTTAATATGTCATTTCGTAAAAAGAATCTTTAAAATTGAATGCTAGCGGGTTATATCCAGTGTCAGCAATAGAAAGTAAACGTTTTCTGTGAGGCAAGCCAAATACAGCGTTGTTGGGGCATTATTTACTTGTTAGTAGTGAAACACACAAACACACACATATATATTCAATGATTAAACCATCTCGAAGATCAAATTTGTGTTGTCAACGCTTTCAAAGGTGAGGGATAACCACATCTGGTTACGGCGTGCTGAAAATTTGCCCGGTCTCCGCTCGGAACGTGTGTGGGGTAATAATTGGCCTTGCTTGGAATGCCCAGGAACTATCACGTCACCCACAGGGCTCTGTCATTTTGAAAAATACTCACGCACACAAGAGCGAAATCCACTCAGGTTTAGATTAGACTAGCCAACTGATTCTGCTCGCTGCATCTGAGCCGGAGAGATCATTAGGATGTCTTTTTGGAGCAATTTGCCATCAGGTCCGCTGCTGTGACTACTACCGTCTCTAACGAGGATATGTTTCCATGAGCTCACGAGGTCGAAGTTTCGAATCGCGCGAAGATCACTCCCTGCTTTCTCTCTGAGCGTAATTTGATCAGCACGATAAGCTCTCCACCGCCAAAGCGGACTGGCTGCTGGATCAATTTTGGTGACTCAACAAGCGTACCAACCAAACATCAACATCTGTCTGGATTTGTGAAATAGAGACTCATTTGAAGCCGTATCGCGACCGTGATTAATCGCTTGTTCTAAATTTACCTAATTAATAAGGTGAGTAACGGGCGCACAATCATTACCCACAGCTAATGACAATAAAGTGGAACTTATTGCTCCGTCACCTGAGGATTTTCAACTACTATAATACAAAATGAGGACTTGGTTCGATCCAACGCAAGTGTGATGTTTAGCGGGGAGAACCATTTATTCGAATACTGTGGCACATAGCTAACCACTCGATTTATCAGCTGGGTACTATACTGTAAGTAGCCACGTGAATCCAATGGCCACAATGTCAAACGCTTGATCCCACCCTCTAGTCAGTTTCAACTCTCCTGCCCTTTTTCACTGCAATGCAGCTATACACCCAGGTCCAGTGCCTCGCTCGTGAAGAACTGCTCACTGCCGTTGACCCGATGACTCGTCTACCAAATCCTGCTGAATGATGAAGCTCGACTACCTTCAGAGGGTCTTGCGGGAGGTTTTGCGCTGGATTCCTGCTGTATCTCTAGGCAAATCGAGTATTATGTCTCATCCTAAAGATATCGGATGCCTGAAACTCACTCTGAGCGGGAGTTCCACACGCCGTAACAGAAGATGATCCATATAGAGGCTATAGGATACCTTCAGGCAGCCTCGTATGGGCACGCACTCATCCATTTTTCATCCAATTCCGATACTACCGCGTTGTATCGCAAACCACTGGTACGACCGATTTTAAAAATAAATATCCTCTTGTAATAGTTTTCAGACCGATTCCTCGACTCCGCAGCACCTCACGATACTCCCTTCGGGCACGGTCGAAGGTAAGCGTATTGCATACCTCTTTCTGATCCATAGAAACAATTCGCAATAATTATAGACGTTGTCACGGAATGCATTCCGCAAATTCCAACCTGCTCATCACTATTACGCACATCCTTACACTCCTCAACACCGAAAAGGCGAGAAATGAGGATGGGATCGTTTTAACACCGCTGCCTCTGATGGGAAAGAATCCAAACTGGGATTTGACATCATGTATCCTCCGATCTAAAGCACGACTGATAAAAATGTCCATAATTCAGTCGACCGGGGACTTTGAGATGCTTGCTGAACCAACGACCCCGGAGCTCTACAAAGCACTGCTGAAAGAACACGCGAAGTAATATGTGGAAGAGCGGAACTTCAGTTAGAAACGGCTCTTGGTACTTTCTGAAAGGACTCTTTTCTTTTGAATCAAGTATTTCCTTTTTGTCGTATTGGAGCTTCGCTTGATGGGGCGATACGGCAGTACAACTAGGAGGATATTGTATAGGACTTTCCCATGTAAGCAGGCGCCGCGGCCATTTCAGACAGACAACTACATAATACATATTTTTGGATATCACTACAATTCCCCACAAATCTCAAACACAGCCAACCACGGTTCCGGGTTAAACTGTTTCATAGCGGATTTCCAGGTAAGCAAAGCCCTAGCTGTTTCCGTTCCAACATATCCACAATCCCCATCTGCCTTGAACGCCTCGGGTGCGGTTATAACTCGAGTTGGTGGAGCCTCGGGAAATGAACCGCCGGGCTGACCATTTTAATCCCAGCTCCTCCAGACTTGATTTGGGGTTGGACTCGTGTGGTGGTCTACAGCTGGTCCCGGAATTGAATTAATCCAGACTGATTGTCGACACATGTCGACGGTAGAGCAGGGAGTCATGTGATCCCCACAACATGTCATGTGTGCCGTGCGGTAATGTAAGATACGAGAGAGAGAGAAACAAGGTCAGATTATCGAACTCGTAACCTGATCCTTGAATGACACGCACCTCTTCAAATGACGGTGAGGCTTTTTCTTGATCATATACCACGTAGCGGTCGCAGTTGCTACAAAGTAGTCTAGCGGTAATTGTTTGTGTATGTATCGTTAATCTCGGCCCGAGTAGCCGACTTAGCCGTCAGTGCCTTTCTACTCAAACTACCACCATTAGAGTAAACCATAACATGGGTTGTACGGACGGTGCTTACCAGACAGTACCTTTGCAGAAGACTTGGTTATCATACCTAATAGTTTTGTCATGTATAAGTTGGGAAATTGGTGTCGAGGTGGTCGCACTTTGCACGTTCAGGGACGTTGGAATGAAAGAAAACACAGCAAGCCACAATAGCGAGTCCGAGCCTAGACTGGGAAGTGGACTGCCGGTGGCAAGAAACGCGAGGAAATGTTCCCGACAACGGAGTGCAAACGAGCTCGTGACCAACTTACGGAGCAATTTCCCAACACACGGCAAAACGTCCAGAAAATCCAGCTCGCAGAGCAACTTGTCATTAGGCTTTTGGTACAACAGGATGGTTATGAATTCCCCAAGGATATAACGAAAAAAATGAATCTATTATCTGAGTAGACGGTCAGTTAAGAACATAACCCGAAATGAAAAACACGTACCCAATCAGAACACTTCGCCCACCTCGGCCACCACCGCTGCGGATGGCCGCTCAGTCTGATGATACACCGGTACGGTCTTTGTAGGATGCACAATTTCCCTAGTCTCCGTGCTACCCGCCTCCTTCGAGACGACATCTATCCAGTCGGTCACCGCGCCCGACCTCGCCTGGGGCAATAGCACATGTCTCGGATCGACGTTATACAACGACAACAGAACGATAACCACGAGCGCTATTACGGCCGACCACGTAACCAACCGCCAACGTGGGTTTGATTCGGCGCAGCTCGGGTCTGCATGGCTCCCAGCGAGGTGTTTTCGGCGTTTCCGGGGCGGGAGCGGGGTGATCGGCGCTCCAGGACTTCGGTGAACTTTCACATCGATCGCGTCCTCGTCCTCGTCATCTGCCTCCTCGACCACAAGTTCGGCGAGCTTTGACGACGCACTGCGCGAGAACGGTGTGCGGGGCGTAAGACCTGGGGTGACCTCCGCCTGGTATGCAAGTATAGAAGAGACGCCAAGAGAAACAGGCTTGAGATTAGAGGGGCGTCCAGCGCGAGTCATAGTTACAATACTGGAGTGAATTGTGCGCAAGAGGACCTTTTGAACCAGATGAGCAGATTTTGCGGTAGCAACACGGAAGAAGTAGTCATGGCAAACACCAGGGGCTATTTTGGGAATGTTGCCACGTGACCGAGATGCTAATGCGTCTAGATCAGGAACGCAAAGACCTGCATATATTCGAAGCATTCTATATTCCTATGCCTCTTTGTTGAGCACGCAGTGATAACCGTGCTGTGATACTTGTTCCATACCATACTACGACCATTCATGATCACACGCTCGCTGGGCTCAGATCCCAGACGGTGCAGGTCTCGGCGCCGTCGTGCAATGTTACGGGGCCTGAAATTGTGACATTTATTCTGTAACTTTATACCACATTAGCACGTCCAGATAATTCAAATCTTCTTCGATAGCTCAATGGTATACCCCCCGGTCTCCCCATTCTCAACCAGATTACACTCGGTCACTTCGTCAAGCTCATTCAAGTCTTGTCGCCAAATCGGGTCTACTAGAGGCTTTCTGTAAAGCATCTGTGATTCTGCGAAACCACGCTTTGCATAAGCATTTTGCATGAGTCTAATGTAAAGTACTTACGTTTGTAATCACGGGTGACATATGCGGAGATTATGGGAGTAAAATGCGCGGTAACCGCGGACTTGGTACTATACGGTCATTCAGATGCGGTTTGTTCGTAATGCTGAAAAATGTGCTCACCCTACGCCTGTCCAGACATGGATGGGATCGAAGGCCTGCCCTACTTCATGAAGTTGGGTGCTTCCTAGAATCGGGAGTGTTACTATCTGTATTATATATGGCCAGAATAAGATATTCATACCAAGTGTAAGGTTAGCGCGCGTACTTGTTGTGTTCTTGCAACCGACTTTCACAGGATATCTCTGTCGGTTCGGGCCGTAATATTCCACCTCAGGTCCTCCCTCACTCTTAGTAGTCTCTCCGTGCTAATCTAATGTTAGTTGCGTCAAAGATATTGAGAACTTCGATATGGGTCTACCTTGGCTTCTGTCCAAGCGGAGACCTTAAGGATATCGTCATCATCCTGTCACACAGTCAGCTACTGAAGCGACGACACAGACAAGAAATCGCGAACAATTTGAGAATACGCGAATCCAAGGTCTGCTCGGTACCAAACATACGCATTTGACTCGCCCTGTCCCTTGAAGTTTATCTCTTCTTTAGTGGATCAAAATGTCAGAATGGAGACGGATGTCATGGTCAAGCGTGTAGACATACTCCAGACCACCGGGAACTCGTAGCGGAAAAGATCCGAGTTTTGCGGTGGGTCGAACACAAGCACAAGAGTGGTATCCCTGCATTAAGATTGTCGCTTTGAGAACATTCCCAAAAGGTGTTGACTAGATGCTAACCTTGTGAGTCCGTTCGAGTGGAAGTTCAATGTCTTACCAGCCATGTGCAGAATTGGATACAGAGTACGAAACGATAGGTCCAACGCGATCAACCGAGCAAGAGCAGGTTAAGTGAAGGGTGGCCACCACGACTTCACCGAGGTCCCGCTTTATACTCCGGTTACGCTAGCCGCTTGGCCAGTTGCATGGTCGGCCTAACCATATTTAGAACAAGGGCTTGATGTCCGGAACCAGCTAACCTTTGTCTAATACAGGCAGTCCTTTCGTGCTTAATCTTCTCCTGTTTTGGAGGCCAGTACAGCGTGACATGTCCCTAGAATAACACATTATAAAGCGAACTAGGACCAGAATCCAGGTGAGGGAAAGGACAACCGCAGTGAAACAGATAGAGAGCTCGATGTGGGTTGCCAGTGGCGAAACATTTTCAAAAGGAACGGAGGTTGGGACAAAATAAAGTAAAAGGAAAGTATCAATATTCTGGTGGGAAGCGACAATAGCCAATCACTCGTGGTGGTAATGCAACCCGCACGTGATATCCCCACTCATCATTGACATTTGATAGGTCTTTCGGTTACTTTGTACCCTCATGCGGGCTCGTGATATGGCCCTTGAATGACCAAAAATCACATATCTTTCTCCAGAAAATTTCTCCCTTTTGTCCATTAAAACAAAACCACCAGGTCAACAAGCCGCCCATGCTCTCCAATACGTAGTAGCATCGAATTTATTTCCTAAATACGCCAATTACATTAAGGATATGAGAGATACACGCGTGTGAGTATATAGGTGTTTTTCAGCTCCGGCTTGGGTATCAATCCTATAATTCACACACGCCATGGCGTTGCCCATGCCAATATTCAAACCCGGTCAGCACCGACTAAGATATCGTCAGATCAAGTCAATCGTTAGAGTCAGAAACACGGCATACCTTGTAGTGTGAGAGCACAGCTAGCACGACGCAAACATGAAAGATTTGATGCGACGCTCCAAAATAGTCAAAAGTGCCCGGGAACCAGCGCTCAGGAATCCGGCACGCGCTGCCAACAATTCAGTCACGTACCGATTGTAAGGAAGAAAGAAGGTGCTCACTAGATCATCGCACCAGCCACGTATAGACACAAACACCAGGCCAGCCATGTGAATCCCATCTCATTTTCCATGCGCTCCAAGCCGTATAATAAATAGGCATGGCAAACTGGGATGAGTGAGCAGAATCCAAGTGCACAAAACACAAGTGTGCGCGCCCAGAGATACGCCGGGGTGGCATATTCTGGATTCAGGACCACATATGCCGCGACTGTAATTTTGATTTGTTAGATCCGGCTACTTGGAAAGAAACGATGTTCTTACTAGCTCCTGCGACCGTGATACCAACTGCATAGATGACTTGTAGATGATAATCACAGAAGAAACCATAGTGGAGACTTGGGTAGAAGCTCCCAACCGTCAAGACTGCGTGCACCAGTTGGATAAGTTTTTAGACCGCCAAAGCTGTTCGGAATAGAGAACTAACCTATAATCCCCGAATAATCCAGCGCGTTACATCGCTTCGAAACCTACAAGAAATCCATTCCTTCTTTAAATATGTGGTGATTGTGATCTGACATGCACGTACGTTGGGCGAGTGGCAGTTGGCCGTATGGAATAGCGAACTGGCACCGAGACAGAAAACGCCTGCGAGGAGGGCAAGGCTAAATCCAACAGGATCATGCCATGTTAATGTCGTATAGCTTGCTTGTGTGTCTTTGACATTGAGTAGGAGATAAAGCAGCCCGAGCGCCCCAAAAAGATGTGTTTGAATGTTGACTATGGAAAGTGAGGGTTAGATCTTTTAATCGAGTACTGGGCTGATTCCGGTAACTAGACTGACCAGTTTCGTTGTGTAAATCTAGAACGACAAGGCTCGTCAGAAAATGTCCCAGGTCGAGCACAGCAACTTACAACCGAACACCGAACGAGCGCACCCGGACCACGAATATTGTGGTCTGAGAATTAATTAAGCGTTAGTGTCGCGGAGTTGAAAAAAATCTCGTACTCGGTGCGCACCCAAGACGTGAGATAGAGGTTTAAAAAATGTGTACCTTCTATAACCTGTCAAGATGTAGGTGTTGTCGTGAAGCCAGGCGGGAAGAGCTTCGATCGTAAGAAGCAATGGTTGCGCAACGGCAGCGGCAACATCGGCGACTTCCGCTGCTGCAGCCTTTACAGACATATTATACTCTTGGATGAAGCTGGGGAGAGAGAGAGAGCAAAGCGAGGCATGAGGCCCTCGCCAACGTATAAATCAACACATGTGCGCATCTGTCAGAAAGTTCCCTAATCGGGGACACAAAGCGAGACATGTGTTCATTCTACAGTAGACTGCCGCTTTACGCTCGTTGATGGGCTCCTAATTGCTCGCGGCTTCGCGACAAACCCTTGAGTTTCTGCGTTGGTCAACAATTTGTCAGCTGTGCGGCTTTTAGCTTTGCTGGACGTTACTCGGATATGTACGCAGGCAATGTATTTTTTCAATACAATAATGCCTACCTCTATCACCAAGGAGGGCGTACGCTCGCTTCAAGCACAAAGATGCTCAACCCACGAGCACCGAGCCGGGTGCTGTCTGTCTGGCGCTTACAGAAGTGGCTGTGTTCAGAGGGCCATAACACAAGCGGAATCCAAAGAACCTGGCAACGATGCTCATGTTGCGAGCGAGCAGAAACCGGAAGTCTACTGTATCACAGATCTATCACCACAGCCCTGGTGGCGAGATAGACTAATGGGGACTTCCACGTTTTATATTGTTCATTTGTCATCGAGGGTGGAAGAACGGGACCCAAGATCCTGGGCCCGTGCATTTCTGCAACCACACATGCATTCTCTCCGTTTTGGTTCTTGATTTGCATACAAATCTTGCTATATGCGTGGTGTACGGAAATACATACAGTAGATAGGAGCTATCAGCAGTGAATGATGCTCATGGTCGCCTCAAGAGCTGGTGAAGCAGCACGCATGTTATTGAAGGCACACACGCCACAAATGAGATCTAGATCGGATTTGTCCAATATGGACATTCTTATCCATCGTGATTGTCGTCAAGACGCATCAACACTATTCTTCCTTCATCGGGGGTATAGAACTCTCCCGGAACTCGGGTATTATGTCGGAGATAAATCGCCTAAAAAACATGGATGTCCTTTGTGACTTATTTTTGACTTGGGACAAAAATGCCATCTCATATGCAATTCTCTGTGTTTTATCTGGTGTTGAATCTCTATAGTTATCAAACGGGTTGTACGTATATGTCGACACAGCTGTCCTTCACCTCGAGGCCCTCCTCTCAGCTTAGATAACATTCGCATTCTCTGGGCAACTTCCATAATCTCCCCCCCTCTCGCTTTCTCACAGCTGGACTGTCGCGCTTCGCTTTCCCCATGAGTTTCGCTCCTTCTCAACTTGCGTCCAACTCCGCCATCCAATGGTCCAGAGGGGAACGAGCGGGTGGCCCGGTGCTGCTCGACTTTTCTTCAGGTTGGGGAAAAGGCGGCGTCTTTGACTGGTACAAACGCATGCGATCTACTTCCATCTCCAAGATCCAGCTGCGCAAAGAGTACGAGGAGCCATTCCGTCACGAGTTCATCCTTGTCTATCTCCAGCGTGGCGGATTCTGCCGACTAGACCGACGAGGTGATCCCAACGTTCCCACCCAAACTCTTCGCTCCGAGGGGTCTGAAGCTTACGATACAATCCACGAGGTGACGGAGATCGACGAGATCACCTCCACGTCGGAGTCTCTAGTCGAACTTCGCCCAGACGGAGCGATCGACCTTTCGTTCATCCTCTCGATATGTTTCAGCATCCGCAGCGATCCCAAGACGCAACGTTATACCTTGCAGCGCTTCAACTGTTACTTTTTCTCATGGACGATCACTTCGATTGTGGCCCGTCATTCCGTAGCTTGGGATGCGCCCGCCCAGCTTTCAGGCGAGCTCACATCGGTCCTCAAGCAGAGAGCCACCGAGCCGATAGCCAAGAGAGTCACAAAGCTGTCGATGGACTGCGTCTCAGCCGTATTCATCTGTACACTCTCGTCAAGAGTGCGCAAGGTCCTTCGAAAAAATCTTAGTCCAACTGGGTTCCTTCCTATGCCGGTCCTCAACACGATACTTTCTCTATGGATGAAACGATACATGCAGCCTCGAATGGAAGGCGTTATGCGAGATGTGATCCACTCCGCAATGACGACAACTATGAAGTCTACGGTCGACTCCCTGCTTGATTCGCAATCCTCCGTGATGCGCACGGCGCTGTCTGAAACACTTTGGTTTGACTCGGTACGCGAGACTCTTCAGAAGACCGCCCGAGTGGCTCTCCGGGACGCTATCTGGGCACTCATGATCAAGACCCTCAAATCTGCCAACGACGGGGAGATCGCTGTTCAACAACATTACGAGCCAACCACGATCCCTACTTCCACACCCCCCTCAGAGCCTACTTCAAACTGCGACCCAAATCCCCTGCCCAATTCATCGCCGGCAGCCCCTCCGAGAAAATGGAAAGTCGGAGGCATCCTCGACAAAATCCTCGTCCAGGGAGCGACGGCTATCACCGACAATTCCTACGACACAGCTATTTGTTCCGCGTGGGGCATGTCCGATGGACTCGTCAGTGACGCCCAAACGCGCGAAGAATGGGTGGAAGGGTGGGACCCGCTCTGGCGTTCTGTACTTCAACACGCTCGAACCGAGGGACAAGCAGTAGTTCACGATGTAATACAGACCGAACCACCCGATGCTGGACGAGATGAGATCTGGGAGGTCATTTGGGAAGAGCTGGAAGTCGGCTTTGAGCGCTCCAGGCCGATTGTACGGGACTACATGTGGGAATCTTTCGAATATGCCACTAGCACTGTGGTGGATGTTATTTCAGACGCTGTCTTTGCTGCATTACAAGAGAAACCACAACATTCAATTCAAGCGGCACTGAACCGTGCAGTAAGCGTGTTCCTCGCTTTCATGCCTTACTTGCTAATTTCTGGGGTTCAAGAGCGCAGTCAGGGGCAAAGGCACACCGCACTGGGCAGAGGTGAATCACACGGAGCTTCAAGGGTGGATCAAGCGACGTATCCAGAGGCATGGCGACAAGATCAGTCGATTGGGCTTAGGATTAGCGAACAATGTTCAAACTGATATTCGCGAGGCCATGGGACGGGTCTGGGAACATTTGTCGAAGCAGGGCAACATCACTTTGGAAGAGAGACGTGGTAGTAACCCGTCGTGCGTGTAGTTGGCGCGGATGTCCTGATTTTTCTTTCGTTTTGGGTATTTTTTCAATCGCGGAACCTTGTATTTGTTCGCTGGAACTGGTCCATCCGACCCTACTCTCTTTCTATTTATTTGTATCGCATTTTGATGAATGCAATCACGACACATTCATAAGACCACTCGAGTATTCCGACAGGTAGCATGTGGTGTTGCTTTGGATCAGACGATTGTTGAAAAATTTGCTCTGGGTCCGCAGTGCCAATGGAATCACGCGGTTAGCCACTCAAATCTTATCTTATCTTGCTCATCTCTTATCTTTTTTTATGTCTTATCTTACTTATCTCTGATCTTGCTTATCTTATCTCACTCATTTCATACCTGCTTGTTTGTCCGGTCCTCCATCTAAACACCCCGTTTTCCTACATATACAGACCTTTCTCACGTCTATCGTTAGCAATTTGTCCGAATCTCAACACGTTGGCAAGTCACTCGCTCCACTAAGCTCCAACTACGCCCACGCTACGACGTTCGACGTGCTCAATGTCCTCGCGACCTCACAGCGCTAGAGTAGCTGCTGAGTTCAGTTAATTAAACTTAAAGGTGGAATACAGCACTGGTGTTTGTTGCCAACAAACTCAGACAATCATATTCGCCCGATATGTTACAATACCACACTATCAACCGCAAAACAAAACTAGAATTGTTACAAATCTCTTGTCACCTAGCTCAAATCTGCTTCGCCCGCTGAATTGAAACATCCCCAGTATCCTTATTCTCGATCAGGTTCCAACCAGTCTCCCCACGAAATTGTTCGATGTTAAACTCCCAGATGGGGTCAGTCTCGAATTCTTCAGATAATTTCTGAGACTCTGCAGCACGTGTGATCCATTAGCTTTGTGTATTCGATGAAGAAAGATATTCACCTTTATAATTGCGAGCGACATGCACTGCCACCGTAGGCGTAAAATGAGTTGTAACAGTAGACTTGGTACTGGAATATATCTTAAAGTGGATCCCTATTCTCTAATAAGATCATACACGCACCCGATGCCAGTCCAGACATGAATCGGCTCGAAAGTTTGTCGATCGCCATCGCCATGGACAACGCCTTTGGTAAGAAAAGTCAACCAACTCGCGCACGAGAACATGACAAAACGCTCGTACCGAATGTCAGATTAGCACGGGTTTCCGTGGTATTTTTTGAGCCGAGCTCGGTTGCTTGCCCCCACAGGCCAGGACCGAGATGCTCAACCTCAGGCCCCTCTTCGCTCCAAGTAGTCTCTCCACTCTTTCTACTACGTCAAAACAATAAACGGATGTTTCAGCGGTTATTTACCTTGGCTTCTGTCCATCCAGAAACTTTCACAACACCCTTCTTATCCTACTGAAAGCTTAGAAGATACCACACTCGAACTATTATAGTAGGACGCACGATGGTGGAATACCCAAACCCGATGCGAGATTCGAAGCGGATTGTTGCCTTGGAGTGAGCCTGAGCGCCAAATGTCTTAGCCTCTATAGCAACAGTTAGCATATCGCCGCGGAAACACGCATAGAATGAGAATCGAGTTACTCCACACAACGGGATACTCGTAGAGGAAAGTATCTGAGCTGCGAGATGTTTGAAACAAGAACACAAGTGTCGTGTTCCTATGTACAGCCTTCTAGTTAGTAGTTGCCCTCATTATAAGCATGTTACATACTGAGTGAGGCCGTAAGAGTATATGTTCAAGGTGCACTTAACCATGGTAGTAACGGAAGCTGTAGATGAATCGGGCGGTTAAATTCGAAGAACGCAAACGGGACAGACTCGTGCGAGGGGTGATGGCCGCGACGATCACTGGGACCTACCTTATATTTCGCTCTATCTGAATAGTGTTCTTCAACAACATAGAATAGCCGGATCGGCCCATCAAATTCAGGACGGAGCTGAGTACCCACACTCGGGAGTCGCTTCTCCGGGACAGCAAGCGCCTCCCGACAGGGTTGTCCTTGACAATACCAAAATATCACGTGATTGCTGGGATGCGTGGATTCGTGCTGTGGCTTGGGCTCAATTTCAATCTCCGCGCTGGAGTGAAGCGACGTAGCGAACACAACCACTCCAACAACATAGGTCTGGCTCAATGCTTGTTCCTTCCGATATTTGCCTTGGGATTCTACCTTTCGCTTGTCGTTTGTGTATTATATCCTTGGGTATCTACTGGCCGTCCGCTTTCAACAAAGTCAAGCTTTTCGAGTTGACTCTAGGAGAGATCTAAGAAATCTGATCCACTGCTGTATTTTCTCATGGTGCATACGCTTATTTGCTGGGATTCATATCCAACCATGTGCAATACCTGTTGGTCTCTACGATTTTCATCAACCCTCTCTGGGTCGCAAACTGAGCTTTGTATACTTTTCTCTCGAAAAATATCGTCGCTGTGTCTTTTCGTGATTTTAAGAATATTCTCGCTCTGGTCGAAGGTATCATTTGCGTGACGTCGTTAAATATCTACGCTCGGGTCATACCTCACACAGCTTTGATTCTATGGTTACTTCTCCGCCGCACCAATGCTGGTATATCGTGCATTCTATATAACAGAAAACTAGTACGACTTCATGCTTCTCCAAACTCCTTCAACGATATCTGTGTTCACTGCTTCCACGTATCTGCTCACGTTATACTAGCATCAGCCGACATCACCTAGCGTCACGTTGTCTGAGACGATGGAAGAAATCACTCGGACTCCAATTCTACATGTTCCTCCCACCTCCATATTGAGATGTAGACTGAGTGTTAACCCACCGAAATTCAAAACTAGCCCCGAAGGTCTCAGGTGTGTTATTAACCAAGCAGCTCAGCCCCCTAGCTCCTGCGTTCCTATTGAAGACAACAGCACAACTGCTAGTAGTTCTACCTCCGTACCAGCAACGCGATGTGCATCTGTTCCTCATGTGAAGCGGCCTGAAACGAAGGGCGAAGTGAAGGTAGGGCTAGAGTGCCGGGAAGTGTTTGTCTGCGTTTTGGTGGCTGAGGTTTCGTGAGAATCCATGTGAGTTGCTGGTTGACTTCCTCCACCACGATTTCGCTCACCGTGTATTCGTCAGATTGATACGAAACCCGGTCCTTCAAAAAAAAAGGGTTTCCCATGTGAGATGTGACGCTGCTATCTACGCGTGCGAGACAAGATCGAGGCTTTCAACCGTAGTTCAAAGCCGAACGCTTGGTATCATGGCTCACAGTGGATAATTATCTGGATCTGCGAGATGAAGAAGGCTCGTGAATTATTGGCTGGATCTGGAATAATGGTAGCGCAGGGAATAGACGCGAGTCTACTTGTTCGCTCCTGCCTCTGTTGGGGCTGACAACGCTAAGGAAGTTCTTATTGTAGCAAAAGCGTCGTAACAACCCATCCCAGTTTTGAACTTGGGCGGCAGTTCGGGTTCGTGCATGCCAAAATCGGTATTTAACATATAAGTAGCTCGGAATGCCGAATCTCACGGGCGAGCTACATTAACTAAGGATGCCAGACCTTGTAGAAGCCGAGGCGGGAGGCGCAACTCAAGTCCGCCGACCAACTGAGTAAAAAACGCAAAAGCTTACATCGTGGACTATTCTGCGGGCGGGGTTAGTTTTGCTCAGGGGTCGCCGGGCTAGAGGTGTGTCGCCGGTCACGCGTTCACAACGGTTTCCAGTCCGTTTTTCGTTCTGATTTTTGTTGCCTCACATAACCCATTCCTTCTCTCTTGTTTTTGGAGCGCACTATTCGAGGGACGCTGCAGTACAAGGAATAACGGGGGGATTCGTGCCTGAGGAGCAGAGCCCCTATTTACTCCACTGGGACACCCGGCACTCCACGGTGGCTGTCATCGGCGCACTTTGTGTATGCCCGACTATTCATTCAAAGATCTACATGCCTGCGCTCGGGGTCCGTCTAGGAGAGAGAAAGGGTAGATAACATCGAGAGGTGTGTCTCGCCCGTTCAACTTTTGCCTCTAAGCTCCCCGCTCTAGCTCTTCAATAGTAAAACTCAACTTAACCAAAGATCCCCTCAACCTCCTTGACATGTCTTGGTACCGAAACCTTCTGGGGGTCGTCGCCTGGATTGTCATCCTCGCTCCTATACTCCCCGTCTCTCCTATGGCGAACCTCGCCGGTCCTCCCCCCTCTTCGCTGTAAGTAAATTTGCCACTTAACTAGTTGATAGATGACTGATTTCTGAATTCGTAACCCTCTTTGGTACTTGCATTCCTTACCGCAATCTTACGTTCACCACACTAAGCCCTACCTCCCGTTCCTCTATCGCCCGCCGCCTCCTCAACCTTGAATCCGTCCTCCACCCGTCCTCCCTCGGCCACAAGGCCTTCTCCTCCAACGCTCCTCCTCGCCCACTCTACACCATCGTACTGCCCTCCCACGGTACGAAAGAGCCCGCGAGTCGCCCCGCTCTCATTAGGCACGGCATCTCGCATGTGATACACAGGACACAGCCGCGTGAGTCTCCTGATTTGAGTTACGCTGTGTGCTGGTGTTGACGAGTATATGCAGCGACTCTTGGGAATCGGTCTGGCAGTTGTACCCGGCAGGTTCTTCGGCGTATGCGGTTGAGATGGATAACTCCCGTCCTGGATACGATCGTTCGTCCCTCCACAACGCCAACTGGCAAGTCAGACGTGGCG
Source organism: Ceratobasidium sp. AG-I (assembly GCA_015039395.1). Taxonomy (NCBI): domain Eukaryota; kingdom Fungi; phylum Basidiomycota; class Agaricomycetes; order Cantharellales; family Ceratobasidiaceae; genus Ceratobasidium; species Ceratobasidium sp. AG-I. The sequence continues at coordinate 157,774 of MU132183.1, forward strand.
CCGACGTTGACTCGGACTACGACCAACCCTGCGCCGCCTCAAGTTGCCCCAGGTCTATCTCGTGGACGTTCCTACGCGTATGACTTCAAATCACGCTCTACGTCGTCTGCCTTTCCCAGCATTGTCGACGTCGGCAGATATATTCGGAACTGGATCGCTTCTGCGGGGGCGCGTTCACTGTTGGGTATCGAAGATCTAGTGGACTATGCTGATCGCGGGCAACAGCAAGTCACTTTGTTATCTTTGAACTTGCTCGCTGGATTGGCTTCTTTACTGTCCGACGCGACCAATTGGATTCTGGCCATTCTGAATAACTTGCCTCGCACGCCAGACGAGCTCTTGTCGACTTGGAACTCGTGTGTTCGCAGCGTTACGGTGCTCGCATCCCAAGCTCTATCAACCGCCGGGGTCGTCGTTAAGGACTCCCCTCGTTGGTCGGCCATGTATTTTTCTGCCGGTCGGAGGTTCGTCGTAGATAATTGGCCGACATCGGAACAGCTCTTGTTCGCCGTCAACACTTTATCGTCGTCTTCTTACTATCTCGCTCGTCGCACCGTATCAGACGCGCTCGCTACCGTTGGAACTCCGCCGTCGGGCTATCCAATCTAGCCAGCTGCGTGCACCTGGATCCTCAAGAGGCTCTTCGTGTCTTTCCACCTCCCCGCCCTTGTCATCTTCTGGTCGGCTTGGGCGCTTTACACTCTGTTCGACCGTTACGGCCCTTCACTCGAGTGGTCCCTACTCCCGTTCGTTGGCTTCGACCCGCGTTTGGTTGGCCGTCAGATCCGTCGGATGATGCAGCCCCGTCACTGGAATGTAGAAGAACTTGTAATGTTCTTCCTGGTGCAGAGGGCTCGACAAGCCGACGCGAACCGTCGCCGACGTTATGAACCCGAGCCATCGGAGTCGGAGGGCTCAGAATGGGAATTTGAGGATGATGGACCGTTCATTACGAATGGCGAAGCTAGTAAGTCATCTTGTTTTCTTGGGATGATTGTTTGTTTATTGACGTGAGTAGATTCTCTGTTCGATGTCCCAGCGTGGACGGCTGAAGTCGAGCCAGCCGTCGACGTTAAGGCGTGAAACGACCGCATAAGGAGTTGTCGGAATGGAGGGCGGATGAGGGGTTGGGTGGTAGGCGGTTCGTGTCGAAAGGGCGAGGGCTAGAAGAACACAAAAAAGAACGAGAGGGACAACAGTACGAGTCCCAGCCAGCATCGGTCGCGCTCGGTTGGCCGACCTCTAGCGTCCTGATGGCTCACTTGTGAGTCCAGTCCACCACACCCGGGTCAAACCGTGCTGCCGACCCCAGCACGGCGGGGGTTGGTGGGTCTGTACCTCTTGTGACGCTTGATGGGGCCAGAGTGTCGAGCTCGCCGAGCAAAGGTCGTACACCTTGCTGGGTCTGACTCTCGACCTTCTACGTGGGTTTCGACGTCCTCCCTCCTACTGAACACCTGCCACCGTCCATTTCTTTACGAGTCTCCATCTCTTCGACTTGGCATGCGATCGAAAATGAATGAGAAGTATATTGTCTTTTACCAATCCACCGTCGCTATATTTTCTCTCCCCATGTGCTCCCTATCTATTGTAAGCGCGGCTGTAAAATAAAACGGTACTTCTCGGTCTTGGTGTTTGCGTCTCTGAAAAGTAGCTTATTCTGGTTCTAACCTTCATAGGTTTCTGCTTGATCTGGTACAGTCATAACCCTCGCAACGAAAACATCTCCGTTCTAGCCAAGACCCCGCGAGTCCTTCAACAGCGAGAGTACAGTATATGCGTCGTTTCTAGGATGCCCTAAGAACCTGAGATTTCCGGAGATCTTGTTTAATTATGTGAGCTGTCTGAAACAACACAAAGTGCGAGGTTGAGTGGCGTAGGCATATTTGGGCATCTTGGGTTGTTTGACTTGAACCGGAGCACGTGACTACCCAGTCCACTGCGTGGAGCCGCAGATTTTACATGTCGAAAAATCCCGGCTGAATATAGGTTTCTGAAATATTTGGCTCATTCCAGAACTCGGCACATTGTGCCAAGATTTCTATTTCGGGAAAATAAGTGGCCAAATAGAGCCCGAGCGTGCGCGCTAGTTCCCAAGGCACTTGCTGCCGCCCCTAAACACAAAGCCCTAACCCCCGCAAGCCTGGCTCGCTCCTGACCACCACACCCAAACCTTCCCTCACTCCCATCTCTACAACACTTCAAGCGTTACATGAGCCGCCGCTGGCAGCATTGTTTGTTTGTTTGTTTGTTTGTTATCTTGGTGCTCGTAGCACCGGCTCCATTGTGGAACGCCGGGCTCGGACCACAACAAGCGTTACTCAAGCAATGGCATTCCAATGGTAAGGTGTGGCATTTAATTGAATTTTGATAGAAGTTAACTACAGAGTTCGTTGCCACTGTGGCCAATTATCACCTCGTGTGGCATTACCCTTCAAGTTTGCGCGACATCTACCATCCTTGGGCGTGCTAGGGTCCGCTATGCAAACGATCTCTGGGGATACAATAGTTTCTAGTGTCTCTACCGGTACGTGAACAATTAAACCCTAAAGTGGGACCTAAAATGTCTACAGTACAACGTATTTCTTGGGCCCTCCTTTTCCAACGAAAGGTTATCCTCCATGCAGTAGTTGGGTAAGCTTGTTGTGACACCACAAATTGGCCTTGGCAGTTAATCGCACTTCACAGTATCTTGATTATTCGGGTTTCACGCAGTACTTAGAGCTTCGGGAGCTAGCGTGGAGCAGCATCGCCTGCCAATGGTACGTCGTATTTGTATCTTAAGTTGTACCACGAACCTATTCCTTTACTAAGTGAAGCTGCTGTCCATCATAGTGTAAATGTTCGTGTCTTGCGACTATTGAGAACAGCGCACGCCCGCTCAATCATCCCCAAAGTGAGGGACAACTTTACACAGCGTCGTGAGTTTTTGGTTACGTATGCTATTACGCTGATAAGAGACCAATACAAGGCAAAGCGACTGCGAGGTAGAGGGCGGGGTGGAGAGAAAGTAGCGAGAGGCAAGGGACGAGAGGTCGTGAGACTAGCGTAGGAGCTCCGCATAGGAGCGTGCATCTGCATCACATACTAGTCAACGTAATTACACCTGTACTGTGCAGAATTGATATTATGATCATCGAATAATGAAGAGTTTTGAACGAGAATGGCGGGTAGCAGGGTGGGCGGGCGCTGGAAGCCTGGAATCCAGAATGTCGGAACGAGGATATCCGCAAGAAATATCAGTTAGAATATCAATAAGATGTCCGAAAAAGGTGTCATTCGGCATGTATTCTACATTTGGTCAAATTCGGGTGCAATCCCGGGAAAATGTCCGCAGAATGGCCGTTTTTCGCACATCTCTCACACCTGCAAAATCCGCCTCTCCACGCAGTGGTCCCATTTGTTTACCGTCACCGATATAGCTTTGTGATCCAAAACATGAAGAAACCTAGATTATTTCTGGAGTATATGCAAGTGACGTACGTAAAAGTACCTTTCTGGCTTCCTGGTTGAAAACTGGAGACATGAG
>MU132183.1:165648-185540 GCA_015039395.1 Ceratobasidium sp. AG-I
AAACATGAAGAAACCTAGATTATTTCTGGAGTATATGCAAGTGACGTACGTAAAAGTACCTTTCTGGCTTCCTGGTTGAAAACTGGAGACATGAGTCTGCCCTGTTGACCTACGCTGGAAGCCCGCTTGCTTCTCGACGAGGCTGCAGTTTTTTTCGTCTCAGCCAAACCGGGTCATCCCATATTCGTCTGCATCTGGGAAACTGGGAAAATATAGCTAGCACTAGATAGGCATATCTAGCCTATCTAGTTGCTCTAGAAAAACTAGGAAGGTCCCCTCCCTATGGCCCTACATAGTGCTAGATACTTGGGCAGCCAATATAGGGTGCTATATGCCCCTATCTATCATCAAAGGCAGCATATATATTCACTAGGCAGTAGGTATATAGCATTCATCTATCCCCCAGCCAGCACTATCTAGCTGATATCTAGTAGTGATCTAGCATTGATCTAGCAGCGATCTAGCAGCGATCTAGCAGCGATCTAGCAGTGATCTAGCAGTGATCTAGCAGTGATCTAGCTGCTATCTAGCTGCTATCTAGCTGCGATCTATCTGTTATCTAGCCGCGATCTATCTGTTATCTAGCTACGATCTATCTGTTATCTAGCTGCGATCTATCTGTTATCTAGCTGCGATCTATCTGTTATCTAGCGCAATCTATTTGTTATCTATCTGTTATCTAGCTAACATCTATCTGCTATCTATTTGTTATCTATTTGTCGGTTATCTGTTATCTAGCTCTACCTATTTGTTATCTATCTGTTATCTAGCTCAGATCTAGTACCATCTAGGCCCCAGTACTGCCTCATATAAAACGTCGGCGTCGCCGAGCCCTCGAGAACCTGGACAGCAAGTGGAATAGCATATATGCACACTGTACATACTACAAACAAAGCTTAAGCCATGTCGAAACGTGAGAGAGCAAAAGAGCAGGCTGAGACGTATGAGGACCAACCGGGAAACCCGAGATCGAGATGGGAGAAGGGCGAGAGCAAGGGAAAAAAAGACCGTATCAAAAGCGAAGCGCGCACAAAGAGACGTACGCAAAACCTAAGTTGCACATGTACGTGAAGTAAACACATCCCAATCCACCAAATTGTTAGTACAGATACCTCATTCGTCCATCTCCGCGTCATTAGGTGCCATCTCCTCGTCACTCGGATCTCGCTCTATCGCCACGCGATTCAGTTTAGGCCACAACAGTCGGGGACCCAGTACTCACCGTCGCACGACGCGTGCTCCTGCTCCGGCCAACCCTTGGGACTCCGTATATCATCTAATCGTGCGCCGTAAGGCTTACTCGGTCCTTCTCCGTGGTTGTCGTCATCACTCTCTTCCCCGTCCCCGTCCCCATCCTCGTCCCCGTCTGACGATTGCTGACGTCTCGTGTAACGTGTACTTCCACGGGCCATTCCTATACGTGCATTGATATTATATTCAGTGAACTAACATATTAAAATGGTTGTAAATGACTCGCCATGATCATGCCCGCGTTCACTGCCATCTGAACTGCGATCATCATCGTTAGTGCCATAATCGTCTATTTGTTGGGTGTTCAGTACGTGATTGAAGTCTGGCGAAAGCAGGTGACTCACCAAGCTCGTCTGGGGGTGCCACGAACCTAGGCACATACGGTACCTCGATGTCAGGAGCCCACCTGCGAGGTGGTCGTTCTACCCGGGCAACAACGTTGTACCCGGATTCCTCGCTACATGAGTTCACGTCAGCTCAAGCGGTGAGACAATCGGCCAGACGACCTGCAAACATACTGGGCTCGGTCGTACATCGATCCGCAAATTTCCCGCAGGGCCTCCTTCCTTTCCCGGTCCATGTCGCTCAACAGCTCGAGGTATCCTTGGAACGCCTCCTCTTGTATTGACGAATGGAGGTGTTCATCTTGATTGAAAGAACCGTGTCGATAGCAATAAATGACGTGATTACACTAAACATATGAAAATTAGTAAATTTCTAAGCGTGCGCGAGTGAATCGACTCACCATTGTGCAGAGGAAGGCGAGGAAACGAACTGGGATTGGCGCAAAACGAGCCGCATGATTGAGTCCTAGTTTTCCGGCCCCAAAAAGTGTACGCGCAACGACCCTGTAGAAAAAGTCCGATTCAAACGGTCGGCGGTCCTCTAGACTGTCAGGATCCTAGTATAATCAGGTTATTATTTTGAAAAGGATATAAGGAAGCGGCCGTGCACTTACGGCTTCGTGGAACCTATCGGGTAACAAATTTTGGACCAGCTCGCGGTTGTGAGGTATGTCACCATCAATAAACCCGATGAGCTTCTCAACCACCAGTATAATAGTGTCTTTGACATCGCTTCGGTAGCTCGTGACCAGGCTCTTCACCTAGAACGAGCTAAGTTAGTAACTAGACAATCGGATTGAGCTCGGACTCACACATGTAATATGCTCGGTCAGAAGCGCGTAGCGTTGGGCGCGCACTCTACACGCGTAAGCAAAACAACGGGCAACAATGGTGTCGATGTCAGGTACTGCGTCGCAAGGATCACTCGCACGCCAGCTGAATGTCCCACAGGCAATAATCCATGGTTTTGCCTTGCGGACCATAAGCTTGACAACCTTCCGTTCCCCTCCCTTGAAAGACCTGACGGTTGGCCTGGTGCTCTCATCCTAGTAACCATGTCAACACCAGTACGTTAATGAACTGAACGAACCGCTTACATCTTTAAGGCCTCGTTGATTGTCGTTGTTCCTACGACGCTGATCGGCCTCGTTGTCTCCCTCACCTTCGGGCGTTGCTCGATTTCGGTGGTGTAGTTGACGATGCTGGGGATTGGGCGCAGGTCTAGGTCTTTCTTGTGCGGGCGCCTTCTTCCTTGATGCGGGTATAGTGACGCACGCCTTGTTCTTATGCTGGCTGGCGGGTGGTTTGGACCGATCTATGTGCAGCCAGTGAGCGTCCTACGTGTACATATGCACGATAAACCCATACCTAACAACGGGTTGCCTTGGGGTGGATTGGCGCGAGGTTGGCTGGGCGGTGGCCTATTAGCGCGAGGTTGGCCGGGTGGCCTACTAGCGCGCGGTTTGTCGACTTGTGGCTTGTCGACTTGGGGCTTGTCGACTTGGGGCTTGTCGACTTGGGGCTTGTCGGCTTGTGGCTCGTCAACACGGGCTTTGTCAACCTCGCCTTGGATTGCCGTGGTGGGTTGGTGCTTGTGATTCGTAGCGCGGTAAACGGCCAGGCGATCTTGTACGCTCTCGGAGGCAGTGAGGTAATGGCGGGGCAAGCTGGCGCTAGGGTACGCGACTCCAGTTTTTGACGATCGTGGCTGGGGTACTTCGTCGCTGGCCCAGTCCAACCATGGCTTCTCTCGTACAGTACGGTTCTGCGCAGGCTGAGCTGGGAGGGGTGACGCCGGGGGTCGAAGAACCGCGTGAGACGCTAGTCGAGGGGCTGCGGTGGGGGCGCGGTTGTCGTGGGAAGGGCGTAATTGGGGAGACTCCTGAGGTGTCGGTTGGATTGCCTTCTTGTTCGGTTGGGAGTCTGAGATGGCGATGGCTTGGCTTTGTGATCCGAATGTGACCGCTTTGAGGCTAGTCTCAGCCTTCTGCACACGCGCTTTGGATTGTGAGGGTTTGAGGTTCCCAGAAACCGTTGACGGTGCTGCCCCATGCCCAACTGATCCTCCTCGTGCGCTCGGCTCTGTAGAAATCTGTAGCTCCGCTCGGGGTTTCTTGCTCGAGACAGGGTTGTCGTCATAGGTTGCCTGGCGTTTCGTAGTAGCGGCAGTGGCAGGTGGGCTGGTGGGGGGATATCGGAGCAGAGGGGTTGCGCGCGGGCCTTCTGGACAACAGTTGGGATAAGTCCGATACAAGTCCAATAAACTCTTACCTTTTTTAGTAAATGACTCCTGGGGAGAGCTTCCAATCGTGATCTACCGGCCGAACAAAGTTAGCCAATTTTGTAATACTCAGAGATCACTTACCCCTGAGTAATTGGTAGGGGATCCGACGACGGAACGGTTGTGGTCGAGGTTGTCTACAGCCCTCGCTTTACCTTTCCTCTCAACTAGGGAAGGAAACGGATTGCCGCGGGTTGGTATCCGAGGGAAACCTGACGGGTGTAAACAAAGCTGAGTCAGCCACCTGAGGTGCTCCAATCGGGTCGGGTTGTGGCTGAGCGCATAATCCGTCGGGCGCGGGTCGGGTACGGGTTGCCTCGGGTTTGAACACGAGCCGGAAAGTTGATTAGGTATAGAGGATAGATTTACAAAAAAGGCACATTTGTGGTTACAAATTCAGTGATGGTGGGGCAGCTCCCTCGCTGTGGTCCAAAATATTCTTAACTTCTTCAATTTCCGGCAGCAAGGGAGTACCATACCAGGATCCAACAGCCATCTTAGCTCGGAATGTGGAAAGCGCCATACGATGCTGACGGTAATTGACAGCCATTCGGCCGCCAGAGAAGGCACGCTCGGCATCCACAGACGAGGCTTGAAGAATAAATTAAGTATAAGAACACAACGAGTAAGATTAAACAACATACCCGGTGCGGTGAGGATGTCCAGCGCCATTCGTGCGAGGGGAGAACCTCGATCGAGCTCCCGAGACCAGTAACGTAGTAAACCACCGTCTAGCTCAACATCCTCCTGGTTGAGAGTTGGTGCCGCAAGATAGGCTGACATTGAGTCTGGAACCGATGCAGAGGGGGCGAATCTGTTGGTGGTAGGGGGTGTACGCATCCAGGGATTCTACAAGTTGACGAAGCAGTGGGTGGGTCAATATCGCGAAATAAAAGTGACAGCACTGGTCACGCTTACGTCTGGTAAAGATGCTCTCGATGCAACTGTGGCGCGCGTCATAGGAGTTTGGGCGGATGTTGTACTAATCGGACCTCTATTTGCTCTTGCAAACTGGTCGCAAAGCATTTGCCGAATCTCCTGAACGCGTGGTGGAGGATAGCCCCTACCAACAAACCAATCCAATTTGTACCACGGGCACAGAACTTGTCAGTAGCGAGGGGACCCGCAGTCAGTAAACATCCAGATTATGAGCGTAATAGCACTTACCGGTTGCCATCCAATAAACATCTGACTCCCTCATAATGTTGAAGTATTTGTCAAGGACAGTCAGCGCTACGTTTGCAGCAACGCGTGTAACGGGGTGCAACACATGGCCGACATCGTCTCGGATCAGCTCAAGTCGAAATTTCAGTAGATCCATACTCGGGATCACCTCGTGAATCAAAGCAGTCTCCTTCTGAGAGAATATGAGAGTCGGCTCTTTGAATACCTACATCGGACAGCAGGTTCAGTCTTGCAAAATGAGCAAAAAAAGCGATATAACTTACTTTCAGACATTGGCACATTTCATTGAGCAGGTCCCACTGGTCAGGGGAAAGCCTATACTTTCCCATATTGTACCTAGAATTTGCAGTCATCATCTCGATAGGGGCGCGCAATGCCCAGTGGCTCTCAGCGCACTGGAGGTCGGAGTTCCATCGGGTAGCGACGCGCTTGCTTGGAACTTCGATGTCTGTAGAGATGGAATCTTTACACATGCTTCTAATGTCCAAAAAAGCAGTGTATGCCGTCGCTGATTTGTGAACCGAGTGCGACAATCCAGAGATCTAATTGGATAATTAAGGGGGTAAATGCGCTGAAAATTAGGAGAAAAGAGATATTGAACTGTGCCTTTGGGAACAGATCCTGCCCCTCCTTGATAGCGCTCTCCGACAGAACAAGCTTATACTTGATTTTCATTTCGTTCAAAGCAGTTGTAACCGCTACTTGCACTTCCGCGTTGTCGTGTAGCTCCATTGCCTCATCGTGATCGTCAGGAAGCTCCAGGTTTCCATCAAGCTCGTTGACAATGATCTCGGGGTCTTCGGAAGAACTGGATGATTCGGTTGGCGCCAATACAGATCCAGGTCGAGCATGTGCATCGCCAGAGGTGACTTTAATTGCAGCGGCTTTTCCCTTCGCAGCAGTTCGACGTTTCTTAGCAGAGGGACGAGTGAAAGGTGCCATAAATCCCTGCACAGAAACCATTCAGAGTTAGTCATTAGCGTATAATGAGCATATATGCGTACCTTGGCAACCAGATTCATAATGTGAGCGAAACAGCGCACACGGGACTTAGGTCCACGGAAGCTTGGCAACGAGACAGCCAACCCGCGAACAAACGTGTCATTGTTACTCGCATTATCAAGGCAAACAGTCGCGATCTAAGGGTGCAAAAACTTAGTGGTTTTACGATGGTCGAGGTTAATTCACTTGCCTTATCGGTAAGCTGAAAGCGTGCTAGGCATTCAAGCGTCTTCTCTGCCATATATGCGCCAGTGTGACTCTCAGTCAAGCTATAGAACAATATGGTTCAATCAGAAGTGAAGACTCCGGTAATTGGATCTAATTCTTACTGGATAAATTCAAGCACACAGCGCCATATCTTTCCCTCTTCGAACCAGAACACAATGACGCCAAGAAACGACGCCGTCAGAGGGCTCGACCAGCCATCAATCGCGAGGTGAAAGGCGATATCCATCTCCTGAAACAAAGTTAATCAATGCAGCACCAGATTGAAGCCAAACTCGCACATACCTTAAACTTCTCTTGAATACTCACAGCCACTTGATTGTAGATACGAGCAAGATCGTTTGAAACAGTGTGTGGAGTAGGGACTGAAGCATCGGCTCGGAGAAGCCGAACAATCTCAATGAACAGTGGATCAGACAATGTATGGAATGGTCGATGGTTAACTGCAGTCCAGATAGCAAGCATTGCACGGAAGCGAGATTGCGAAAATACAATGGGTAAGTTTGTAGCCAGACTGTCTGGTACTCCACGACGAGCATCGCATCGGCGCACCGCCTGCTTCAAGTTCTGGGTGCCTTCGGAACCGGTTGCCTTCCTCTTGCGTGTACGCACCCTACAGTTGACAGGGTCGAATTTACAAGTAAAAGTGTATACTAAATGATTCGGAACAGGCATGCCAGTGACAGGATTGGGAAAGTAGACCCGCTGAATACCCAAAAAGTAATGGTCATACACAGGGGATCGCCAAACCGACGCGGCGGCAGCTACGAATAGTTTAGCTATGTAAACATCTCAAGCAGACCATCAACCAGAGACATACCACAAAGCTCTTCATTAGAGTAGCTCCACGCCGGGATATCGTTCAGGTAGTATAAATCGGTCAAGGTGATATCAGGATCGGAGTTCAGAGCTAGCATTGCTCGCTCAGGTATGGTAGGTTGAATCGCTTCCATCACAAGAAGGACGGCAGGCTGGTGCCGGGGGGAAGACTTTGGAAGGAGACGAAGATCCTTGCGCATATAATCGCATTTCTGATCGATTTAAATAGCGCAAGGCCACTTGCCTTATTGTTGAGCATTTTACCTGTGAATATCCGTACTTGGTTTGTACAGGTGTTCCACCTAGAGCAAACCCGTGCAGACGTCATCCGCATAGCCATAGCACAGCCCCCGGATTGCCTCGGGCATCAAATGTGGCTGATTTATCCGTGAGCACCCGCGCGGGTGGCCAACCCGTTTCCTTCCCTACTCTCAACTGATGTGATCGCCAAGTCACCAATGGCGTGTTCGATGACCTTAGCGCCGGGATTATCACGTGCCTCTTGTAAAAGCGCAAGCCCAACGTCCCCTGAGCGATAGTGGAGACTCCAATCACCATCGCCGCGGTGAGCCAAGAGGTGCAAGATGTGAATTGCTTGCGCCTCTTCGGCCCTCTGGAGGTCGAGGTCATCATCTGAAATAAAAATGAGTGAGAGTTCTTGAGATAAGACAAAGACCATTTACCGCCCGTTATTGTCGGCGCAACATAGCTCTTGACAGGCTTGTACATAAGGTCGTCGCCCTTGTCGTTGATCAGGTTCGCCCGTCGTTTTGCCAGGGCCTTCTCCTGGCTCTTCTCCTTGGCCTGCTCGTCACGCTCGATCCGTTCTTGTTGCTGTTCAACTGTAATTGGGAGGTTAATACTGGCCGACGACAAGATTCTTTACTTACTCATTTGCTGGACGCGCGCAGTGGGCTTTGTCTGACGTCGCTCACGCGTGGACGCCAGACTTTGCGGTACAGAGGGGGGCATGGTAGTTGATGTGGTGATGGATGATCGAGCTGTGGTAGAGGAAACAGCTGTCTGAAATTTAGTTAGCAATCTGCTAATTTCAAAGGACCGAGACGTCTGGTAATAGGATAAATCAAATTAGTAGCTCAAGAATACAATAGGTCTAGCGTAAAATCAGTTTCGGTTATTAAATTGTCGGACAAGACTTTCGATTAGACGTACCAGATGTTGCACGTGTCACTTCAGTGGGCATTTCTTAATTCGAGCGTGTATGCGTGTCTTGGATTGGCTAAAGCATGCAACGTTGACGGTCAGACCAGTGCGGACCGCAGTTTAGTGGCAGAATAGCCGCAGGTCAGCGATCGAATCGAATATGGTGTAAAATTTGAACGCGTAATAGAGGCTAATACTGTTCAGTCGGAAAGCGTCAGGTTGAGCGTCAAGTTCCCAAATGCAAAAGATACGAGGGAGTGAATGGGGGTACCAACTAAATCAATCGTTCAAGTTCCCCCATTCCTCTACTCGTACGAATGTATCAAAATCGGTGTCCATATTGCCCCAAGGAATTCAAGAGCGAGCACCAGCTTTACTCGCACTATTCACAGAAGCCTTGTTCAATATATTGTGAGCAACATATCCGACAGCTAGGCGACAAAGCGTACCAGCATTGCAACGCCACATTCCCCAGCTTTGCCTCGGTATCTCGCGGACCTGGCGTGGTGCGTCAATTCACTGCTCGTCCCAATCAAAAAAAAAAAAAAGCTAACATGACGCGTTAGGAGGAAGACGACATACCTGAGCATGAGCCGGAGCCGGCCATAGACCCTAATGAGCAGGGCGAGCCCATCGTAGACCCCATCGAGGAGCCGGAACAAGCCACCGGTCGCCCCAACCACCGAAGAAGACATGGGTACGTGGCGGTCGAGGTGTACGAAGGCGCCGCACGAGTTATTCAATGGGAAGTGGAGGAGCCAAGGGAGAGTAGCCCTGAGCAGTCCGCAGATCAGAGACGCCTTTTTCGTCTTGGCGAGTGGCTTTCAAAGCAGCCAATTAGCGATCAAGCGCGTGCGGAATATTTTGATATTGAACGTGTAAGCTAGACTAGATAACGCTTCAAACAATTAGTTAATCGGATATATATAGCTCGAGCACAACTCACTTTGGGCGGGCGTGAATGATTTCTACGCCATGGTGGATGCGCTCGACCGAGGACTGGATTGGAGTGAGGAGGTGGTTAGCGTGACAACACCGGAGGGCTCAGAGTCATTCGTCGTACACAAGAGGAATCCCGTCGAGATCGTACGACACCTCCTAGGTCTAGTTCGCCTTCGCACACGGATGCGTTACGGACCAGAACGACACACTACGGTTACAATCAATGGCGAGAGGGTGCGTGTCTATAGTGAAATGTGGACGGGCGAGTGGTGGTGGAGGATGCAGGTATGTCCTATGGACCAATAAGCGTAATCAGTAATGTTAACTAGTAAATGACAGGAGCTCCTCGGGGAGGGCGCGACCATCGCGCCCTTCATACTTGCCACAGACGAGACCCACTTAACGGCGTTGAGTGGCAGTAAGGTTGCCTGGCCCGTTTACGCCAGCATCGGAAATATACCAAAAGCCGTGCGGCGTCGCCCAAGCGAGCAAACAATGATGCTAATTGGCCTAATTCCCGTGGCTAAGCTAGCGTGGATATCGGATGAGACAGAACAAGAGACGAAGCGGTGGGAGCTGTACCACGCGTGTATGGCACTAATCCTCGAGCCGCTCAAGGCAGCAGCGCGTGAAGGTGTCGAAATCAAGTGTGCTGATGGCGGCGTTCGACGTGTATATCCGATCCTGGCCGCGCATCTTGGCGACTGGCCCGAGCAGGCTACCGTCGGATCAACCTTCAAAACACGATGCCCCGTGTGCGTCGCTCCATTCCACGAGCGCGGAAGCTGGGGGGCGCCAGCGCGACTTCGGACGAAGCCACAAACAGTCGACACGATCCGGTTGGGCCGCCTTGGGTTGGTGGCGAGGTTGACAGGCCTGACGGGATTGGGATTGAGACTGGTGTTGCCGTACTGGACAGAGCATCCATGGGCGGCCGGGCCCGCCAGTATCGTTCCCGATTTGCTGCACCAACTCTGGAAGGGGATGTATCTGAATCATATTCGAATCTGGTGGACTCGTATGCTCGGTGAGAGGACACTTGACGCGCGCTATATGGGGGTACCCCGATACGCTGGTCAGCAACACTTTTCATTAGGGCTTTCAGCGCTTACCCAGTGGCAAGGCAACGAAGCGCGGGCGACGGCCCAGTCGTTTCTTGGAATCATAGCTGGATCGAGGCCTCAGCAGGCTGTGCAAGCGGCGCGTTGCATCATGGATTTTTTGTATCGCGCTCGGATGCCGCAGCTTGACGAGGACGACCTTGTTACCTTGGATGCCGACCTCCGAGAGTTTCATGAGGTAAAACAAATATTTATAACGGAGGGAGCACATACCTCGGAATACGGCTTTAATAACATCGCAAAGCTCCATATCCTCCGGCATTATTCCCACCTAACCCGTGAAATGGGAACTCCAGATGGCTTCACAACCGAGACACCCGAGCGACTACACAAAGACTATGTTAAAGCTAGCTACCATGCATCCAACGGCATCGTTCCCGAGCCACAGATGCTTACTCACCTTCGTCGCCAAGAAGCGTGGCAGATGTTGAGGGCAAAGTACGAGCGTGAGGGGTTGATTGAAAAATGCAAGCGACGTGGGCGACCAGAGGAGGAGCCAATTGTCGACGAGGAAACAGATGAGGATCTGGCCGAGGAGGGCTGGGTTGACTGAGAAGACGATCGAATGGATGGATATGAGGCTGAGTTAGATTTGGATGACCATACCGCGCTGTCCGATGCAGAATACGAGAACGATATTAGACGCAATGCGTTCAACGGGGTCAAGGAGCGCGAGGTATTCCAGTTTACTTCAAGAACTCAGATCGCCAAGCGCCCTCCCCACGTGACCTCCGCTTGGAACAATACGCCTTCGTTTCTTCCCACCATTACCGCCTTCGTCTACGAGCGTAGCCCCAACCTTGCATTCCACCTCAACAAAAACACCTGCTTTGGCATTTGGTCAAAATTTTCGATCCGTCATGACCCGCTCCCATTTGCACCCCTTGTGGGCTATCGAATCGATCTGGTGCGCGCCACCCCTGCTTGCCGCACGGCAGGGGGCCAGATTACACGCCCAGCCGTCTACGACACTGTCCTCGTAGAGTCATATCCTGACATGGATGGGCTGCTTCGTGAGTATTCTACTATTTTTATTTACTCAATATTCTAACGGCTACAATCTTCCCGCGGCGGTCTAACCAGGATACCAACCCGCCCGCGTCCTCCTTATTTTTCAGCTCCCGGCATTGTACCACGAGGCTTGCTCGGAACCACTAGCGTTCGTAGAGTGGTTTGATCCATTCGATCCAGTTGTCGAAGCGCAGCACCGGCTTCCCACCACTCGTCCTACGAAGCAGCGAGACGTCCGCGCAACTGCTATTGTCCCCATTCGCCTCATCCGCGCATCCTGTCATTTAATTCCAAACTACGAACTACTCGACCCCCACCTCCAAATTTCTGCTGAGTCCGACCTCTTGTCGATCGCTCCTCAGCTCTTTCTTAGCCGTCATTCGAGCTATTATTTCTTTGCGGTTATGGATCACTGGCAACGGATCACTCGATAATCTCCTCCGTCCCTTAGTAAGTCTAGAGCCTCCCTAAATTTTCTTCGGTTGCCATAAACTAGTTCGTACCATCTAACTGGTTTCACGCAGGTTCTCCTCGGTCCCCGCTTCATCGACTACTTTCTCCATACAGCAAGCAGAGGTGCGCCGCTGCTTTAATTACTACGATTGACTAACTGACCTTTCCCTTGAAGGAATTTGACACATCCGCACTCGCTGAAGGACTTTAGCTTGCGCTCGCGGGTTGATATGCCTGAAGCCACGATCGAACCCCTATCCCGCACTGGTACTCCAATGTACGTCGTCACTCGGACTACCCAGAGCAGCTGTTTGAGCCATTACACCTCGGGTACTGCTCAAATTGCTCTCCTGAAGGCCGTTGAGCTGCCACCCGCTTTGGTAAGTCGTTATTTCAAGTACCATTTTTGTTGTCTGACCGTTTCTCCACAGAAATTTCCAACTCGCTTCGACTCAATCTAGAATCCTTAACGCCTAAGAGTTCAGATCGGTCGCACTTGTAGGTGTTTTTTTGTTGCACGATCACCCCCCCCCCCCATCTCAATCGTCCACCAAACGCAGCGTTAGGAGCCACTATTCATAACCCTTATATCTACTGTCGCCAACGTCGTCGCTCTTATCTGCCCACCCGGTTCGCAGGGGGTTCTTTCCTACGGTACCCGGTTCGAACTCATAATCAGAGAGAACACTGCGTAGTAGTCAGCGCTCCCTACACCGCGTAAGTAGCGAACGGTCTCCGCACTTAAATCCCAACACGCTGATACCTTATTATGATAGTGCACTTGCGTACCAACTCATGAGTGTAGTGTAGGTCCCGAGTCACAACCCGCATAAGAGGCCGACCTCTTTAATCAGGTAAGTTCAACTTGCAGTTCGGTCGACTTTCGATACTGATAAATTATTCAGCTTTGTTGATATTATCGACACTACTTTGTTCTTAGCACCACGTACTCCAATGAGCATACCAACCGAGTCGACGTAAGTCACTGTTACCATTGCATATCTTGCTGCTATCTGAATGACTGGCACTAGGACTACTCGCCCTACCCCTAATGGCAGATTGCCTATTTGCCAATTCCTAGAAATCTCGTCAAATGTATTGCATTTGCTCTTGTTCATTTTGGGTATAAGTCGATGTTCCGACGCTCTCGCATCTATCATATCTAATGTACCTCTAGTTCATCAATGTTCCCAATTGAATATGCTATTGCGGCAGTTGTTTTCACTCGCAAAATGAAGGCTAGATGAGTTAAATAAGAACAATGCTCGCTTTGAAGCAGATCTGACGATTTTGTCACAGTCGTGTCCCACGGATTGTGATCAGCCTCATTATGATGTCGCCCTGGGTTCGTCTGGGGTGGGCGTTTACCTGGGTACGAGATCGTCCCTCGCAGTCATTGCTATTGCCAGTTTGTTGGTAGGTTCCAACAGCTGCGCCAACCGCGGTGGTCTCTAACATACTCCAGTAGATCCTCGGTACTGCTCAATCCTCTTGGCGGCCATCCTCACAGGCGCTTCAGATACTACGATCTCAACTAATGGCTGGCAATTGATCGTTGCCCTGGTTGCGCTCCCATCGTTAGAGCCGTATTTTTCTGTCATCGCCGGTGAGGTAAGTAACACTCGTGATTTATACGTTTGAGATAACCCGAGTAAAATTACCCTCGTACTAAACTCGGGGCTAATCGTGTTACATAGATCGGCCATGAAGGCGCTCCAAGTTCTGTTCATACAAAGTATACGATTGACCGGTAGCAGCCGACCGCATCCTCCTCCCCATCGCCATTCCCGACGCCCAAGCTCGCCAACATGTCGTCGCAGGTAACACAGAACACGGCGGTGGTGGGGCAGTACTACTAGGTTGGAAAGAAAATCGGCGAGGGTTCCTTTGGTGTTGTCTTTGAAGCCACCAACATGCTCAACAACCAGACCGTCGCCATCAAGTTCGAGCCGCGCAAGTCTGACGCTCCCCAGCTGCGCGACGAGTGGCGCTCATACCGTATGCTCAGTGGTTCTCCTGGCATTCCCCAGGTCTATCACTTTGGCGCCGAAGGCCTACACAACGTGCTCGTCATTGATCTTTTCGGACCTAACCTGGAGGACTTGTTCGACATGTGCCGTCGTCGTTTCACGCTCAAGACTGTCTGTCTCGCCGCCCGCCAAATGATCACGCGTGTACAGACGATTCACGAAAAGAACCTCATCTACCGCGACATCAAACCTGACAACTTCCTTATCAGCCTTCCAGGCACCCGCACCGCTAATGTTGTTCACATGATCGACTTTGGTATGGCCAAGCTCTGGCGTGACCCCAAGACCAAGCAGCACATCCCTTACCGCGAGCGGAAGAGTTTGTCGGGTACCGCGCGTTACATGAGTATCAACACTCATCTCGGCCGAGGTGCGTCCGCATACCCGTTCCCACTCCTGTTCAGACTGCTAACTTGCCTCTAGAGCAGTCAAGGCGAGACGATCTCGAAGGTCTCGGACACGTGTTTTTGTATTTCTTGCGTGGTGGCCTGCCATGGCAAGGCCTCAAGGCTGCCACCAACAAGCAAAAATACGAGAAGATTGGAGAGAAGAAGCAAACGACGCCTGTCACGGAGCTATGTGCGTATTCATTTTCCACTCCAAGGAACTACTGCTGATTATCAAGGGTGTGAATTTTCAAAGGCGCTGGCTTCCCTGAGGAGACCGCCATCTTCATGAACTACGTCCGCAAGCTTGGGTTCGAGGAAACGCCCGACTATGACTTCTTGCGAGAGCTGTTCACCAAAATGCTCAAGGACGCGGGTGAGGTCGATGACGGTGTGATGGACTGGATGCTTCTCAATGGCGGAAAGGGATGGGAGGCAAGTGCTGGCCATAAACACTTATCAGCTGCTCACCAGGGCGGCGGTGGCCACCGCAATCACCATCGTAGCAGGCAACAGCCTGGCTCTCAGCCTGTCACTCCTTCCCAACCCCAGGCTGCCCGAACCAACAACAGATTATCCCAGATTCAGCAACAATCTTCCCAAACACCAATTGGTAGTACGGCAGCTGCCGTTGGCGTTTCTCCACCTGGTACGCCCACCCGCCGTACTACTGGTGGGGCGATGCAAGTGATCGAGCGTGCTGGTTCTCCTGTAGTCCAACATCCATATGCCTCGGCGGAGCGCACCTCTACTGCGCTTGATGGCGCCGGCAGCGGCCGCACTCCACGACCAGCGCCCCCAACGGACGCCTTCCACCCTCATAGTGCAGGCGGAGCGTATGTCCGCAGCTCAGTTGTCCAGGGCGGTGTCGGCATGGGCGGTGTCGGAGCGAGTGCGCCTGTCTCGCCTGCGGTCAACGGATACTCGGCCGCGTCTCCCCATCCGTATGCATCGCCGTCATATCCTCAGCATCAAAGCGCTACGGCCACCAATCTGGGCGGCTTGATGGCGCCGCCTACCCCTGGCGCTCAATCTCGACCCGAATCCAGTGTAATCGTGCAGGGCCCGACCGTGGAGCAGCAAGTGATGCGACACCAACAGATGAACGGGGAGCCCGAGCCCGAGAAGAAAGGCGGATTCCCCAAATTCTTGGACGTGATTCTGTGTCGCGCGGTTTAGGATCTTACTGTGAAGACCGTCCGGCGTTCATGATATCTGCGATGTTGGCTTGGACGGGGTTTGGATTTTAGCTGTTGGGTTCGAGGTTAATTTGTCGGGGATAATATTTCTTTTTTGCTTTGCAGATATATGTTGTAACCCACCAGTCTTTTCTTTCTTTTTTGTGTGTCTTTCTCTCGTCTAAGGCCTGGCCTTTGACTCGTTCGGACACGGACTCGTGGCTTACAACGCTTGACCACAAACACTCCTTTGGACTTTACGCACAGACCACGCCTCATGGTGACTCTTGCGTTTCACCTTGCGCGTCTGTGCGCTCTTACTGGTAGATGGACTTTCACATGTACTTACGAGGCTGTACGTCTCATGTGTTTAAAAAGAAGGGTGAGCAAGCCTGGGATCTCCAGCTTGCTCTACCTCGTCAATCTCCCCTCATAGGTGTGAAGGCAGGACAGTACTATAAGTGACGGCTTTAGCGCATCACTTGTACCATCCTCCAACACTCTTAAGACTAAGAGACTACGTCGTATAACAACTTCTTCAACACTTCGGGTTTAGCCCTCAACACCGTATCCCTTGAGTCCATCGTCAGGACTAAGGGCTTGTAGAACGCCACTTGATAGCTCAACAACACACGTCGAAACACACCTAAGTCAAGCCAAGAGGGCTGTGACAATATATTTCGACCAGTTGAGTCGGCGCTATTCTCTTTTCTCGTCGCTGTGCATTACATCCGTCCACTCATCCACTCATTATAGCTGCCTGCTGCTCAGAAATTGTCGACGCCTAACTATTACCGAACGTCGCCGCATTTAAGAAATGCTATACTCGTTGCCTATGGGACAACAACCACTACAAAAGTGAGTAAACTACAACGCACGATTAGATGATATACGGAGTCCCAAGGGTTGGCCGGAGCAGGAGCACGCGTCGTGCGACGGTGAGTACTGGGTCCCCGACTGTTGTGGCCTAAACTGAATCGCGTGGCGATAGAGCGAGATCCGAGTGACGAGGAGATGGCACCTAATGACGCGGAGATGGACGAATGAGGTATCTGTACTAACAATTTGGTGGATTGGGATGTGTTTACTTCACGTACATGTGCAACTTAGGTTTTGCGTACGTCTCTTTGTGCGCGCTTCGCTTTTGATACGGTCTTTTTTTCCCTTGCTCTCGCCCTTCTCCCATCTCGATCTCGGGTTTCCCGGTTGGTCCTCATACGTCTCAGCCTGCTCTTTTGCTCTCTCACGTTTCGACATGGCTTAAGCTTTGTTTGTAGTATGTACAGTGTGCATATATGCTATTCCACTTGCTGTCCAGGTTCTCGAGGGCTCGGCGACGCCGACGTTTTATATGAGGCAGTACTGGGGCCTAGATGGTACTAGATCTGAGCTAGATAACAGATAGATAACAAATAGGTAGAGCTAGATAACAGATAACCGACAAATAGATAACAAATAGATAGCAGATAGATGTTAGCTAGATAACAGATAGATAACAAATAGATTGCGCTAGATAACAGATAGATCGCAGCTAGATAACAGATAGATCGCAGCTAGATAACAGATAGATCGTAGCTAGATAACAGATAGATCGCGGCTAGATAACAGATAGATCGCAGCTAGATAGCAGCTAGATAGCAGCTAGATCACTGCTAGATCACTGCTAGATCACTGCTAGATCGCTGCTAGATCGCTGCTAGATCGCTGCTAGATCAATGCTAGATCACTACTAGATATCAGCTAGATAGTGCTGGCTGGGGGATAGATGAATGCTATATACCTACTGCCTAGTGAATATATATGCTGCCTTTGATGATAGATAGGGGCATATAGCACCCTATATTGGCTGCCCAAGTATCTAGCACTATGTAGGGCCATAGGGAGGGGACCTTCCTAGTTTTTCTAGAGCAACTAGATAGGCTAGATATGCCTATCTAGTGCTAGCTATA
Source organism: Ceratobasidium sp. AG-I (assembly GCA_015039395.1). Taxonomy (NCBI): domain Eukaryota; kingdom Fungi; phylum Basidiomycota; class Agaricomycetes; order Cantharellales; family Ceratobasidiaceae; genus Ceratobasidium; species Ceratobasidium sp. AG-I. Next base: position 182,990 of record MU132183.1, read on the forward strand.
TTTTCCCAGTTTCCCAGATGTGCCTGGATGTACCGCTCATTAGAGCACGACAACGCTGCCTGACGACCGGGACGAACGCAAAGTTTGTGAGGGTTCCGAAGATGGAGGAGAAGATGCTCCAGTCTAAGCTGTTTATCCTTGGTCAATACATCGGGTACGCCGAATACATTCAAGCCACTCGGAATTCCAGACTGAACGAATAAGCAGGTTTCAACCGAACGTCATTGTTTGAGATTGGTTGTGTCTCCCGCTCCATACGCAACACATCGCCTGGTCTCTCATACGCCAGGGCAAAAATCCGACTTCCCATTTATCAGAATCAGTCACTCGTTCATGAGCTACTCAAGCATCCTATGACGTGAAGCACCACACACAACCAATAGGCGACTCGACAGCTTGAGAAGTCAAGTCCGAGTACCCCTCGCAATCTACGGAGTCCTTGGGCGGTATCAAATGCCTGTGATTGCGTTGGCCGGGATGTGCGCCGCTTAGGGGCGGGAATCGGCTTCCATCAGGGTCTGCACTCGACCCGAGATGAAGGGCGACGCGTCTTCGACGCGTTCTGATGCGTTTCTCACCACGATTTTTGGTACTCGACATCCTTCATGCTTTGACTTAAACACCCAGAGCCGACAACTGGGGGGAGAGTGCGATACGAGGCCGAATTCCATCAGGGAAAACCACCAGTACAGAATGAATGATATTGACCTAAATTTAGTTATATTAAAAGTTTTAAGTTTTTACGTCCCCCCCCTTTTCATACACCTAAATTTATTAAATTTAGGAATTTCAAATTTCCCAAATATGTTCCTGCAGTCATGTTTGTCACTTCTAACACTTTTCCCAGTTTGGCATTTAGGTCAATTTAGTCAAATTTAGGCCATTTAATGGATTTAGCCAAATTTAATGAATTTAGGTTAATTTCAAATTGACATCTTAATGAAAGTTTGACATTTTCCTGATGTCGAGGCACTCGAGTATAGGGGCACCTGGACCCCCTGTTTGCAGAATCAGGAGTCGCCGGGGGTCACGAACCCGCGATCGTCGCTCAGTGTGTGTACCCGACAATTCACTCGGCGCTGAGACTCGGGACACTTCAGGCGGGATCCAGGGTGATAAACACTCGACGCGACGTGACGCGGTTCCCAACTTTTCACTTTTGCTCCCCATTTTTGCTGCCCCAAAGCCAAACTCGTCACCACCAAATCCAAACCCTGTCACCCCCAAACCCGTATTCACCTCCTCTCTCATACCGCGCAGAATGTCTTGGTTGCGAACCCTGTTGAGGGTCATCGCCTGGATCTTCCTGATCGGTCCCAACCTCCCCGGACCCCCTTCGGCGAATCCGGGTCGCCCCGCCCCACCCTCTATGTGAGTGGAACTTGGGAGCACAATGGACGCTTGATTACTAACTTGACCAATCTATAGCACTGAACCCTCTCTCCTCGACTCCATCCTCGACCTCCTCCCCGCTCCCATCCGCCTCCTCTACCCACCTCCTTATGTCGAACCCCTCTCATTCACCCTGACTTCCTCTGCGGCTTGGCTGTGCTTCCCCTCCCTATCCTCGCATGGCCATTGCCCTACACCCGACCGCTCCCGTTTGTCAGCATCGAAGGAATATGTCGTCCGAAACGCGAGCTCTCTCGCGGAGAGGGCGTCAGCCGCAGTTTGGCTGGCCACTCCGCACGCATTGTTTGGGTCGAAGCCTGGTGAGTAGTTCCGAATTTGACTTGCATCAGTAAAATACCCCTTCGCTCCGGAGCCCAGGTTTTGCTCCGGATCTCGTAGGAGCTGAAGGAGCGTCACATATGGGGCTCCGGAGCACTCAGGAGCCTTTCTTGATGTCTCCGGATGACTCCAGAGACATCAATTTCAAATTAATTTCAAATGCATCCCTGTTTGTCCACCATCGCTCAGGGACCCTGAGATCACAAATTAGACCCAAATTGACCTCAAATTGATGGAGAAATTAGGCAAACATGTGCCCAAATCTGAAAAGAATCGCGTGTGGGACAATAAAACGCGATTTTCTCCACCATTTACTTGACAATTTCAAATCTGACAACACTTGCATAACTTTCAGAACAGGGCGCATCTTTTGTAAAATTTGAAATTCGTCCCAAAAAGGCTTAGTTCATTTGCAATAAAATCTAACTTTTGAACCAGCCATTGGATCTCCATCCCCTGTTGACCAAACAGGCTAAATGCTGTAAAATACCCCTGTGTGGATAAATGTGTCACCATTGGCAGAGTGGCCATGGGGGTGTTGAGGAGGGGACTTGGGCTTGAGACTTGGCTCTGATCAATCAAATCCCAGGGGTGCCATTCAGCTGACAAGTGGCTGTTCCCCTTGTGCCTGACCTGTCATGACTAAAGGGGAAGACACCATCTATCAATCAGTGATTAGATTGATAAGAGGTCCTGAGCACAACATATGTGCTCTGGAACACTCCGGAGCACCAGTCTTGTGATCATCAGGGCTCCAGAGTGCTCCTGAGACCACATCATGTGCTCCTGAGGGCTCCGGATTGGGGGGGGTGGCTCCATG
>MU132183.1:189483-223691 GCA_015039395.1 Ceratobasidium sp. AG-I
CGTGTTCATTAGGATGCACAGAGGACGAGCGAGAAGAAGATGGAGAGGGGGTCGTCCTGGACGCCATCTTGGCGGTCGTCGACATTGCAGATAAAGATGGATGGGTGACTGTACTAACGTTAGTCAGCGGGTTCCCTCCCGTCAGCAGGTTCCCTTCTGCTCCATATCTCCTCCAATTCGCGTCGAGAGCTCGAGCAAGCTATACAGAACTGTAGACAGAATCAGTGCGATTCGATTGATGTATTTTATGAGCTGTAGTAAATGAAAATGAGTGTGTAGGATTTTTTTTATTGCCTCGGGCTGTGAGCCAAGTACCCAATTGGGAGCAGTCCGAAACATAAAAACTCTCCGAGTTTTGCTTTGCTGTTCATTTTTCTTTTTCACAATGGTAGAAATTGATCCTATACATTCCTCCCCTGAGTTTGAGCCACAAACATACTTTGCGATGGGGGCAAAATGCTTGTCTGAAAGTTACTGGTGACTTTGTGTGACCGGCCTGAACCGGGGTGACACCGGGATGACACCGGGAACTGGTCGGTGATGAGTAATATAGCTGATTCACGCTGATTCACCATCAGGTATAAAAGGAGGGCGTGCGCTGTTCCGCTGAGCAAAACTATCTGTTTATTCTTCACTATCCCTAATCCTTAGCGCATATATGCCCCCCATTCGCCGAACATCTCAAGAGCAAGCGGAGTACGAGCTACGTCTCCAGACAGCTCTAGACTCATTGCGAACCCACTTGCACAAAACTCCTGGCGAGGCCGCTCGAGTCTTTCTTGTTGATCCCAAAACTCTCCGAAACCGGTGGTTGGGTAGACGAAAGGACAACAAGTCTGCCCACCTGCTGCAGCGTCTGCTATCTGATGCTCAGGAGGAGGCCCTAGTCTCATGGTGTATTCATCTTAGTCTCCTCGCACAGCCATTAGATCGTACTACTATTGGTTCATACGTACATGCATTATGTAGTGTGTATCCTAGCCCCTCTTGGGTTGAACGATTTCTGCGATGGCATGCTGATATGCTTGTGCTTCGATCGGTCAGTGGGATTGATCCGAAACGTGCTCGTGCTTTCAATATACCTACCGTCAGCCGCCACTTCAAGCTATTCGAGTCAGTTATACGAGAGCATAGTATCCCACCTGAAAATATCTACAACATGGACGAGAAAGGCATTCAGTTGGGTGGTGGCCGGAAGAGGAACGGGCGGAAATTTATAGGCGGACGAGTTCAACGCACCACTCTTAAATTGCGAGACCCGAATCTTGAATTGGCGACTGTTGTTGAGTGTATCTCTGCAGCTGGCCAAGCAATTCCACCAGGCTTTATCCTGACTGGAGCTGGTGGAAACTACAATCATCAGTGGTATGAGCGGGAAGGCGTAGGATCGTACGTACAATTTTCTGCTATTTCAATTGGTATTTGTGGCTAATTAATCCCTTGACTTTCAGGATCGCAACATCGCCAAATGGATGGACCGATGATGAGCTGACTTACCTTTGGTTTGTCAAAGTGTTTGTCCCTTCCGCAATGGCACGGAATGTCAGTGGGAAGCCAATTGTGCTTGTGATGGACGGTCATGGATCGCACTCTACAGACAAAATGCGTGAATACGGCTACTCCTGCGAGCCTCGAGTGCATATCTACTTACTTCCTCCGCACACGACTCATCGTCTCCAGCCTCTTGATTCGAGTGTATTTGGTGTCGGACAGCGTCGATGGTCGAGGCTATGTGATAAACGTACTATGGAGGGGAATTTGATCACTCGTGATACTGTAGTTTCGGAGTGGATGGATCTACGACCGACCTTTCTAAGTCAGGACATCATCCGCTCGTCATGGAAAACAACCGGGTTGTTCCCGCTGAACCCTGGTGTTTTTCGAGCAGAGGATTTCGCACCAAGCCACACGTACTCGATAAAGGGACACTTACCAGCCGGGTACCCGTCTGTACAGCTCACAGACTCTGACACATACGATTCGGAGGAAGAACCTGAAGAAACCGATCAGGTTAGTTTATAATATCTTCAATGATCTACACGGAATACTAAACTTACTTTTTTTAATTTAGATCGCCCCCGAGGAATCGCAGCCCACCATTGAATCAGTCCACGAGCAACAGCCTGTTAATCTGCCATCAGATCACGAACATATAAAGACAGAACAGCATCTAATTACCTTACAAGATGTTCTGCCCCCGCCAGGAACTCGGCTTGACACAAAGGCTCAAATGACGAACGAGATCGCACGGTTACGAGACCGTCTAGCTAAGTCGGTTTCTCAAGGAGAGGCTGCTGCAGCGCACGCACAGCTTATGGCCCAACAGAACCAAGACCTACAGAAGACAATGAATGCTAAAACCAGAAAGCGAAATGGAAAGAAGAAACTTACCACAGATGCACGCCTAGTGACGAGCGAGGAGTTTGTCATGTTGAGACGGAAAGAGATGGAGGAGGAGGAGAATGAAGCGAAGAGGGTGGCGGAGAAGACACAAGTTCGCGAGATGGAACAGGAGCAGCGTCGGCAGGATCGCATCAAGATGGCACACACCGTAGCGTGGAGTGTAGGATGGCGGAATCGGAAAAAAGAAGACCTAAAAGATTTGTGTTACGCTCTAGGGGTATCGACGGATGGCACAAGAGGTAAAATGATTGAACGAGTCGAAACTCACCTTGCAGCGCATCCCTCCTTAGCTCACGACGACCGTTATCGGGCCTTGTTCTTATCGAGGGTGACGGACGAGTTACTCACGAGTCACAGCCACGTGACTTCCCGGTAACCTTCCGGGCTTATATCCGGAGGGAACCTGCTGATTTATGACCTTCTTGACCGGCATTGTGCCATAGCTTCACTTGTACGCTGTATAAATTGGACATAAATTGTAGTTGTATTTGAGTATGATAGCTACGAGATGGCTAGGTTAAAAGAACATTTAAGAAGTAGGTGATGCCACAAAGCGGTCTCCCGCAAAAAAGGGGAACCTCTTGACTAAGCATAGTAGATCTAATAACTTTCTCCGCAGTCATCCGAGCACCACTTCAGGCCGGCAAGCAATACAAACGCGGGCACCTCATACCCGATGCTTCGCTTGTCGCTTGGTCAGCGCAAGGAGATTATGGCGCTTGTGTCGGGCTGCGTGGGCGTACGCAAAGCTGAAGACGACAATTCCCTAATCACATCCGCCGAGCTCTTCGCTCACTGCGCCTTCCGGCGCACTATCCTCGGCGAGTCTAGTACGTCTCATCTGTTCTTTCAGCTTACTGTATGCTAACCTTGGCGTTTAGGTTTTAGGATCGGTGTCTTGGAGCTAGTAACGACATGGTACGCGCCTCTGGTTGTCCGGCTAGAGGAGTATCTACCTGAGCTGGACTTGATCCGGCTAACGCGCAAGGTGCCGCCTCGGGTCCGCCCCGGGGCTGAAGTGTATCGTCCCCGCGCCTTACAGGTACGTGCTTCCTTCATTTTTGTTTGTCTGTCTGAAACAAGCTTGATTGGCTCTTTGTAGCGGGACGAATTGTTCAGTGAGCAGAGACGGGAGCGACTCGCTAAGCAGGAGCAAACCTTGATCGAGGCAGCGCACAGGCGCAAGCTGGCCGCTCTGCAGGACCCGGCCCCGCCCTCGGACGGTCCCAATAAGCGCAGGCGCCGTCCTCGAGCTGGACGCAAGGTGAAGGAGAGGCGCGAGCGGCAGGAGCAGGAGCGGTTGGCTCTGCTGGACTCGGAAGTTGAGGAGGAGACGTAGAAGAGGGTCGGATAGAAGTGTGTGGACTAGGAGATGAGTGGTGAGCTGAGGATACGCTGAACGAGGGACCCAGGGGAGGCGAGTAGGGCTAGGGAGAAGAGGCGAAGTTTCTGCCTGGTCCGATTCCGCTTGCCACGGTTCGCACAAAGTACAACAAAACCGTCCACCATCCCAGTTGCCTTCCACCCCTCACTCTTTGTGTCGCTCGTATGTCTAAACTCAAGAGATCAAGAAGTTTTCTTTTTTCGTTACGTTGTGTTTTGTCCGGTGACTGCCAAATCCCCATGTATCCCTTACTATATGTATTGCATCGTTTTGTATTGGCAGTCACATAATAATAATATACCCTTCTTGATCTCCGCGATTGTGACCCTAATTGAACGACCATTTTCTACGAATGAACAAACAGTACCACTTTTCAGGGCACGGCCGTCTCTAGAACAACCACGACCATCCACCCAGTGTGCTCCTACTCTGCGTAAGGTACGGTATGAACACTGTTTTGTTTGTTGATAAGAAATCTGGCTAACGCAGATACTTTCGCCGTGCGCCTGCGTTAACCTGCTCCCTCCTCCTTATCCACGCGGGTCTTTCTCACACGGTGACTGGGATGCACTCGCCTTTCCTAAGCCTCACGTTTTCGTTCGCATCGCGATTGGCTCACAAGTTTTGAGTATGCAGTAAAGCATGGCATTCACGTGTATTGGTACGAGCACCATAAACTGCCATCGTAGGAGCACAATGCGCTGAGACAGTGAACTTGAATCTAGAACAACTCTCAAAATTACTATAACTCCTGTTGTATCATTACAGTGCCAGTCTATACGTGAACGGGCTCAAATGTCTGTCGATCGCCATCGTGAAAGGAAAAGGCGCGTTTACATGTGTAGAAATTTCCTGTACTCAGTAGAATCGTATGGAATCGCGTACAGTGAAGTAGAACATACGAGATAATCGAGTCAGTGTATGCGCAGCATTTACTGGTATGACTCGGAGGATTTGTAGGATATAAATAGGGGTTCCACGAGCCCCCTAGACCCCCATCTCTATATCTCTATTTCTGTTTCTTCTCACCCACACTCGTTTAACTAGATTTACTTTGTATTCAGTACCATATATACATTTTGATTTCTACAACGTGAACCTTCATTCAACAGTATCTTTCTGCGACGGACTTTACGCAAACCTCATCATCATTGAGCTTGGTTCCCATCGCTCAAAAACTCGAATCACCGCATCACACCGATTGTCCGGAAGAGTGATATGATGACACTTCACGGCTAGCTCCAGACTATCTCCTGGCTGAATATATTGCCATATCTCGTGATCTTCGTCGATGATAATGCGCCGTTCGGTCTCGGGGGCTATTTCAGGAGTTTCAGACGACGTACGATTCTCGGATGATTCGACTAGATCAAAGCAATTCCAGGATTTCTCCTCTATATCGTCAATGGCCTTTTGACTCCCGTTGGGTCTTGACACTCGTATGAAGAACCTGTTCCAGTACTCTGGATACCTCACCTAATCACCAAGTTCAGTTATCAAACAGGTCCAATCGCCAAGTGCTACACTCACGATCTGCTCGAGTTCGCGGACAAACCTCACCACAATTTCTGCTTTTTCGATGACAAGGCGGCAGTCATTCTGCAAGCTCAGAGGTGGCGTCTTCAAGAACGACTGCAGCTTAGGTGACCCCATCTGTCGTAGTCCAGTACCGCAGATCCGATGTGGGGGGAAACGAGTACCAACAAACCGCGCCGACAACTGCTCGCTAGGATAGGGGCGACTGAGCCCTACGAGCTTGCATATGTAATCCACCAGCTCATGTGGGAGACGCCGCCGACCGAGTCCGCCTCGTATGAGAGCAAATACAACATGATAGTGATGCCGGAGTGTGGAATGGGCATCGAGTGACTGATCCGTCTCGTAGATGTGTAGAGTTGGTGGTTTAATACACTTGGGATGCCGATTCTGCATATTTCAAGAGCTAACGAGGCTACCAGTTCAAGGAGAAGAGAGGAGCTTGTCTTGTTAATCACCAAGGTCTCGTGGCGAGAAGTCATTGGGTCACATGAGCGTCTAACGAGATGAATCACACGAGGCTGTGCTGTAACACTGAACTTGATTGTATGCGTAGCAGAAAGGACGCTGATGAGATATTTGTATTAAAGCTTAGTTCTATTAGTGTAAAGGTGTAGGTGCTGTAACCATTGCCCCAATGGGTTACTTGTTCTGACGAGCCTCAGCATCGCCGAGCTTGGCTCCCAAAACTCAAAAACCCGAATCACTACATTGCATATATCATCAAGAGCCCAGGGCCGGAAGAGCCTTGTACCTAGCTCGAGATTATCTCCAGTCTTCATCCCTCTACAAATATCATGGCTACTATTGATAATCGCATTCCTTATTCTGTTTGTAGGTACCTTCTTTGCGAGTGTCGATCTGGGTATGTTTTGCAATAGCTTATTTGGTTGCATATAGGCCCAAGCTGAGTCGTTTGACTTGTCAAGAGTCGGCTCGGATTGCACAGATGAGGATGCCTGTATGAAGAATGTGGCTCAATGCTCCTGGGTCTTTATATCGGGTCGATATTCAGGAAACAAAAATGCCAAGTCACGCTATTCAGGCACTTACTTGGTATTGTTTGCCACGGACACTTTCCACCACAACTTCAAACCGAGCAATACCAAGGGCTTTTGGGTAGCTAGCGGCAGTGTCCTAAGGAGAATTTTGGGCCTGGCCGTGGTCCGCAGCATGGAGGACGGGAGAGGGTGCGGAGGTCAACGCACTGAGCGGAAAACACTTGGCTCAGGTTTGGTTGCGAGAAGAATATAAGCTGGCAGATGTATATTACCAGCTCAAGTGGAAGTTGAGATTGCTAAGGACTACTTCGGATGAGAGCAAATATGGCGTGATAATAGGCTCGAAGTACAGTCACCACATCAAGTCCACTAATAGAGTCGCATATCTGCGGTTGAGGCTTAGTCTTGGCCTTTTATCAGGGTGCCAAAGAATCTTACGTCAATTCGAGGTATGAGTGACCTTGAAGCAAGGTGACAGGCTACGCAAGGATAATGACCACGACATTCACTCGGCTCGCCCTCCTTCCGCTCACTCCGAACGGTGGTCCGCAGCAGCATGGAATAACCGGATCGATCCATCAAATCCAGGACGGAACTGAGTACCCATACTCGGCACTCACCCCTCCGAGACAGCGAGCGTCTCCCGGCTGGGTTGTACTTGATAGTACCAAGAAGCTCACGTGATTTTAAATCCTGCGGTCTCGCAGTGCAGGCGTTCGGACCACACGTTACCAGACAAACAAAATCACTAGAAACACGAATTCATATTGGTGCGCACGAGATGTAACAAATAAGACAATCCCTGAACACGAGAGCCCACCAAGCCCACTTGTATGAATTCCACTGAATGATCGCGACCTTTCTAGTTTGCGGATTCGATAAAAAAATTGCCACTCTCGCTGTCTTGAATCACATCCCAGTAAGTCACGTCGTCGAGCTCGTTAAGGTTCTGTTCCCAGGTCCGTGCAACTTCAAGCTCTCCGCGAAGCATTTGTGAAACTATAATACGAGTATAGTGTGAGCCATGCAGAACTGAACTATAGATAAAGATACAGTACCTTCATAGTTGCGAATGAAATACGCGCTGAGGACTGGAGCAAACTGAGCAGTAACGGTGGAACCCGGACTATGAAGCTGGTCAGTCTGTGTTCTCGTAAACAATTGAAAGATACTTACTCGACCCGTCGCCACATGATGATGGGCTCGAAGATCTGGCCGATACCGTTGCCCTTGACGAGACCTGGAATAATAGTACTCGATTAGTTTGCGCAAGGGAGCATAGGTAAATACTCATACCAACGCTCAAATTGGCACGGTGTTTGCTTTCGTTCTTGAAGGGGAGGCCGGCACCCCCGATGACCTTATCAATATCTTCGTTCTATCAAAGAAGTTAATATAACGTAGGGAGCTGAATGATAAGTATACACTCACGTTGACCTCCGACCAAGAAGAAGCATCAACGAGGCTGTCTGATTCCTATTCGGCGAGTTATGAGCGTTCATCAATGTATGCGAAAAAGGCGCTTACAGTTTGAACATAACCGATCGCAGGTCGAGGAGAATACTTGACGGTCGCTTTTCCATGAACTAGAGCGGGGAATTCGAGGACCTCTGAAAAATAGATTACCAGGTGTTAGACCATAGAGTGTGTGCAGGAAGGTGTAGACATACTCCAGACGACAGGGAACTGGTCGCGGTAGAGCTTTGGGCCAGCCGGGGGGTTGATCACGAGTACCACAGCGGTGTCCCTAGATAGATGTTAGTCGAGCTATATCCCTGCCGTTATCTAACAATACGTACTTCTGGAGACCAAACGTGCGGAAGTTCAAAGTCTTAGTGGCCATTTGAAATGTGTGAGATAAAGTGCGAGCTCGAGAATTCTGGATGAGATCGAGTGAGAGGATGGCGATTAAAAGCTGAGAGAGACCTACTTTTATACTCTGGATGTGCTGATACAACTATTAACACTGTCGGTGGGTGAGCCGTCGCACAAGTGGGCTTATCAGCACTGCAGTCGGAATCCAGTAACCGGGCTCGGGATGTGCGACCCATAAGCAACGTCCTCCGCCTACTCTCCGAACCGGCAACTGTATCTCCAGATCAGATGACTAGGCGAAAACCCGCGCGGACGTTCCGGAAAAGACCGCCCACCGGGCTAGGTCTGCGCAATCGAAGGCGTATGGGCGCACATACGGATGAGGCAGAGCACCAGCACATAAGAGGTATAATCGATGACAACAATGGAAGTTTTGTGAGATCCCTGTCGGGAGTAGCCCAGTCGAGGTATGGATCGTACCGGCGACAGTTACACCGACCGTAAGCTCGAAGCAGCGCGCAGATGGGCGGCAATCTAGAAACGCAATTTCCAGGGGTGATGGTGCCTAGAAGAGAGACAAGGAGAAGGCATCCAACTGTGTAGACGGCCGTGCTACGTGAGACTGAGTTTGTGAGAGTTGGGGTTCGTGTAAGGGTGGTTGTCGGTTGAGGTGGGTGTATCACGTGATCGCCATCAGCGCTTTGTGTTTGCGTGTGTTGTATTTGCGGAGAATCTGTGTGACTTGGTGGTTGACTCCCTCCACCGCGATTTTGGCCACTATTTATTGCAATTCGATTGATTGATTGCAACAAATTATACTCTAGAATAGTACCTGTGAGACATAGTGGATCTATCTACTCGTGTGAGACAATATTGAGACTTGCAATTACAGTTCGAGGCTGGACGCTCGGTATCATGGTGCTCATTAGAGAAATAGTTGAATCCTATTTGAACCTAGGCAAACGCCAGTGTTGATTCTTGCCAAAATCGATAATCGACATGCCACCCTAGATGTCGAATCTGAAGAGTGAACTCTGTCACTTAGAGGCCAGAACCACCTGCACCCAACTAACTATCGCCTAGCAATCGTTCATCGCTGTTGTTCTATACAATGCCACGCTCGAACTCGTCGGACATCCGTGATATACACAACTCGTGGCCGGGGTTTGTTTGTTTGTTTTGGGATTGGCGGGCTTGAAGTGCGTCGCCGGTTGCGCGTGCACAATGAGTTCCAGTCCGTTTTTCGTTCCGATTATTGGTACTTTGCATAACTGATATCTTCTCTCGCGTTTCCAGAGCCTATTAATCGAGGGACGCTGCAGTACAAATAATAATAGGAGGAGTCGCGCTTCGAGGGCCCCGGAGCCCCTATTTGCTTCACCAGGACACCCGATACGGAAGTATCGTCGTCATCGGCGCACTTTGTGTATACCTGACTATGCAATCGAATACTTACTTAATTGCGCTCGGGGTCCGTCTAGGAGAGAGAAAGGGTAGATAACCTCGAGAAGTGTGACTCGCTCGTTCATCTTTTGCCTCTAAGCTCCCCGCTCTAGCTCTTCGATATTAAACCTCAGCTTAACTAAAGATCCCCTCAACCTCCTCGACATGTCTTGGTACCGAAACCTTCTGGGGGTCGTCGCCTGGATTGTTATCCTCGCTCCTATCCTCCCCGTCTCTCCTATGGCGAACCTCGCCGGTCCTCCCCCCTCTTCGCTGTAAGTCATTTTGCCACTTAGCTAGTTGATGGATGACTGATTTCAGAACTCGTAACCCTCTTTGGTACTTGCATTCCTTACCGCAATCTTTCGTTCACCCCACTAAGCCATACCTCCCGTTCCTCTATCGCCCGCCGCCTCCTCAACCTTGAATCCGTTCTCCACCCGTCCTCCCTCGGCCACAAGGTCTTCTCTTTCAACGCTCCTCCTCGCCCGCCCTTCAACATCGTACTACCCTCCCACGGTACGAAAGAGTCTGCGAGTCGCCCCGCTCTCATTAGGCACGCCGTCCCGCATATGATGCCCGAGACGAAGCCGCGTAAGTTTCTCTTGATTCAATTTGCTTTGTGTGCTGGTGTTGACGAGTGTATGCAGCCATTCTTTGGAGTCGGGCTGGCGGTCGTACCCGGCAGGCTCTTTAGCGTGGGCGGTTGAGATGGATCACTCCCGTCCTGGATACGATCATTCATCCCTCGACTACGCCAACTGGCAAGACGGACGTAGCGCCGACGTCGACCTGGACTACGACCAACCCTGCGCCGCCTCTAGTTGCCCCAGGTCTGTCTCGTGGACGTTCCTACGCCGATGGCTTCAAATCTTGCTCTACGTCGTCCGCCTTTCCTAGCATTTTCGCTGTTGGTAGAGACGCTCGGAACTGGATCGCTTCTGCAGGCGCACGTTTACTGTTAGCTATCGAAGAGATGGTGGACTATGCCGATCGCGGGCAACAGCAAGTTATTTCATTCTGTTTTGACTTGTTCGCTGGATTGCTTGTTCTACTCTTCAATGCGACCATCCGGATCTCGTCAGTTTTAAACAACCTGCCTCGCACATCGGACGAGCTCCTGTCAACCTGAAACTCTTTCGTCCGCAGCGTTATGGTACTCGCGTGCAAGGCTCTATCCACCACTAAAGTTATCGTTAAGGAGTCCCCTCGCCCTCGGTTTCTGGTTCGAGCTGTTGGTTCCTATAGTTTTAGTCTAAATTTGGTTATGTTAAGCCACTATATGCTAGAATCAAAACCCCACATGAATAGATTACGGTGTCTTCAATTGAGCGAAACAAGTATTTGGCGCTAGTGCTACAACCCAAAGTTACGCAAAGTGCCCTCTGCATTAGGCGGTTGTAGCTTCGCCATTAGGGTTTTGCAGTTTTACCAGTTGCAGCCGACCGCGGGATATTTTTGCAACTGAACCTCTGTCTGCATGCGGTGACGGTGATATTATGTATTCGTAGTAACTAAGTACAAGTACTCCAGAGCCGGTAGAACGGGGGAACCCGAGCGAGGGGAAACCCCTCGCGGGTGAAGACCGGGGCCGCGTAGTCGAGCGAAAGGGCTCGAGGTGGGCGGCCAATCCTGGAGTACCTGCAGAAGGGATGGTGGGTGGGACAAAATAAAGTAAAATGACTACGTCGCGAGCGAGTGTGATCGTGGACGAGGCGAGAATCAAACGCTACCGTGTCACGTGGGATTAGTAATGTGATCGACCCGCCTGTCGACGGCGGTTCAGTACATCTTTCGATGCTTCCGCAGGCTGCAGATCGAAAGGGCACTGTTCCTAACGCCGCCGCCCGAATACAAACCTCTGCTGTCCAATTACAGCATACAGGAAGGTACTTGACGGAAACTATGCCAACACCACCGGCTATCCCGAATCTTACCCCTCTGCTTGTCGTATTCAAATTTGAGCAAATGGGGTTTCACGATATATCTGGCAAATGTGAAGGTTGGTGGGGTCGAGCGGCGCCTTTTTGTCCTTTTTTGTGTTCAGGTAACGTGCGCCGCGCTTATTTCCGTTGGCGAAGGAGCTGGATTGCGGCTCCACATATGAGAGAGAAAGGATTGAAAATACGGATGTGCACGAAGCAAGGAGCAGAATTCAAGGGGTCGATACTTTTATAGGGAGTTTGTCTAAATTAGCCTTTAGATAATCTAAGAATTGATATTTGTTCAGATCGCAAAGCTCTGCAACTAAAAGGTGGCCGAATTATCAAAACTTGTCAATTTGCGGTCATCAACACGACCTACTGATGCCAATACAGTCGACGCGTCCGGCCGAACCCATGGGTTATGGTCCCAGCATTGAAGAAGAAGCTCCCACATTTGTGCCCCTCGCTTGTCGGCGCCAGACAGCATGCTTGGGCGTCTCGGAGGAGTTCTCGTGTAGATGGCCCGATATGTGCCCATCTCGGTCCGGTATTCAGAGTATGGCACAGTGCCAGTGATAATTTCCTAGGTCTCTATGATGATTAGCTGAACCACTTCCAATAAGTCGACTTACCAGCATAGTCTACGATCGCCACAATCAGCTAACGCGCATGTGAAAACGTTTGGCGAACATACCATTGCGAGAGCGTACACGTCAATTTGTTTGTTTCTTGTAGTCGCAGGTATATTATCCGCTTCTTCAGCCTCGTTCTCATCCTCTATCTCGAAAAGCTCAGGTGCCTTGGTTATTTGTGTCAGAGCCTAATTTCAGACACTTTTAGTATACTTACCATCCATCGAAGTGTTCCACCCCCAGCCCTCGTAGTCGGGGTGAATTTCAGTGTGGTGTCAGATAGGATCGCATAGTCAAAATCATTAATCTTGAGGATTCCATTATCTGACACGAGCACATTGTTCTAGATAGGAGCAAGAGCGTGAATTCAATCTTGCCAGGTGAGCCCCATCGTGTTGTGATACTTACCGCCTTGAGGTCGCCGTGCACCTAAACCTCACATGTCAAAGACGCATCCCAGAAGATCTCGCGCATGAGCAGAACATACCATTTCGACACTATGGAGGTATGATACGCCTGAAACCAACTGAATGCACTGCAAACAAATCAGCGTAGAACAAATCACCTTAGCGGGCGTACTGTACCAAAGGATACCGTTCGACGTTCGGATGCGCTGTTATGTATCTCTGGAGGTGTCCCTGCTCCATCCAAGGCGATACCATTCCGAGATTACCCTGGGAAATAGCAATACCCAGCAACTGCTGAATATTGGGGTGCTGCAGCTTTGACCAAATATAGACCTCCCGCGCAGCACGCTGTGTATAAATGAATTGTGAACAAATGTAGGGGCAAGTCCAAAAATTTCGATCACCTTCATACCTCTGTTTCCACCCTCAACAAGGACGTGCATTCTTATGGTCTTGATCGCAACGAGTAGACCATGGTTCAACGCTGCGCGCCATATGTCGCCCAATCCCCCCGAGGTAACTGCAGCCGAAGAAACGTTGTTCAAGTCTATAGATGCGGTAATATCAGTGCATCCGTGTTGTACAAGGCAGTCAAACATGTCTTGAACAGAATACAAGTATAAACATTGAATTAGTTGCGAATAGGGCTCAAAACATGGCCTCTACCATTTGACTCGACAGCGTATCGAACAGTGGGATGTTTCGACGTACGTCATTGGAATACAATGTATCGTCAACTATTGTAGTGGGCGATTGCTGCTTGTTTGATTGTTAGTGACGCAGTGTCGATTTGTTCAAGCATGCAAGGCAAGTTGGGCCTACCTGTGGCGACTACGATATAGGTTGAATATGATTAGCAAAAAGAAATGTCAAAAAAAGCACTTACCATGAGACTGGTTGCATCATTTAACACAGCATGGCGTTGCGGCACTTCCCATACAGCGATGGTGCTATCATATGAAGCTGAGATGATGTATGCGCTATTCGTGGAGAAAGCTACGCAATTGACTGTTCCAGCATGTCCATTGAGCAATTCAAATATGAGAGCGCCGGTTCGTGCATCCCAAGTGCGTACAGTGGCATCGCTTGAGCTAGAGACTATTAGACTATTGTCTAGCGAAAAGCATACCGAGCAGATGTCGCTAGTGTGTCCCCTGAGCGGGCGGCCTATGGGAGCACCAGTGCGAGCATCCCAGGTACGGATAGTACAGTCCCTCGAACCAGACACAATTCTAGCACTATCGTGTGAGAATGCCACCGAGAAAACTGCCCCTGAATGCCCTCTGAGCGGCCCACCAATTGAACTACCGGTGTGTGCGTTCCAGACGCGGATGTTGCAATCATGCGAGCCAGAGACGATGCGGGAGCTGTCAGGTGAGAATACTACTGAGTAGATTTCATATGCATGTCCTCTAAGTGGCTCGCCTATGGAGGTGCCGGTCCTCGTGTTCCAAATTCGAATGGTTGAGTCAGATGAGCTAGAAACGATGCGAGAGCTGTCCGGCGAGAACTCCACCGAATAGACAGTGCCGCTGTGTCCCTCGAGAGGTCTACCAATAAGAGTGCCAGTATGCGCATCCCAGAGGCGAATGGTATGGTCAGAGGAGCCAGAGGCAATCATGGAGCCATTGTGGGAAATAGCTACAGCGCAAACCCAGCGGGTATGTCCCTCCAGCGGTCCCAGAAGAAGATCTCCGGTATGTATATCCCAAACGTGAAGCTGCAGGCCATCCGAGCACGACACAATTCTAGTCATATCGTGTGATAATGATATTGAATATACAGGGCCACCGGCATTCCACCTTGAGAGGAGCGTCATGTTTGTCTCCATAATGATATTAGTACGAGACACTCTAGGGCTAAGTGAAGAACCGAGTTGGCCAAAGCTTGGCATCCGATTGCGTATCCGATTGCGTAACAGGGAGATGTTGTGTTTACCTGCGCAAACCTAATGGCCTCGCGCTAGTCAAGTTTTGATCAGTGGAGGATGTTTGATCGATATCTCACCACTGCCACTTACCTTTGAATGTTACCATGTTACCATACTGCTAGGTAAGCACGAGCATGAACGATATTTGGGCAGGTTTTGTCCACAATCTCAGACCAGATCACGTGACCATCCTGACACCGGCGCGTTTGTTGAGCCTCTGGTATCGAATAAATGCTTTCACTACTATTTGAGCACGCAGAGCTCCTACCTCAACTCAAGGGCTCTCGAAGTGTCCTGTTTTCAGTCTACCATGACCTAATTGTAGACACGTTCAGCGATCAGGAATGCGGCCTCACCACTGATAAGTTGCACCGATGGGATCGCGACATGCAACCAAAGAGCTTGGGTCAAACTCTGTCAAATATGCTTTATTTTTGTCTCTATATGCACTGATCTAAACAATACGAACCGGATGTAGACTCACAATACAGCGCAGACACCTAAGCGTACATTGAACCTGATCCCCAAAACCTAGCTTTGGCATATTCCTAAATCTTGTGTCTGTTTCAAATAGCTCATATAGCAATTATTGACGGCTCCGAAGGACTTTGGGAAAAGCACAAAATGAGTGCTGCACGGGAATTAACCTTCCTGTATAGGGGACTGGAATACGAGACAAATCAACCTTACCGTAAAGGGTAGACATGATATACCCTCAAGATATAATGCAATCATGTGACCAAAGCTTTGTTGTTGGATTAGGAAGGCTTGTTACGGCCGTAAGAACATGGAACCACAATTATACAATTGAGATGCGAGATAGAAGAGATGTTCAAGGCACAATTTCAGCAGAGGCAAATACATATAAATTTTCGCAGTTTCGACTGTCACATTATGGTTGAGAGAGACCTTGCAAATAGCAAGGTAACGGACAAACTGCCACTCACGTGCACAAAATAGCTTGACCGCGGTCCGCCAATGAACGGAGAAACTGGATGATGGCCCATGCAGACTGAGAGTCTAGACTACGCGAAACATCAATTATGAAGGTATTAATTAAAGTCAGAAATTGGAACTCACCTCGTCGAGGAACAACAAAAGCTGGAGCTTGGCTGCGAGCTCGACTCCAATCGTAAGACGCTTGCGCTGCTCGACGTTGAGACCTTCTCCGACAACACCGACGATCGCATCTGCGTAAGACTCTATCGCGCACATTTTGATGACTTCCTCAACGCTGTTGCAAGCTAAGTATTTTACATTTATGCAAGCCGTCGAGTCGACTCACAAAGCACGCTTCTCTTCGATCGGGACCGACTTGGGTTGACGTAGCTCAGTAGAGAATAGCAGGGCCTCTCGCACAGTTACTTCATATATCAGCAAGTATCGATGATGAGAGGTGTGAGAGTACGTACTCGTAGTCTCCAAATGAATGTGCATTTGCTGGCAGTAACCAGTTTGAGCGGCAAAGTCGCGTGGAGAGGATTGCCATTGACGAATCGATCACCAGTGATTGCGCCAGGGCTAACACGCTCAGGGAGCGCGCTGAAAAGCGTTGTCTACAAATCACCTAAATTAGAATTTGATAAATTCAGATGTTTAGTTGAATCCGGTGCCTTGCCAGCACCACTTTCACCCATCAGCGCGGTCTACAACAACGTTTCAGCCTCGCCTATAGCCACCTAAACACAAAACTTACCCTCTTGCCGGGGGCAACAAATCTAGAAACATCGTCCAAGAGCCGGCGCTGCTTTCCCTTCATGATAGTAACGTCATAGTTTATATGGAACTATGAACAGACTGAGCGAGACTTGGGGGATGGACAATGGTGGGATGGACCGAGGTAGATGATCACATGGGCGCTTTCACAGTCCAATCAGTCACATCAGACAGGTACCTTTTTACCTGGGCGCTATTAGAAGGCTCCACATTAGCACCAAGCGGCCAAAGTATGGCCAACCGGAGAAGCTTCTGGAATACACTATAAGCGCTCTCGTGGTCTTGCACAGGTATGATGGACAGGTTTGAGCGCTGGGGGTGATCGCAAGGCATATTTGGGGTGCATATTTTGTAAACCTCAGCCCATCATCACTACCCCCTGCGAGTTATTCAAGCAGCAAACCCGCTAGCAGAACAGAACATATATCTAATGGCAACTGAACCTGTCCCTCGGTCCAATCACAATAAAACTCCAAGGTCAGCACCAGCATTTAGGGACTTCCGTAACCTAGTCTTAGCACCGGTTTGGGCAGTGGTTCAGCTGCTCAAAACTCTCCAGGTGCCCCATGTCTGGCGGAATTGGATGAAGTCCTTGTAGGAAAACCGAATCCAGATGGTTCGGTAATGAAGGAGAAAGCCACTTCACCGTCAGAGCTGGGGTTTGACAACGGCAAATTTGAGGAAATCGTGTCTGATGTCCGGAAATTACAGGATATGATGGAAGTCCTGTGTATCTTGCCTGAAGGTATTGAAGCACCAACGGCGAACATCAATGAAGGCATAAACCTCGGAAAAGCTTTCAACTATTTAGGCCATTACTGGGCGACAGACTTCAAACGATCTACCGAGCTCGAAGCGATAAATAACGCGATAAAATGGCATTCGCGGGCAGTCTCGTTTACTCCGATTGGCCATGCAGAAAGGCTTAGCAGGCTTAGAAGCCTCAGCGACTCGTATGTTGCTCGATTTCGGCACTTCGATGCCCTAGCAGACATAAGCAAGGCAATAGAATTACAGTCGCAGGCCGTCTCACTGGCTCCAGACGGGCATGCAGTCAAGCTTAGAATACTCAGCAACCTCGGTAGCTCCCACATGCTTCGGTTTGAGCACCTTGGCGACCTAGCGGATATAGACACGGCAATTGCACTCCAATCTCAGGCGATCTCACTTACTCCAGGCGGTTATACGGATATACCTGAAATGCTCAGGAATCTCGGCGAATGGCACATGCTTAGATTTGAGCACCTCAATCGCCTAGAGGACATAGACAACGCAATCAGCTATCAATCCCAGGCGGTTGCGCTTACTCCATATGACCATGCAGGAAAGCTTGCGATGATCAGGAACTGTGGCCACTCGTACATGCTTCGATTTGAGCACCTTGGCGATCTGGCGGATCTAGATCAGGCAATCTCATACCAGTCTCAGGCGGTTTCGCTCACTCCAGAAGGCCGTGCAGACAAGCCTGACAGGCTCAGCAGCCTCGCCAACTCGCATACGAATCGATTCAAGAACTTGGGTGAACTAGCCGACATAGACAAGGCAGTTGAATTCCAGTCCCAGGCAGTCTCGCTTACTCCAAATGGCCATGCAGACAGGCCGGGCAGGCTCGGCAGGCTCGGCATCCTGCACCGGAGTCGTTTTGAGCACCTAAGCGACCTAGCAGACATAGACAACGCAATTGCATGCTTGTCCCAGGCGATCTCGCTTATCCCAGACGGCAATGCATGCAGGCCTGGCTGGCTCAGCGACCTTGGCAGCTCACATATGCATCGATTTAGGCACCTGGGCAATCTAGCAGATATTGGCAAGGCAATTACATGCCAGTCTGAGGCCGCCTTAACCACTCCAGATGATCATTCAGACAAGCCTGGCAGGCTCAGCAATCTTGGCAACTCGCACCTGCGTCGATTTGAACAGCTCGGCGAACTGGCGGATATAGACAAGGCGATATCATGCCATTCTCAGGCGGTTTTGCTTACGCCAGATGGGCATGCGAACAAGAACGGCAGGCTTAGTAACCTCGGCAACTCCCACCTGTGTCGGTTTCAGCACCTCGATGAACTAGCCGACATAGACCAGAAGATTGCATGCCAGTCCGAGGTGGTTTTACCCTCTGCAGACGGACTCGCGAGTATACCTACAATAATTCACAATCTAGGTGACTCGTGCCAGCGCCGACTTGGGCGCCCGGGTGGCCTGACAGACATAGATCAGGCGATCACTTGCCTGTCTCAGGCAGTGTCGCTCACTCCAGATGGACACTCACACAAGCCTGCAATGCTCTGCAACCTTGGTGTCTCGCATCACAAAAAATATGAACACCTTGGAGACCTGGCAGACATCAACAAGGCGGTTGAATTGCAGTCTCAGGCGGTCTTGCTAACTCCAGACGGCCATGCGGACAAGCCCGGCAGGCTCAGCAGGCTCGGTAACTCACACCAGAGTCGATTCAAACACCTAAGCGACCTAGCAGATATAGACAAGGCAATTACATGCCATTCCAAGGCAGTCTCACTTACTTCAGACAAGCATGCAAAAAAGCCTGGCAGGCTCAGCAGCCTCGGTATCTCTCACCAGAGTCGTTTCGAGCACCTAGGCGATCTAGCAGACATAGACAAGGCAATTGCATCCATATCCCAGGCGATCTCGCTTACTCCAGACGATGATGCATACAAGCCTGGCTGGCTGAGCAACCTTGGCATCTCACATATGCGTCGGTTTGAGCAACTTGGTGACCTAGCGGACATTGGCCAGGCCATCATGAGCCAGTCTAAGGCGGCCTCACTTACTCAAGATGGGCATGCGCGCCAGCCTCGAATGCTCAACAACCTGGGAATCTCACACATGCGTAGATTTGAGCACCTCCGTGATCTGGCAGACATAGACAAGGCAATCGCATGTTTATCTCAAGGAGTGTCGCTTGCTCCAGACGGTCATGCGAGTAAGCCTACAATGCTCAGCAACCTTGGCAACTCGCACCTGCGTCGATTCGAGCACGTTAGTGACCTGGTAGATATAGACAAGGCGGTGGAATATCATTCCCAGGCAGTCTCGCTGACTCCAGACGGCCATGCAGAAAAGCCCGGCTGGCTCAGCAACCGTGGCAACTCGCACCTGCGACGATTCCAGCATCTAGGCCACTTTACAGATAGACACATGTCAATTTCATCCTTTGAGGTTGCCGCGCATTGTACCACAGGAAACTCGAGAGCAAGGTTTGAGGCTTCAAGAGAATGGGCACAGCTCAGCGTACAGTTTGATCCATCGTCCTCACTTTCGGCATATCAGTGGACAATTGGTATGATCTCCAGGTTTATCTGGATTGGAACCCCAGTTCGCCATCGCTATGAGCTCATCCACTCAATCGGCGACTTAGCCGTCGAGGCTGCTGCTGCTGCTATGACTGCAATCAAGTATGGACTAGCACTAGAATGGCTCGAAGCTGGTCGCTCAATCGTCTGGGGCCAGATACTTCAACTCCGGACTCAGTTCGATGATCTATCCGCTGCTGATCATGCTCTTTCCACAAGCCTTCAAAATGCCGCCATAGCTCTTGAACATGCTGGCTCGAGACCTTCTGACTCAATTTCTCTGATTGATTCAAACACGTTGGAAGCGGATGCTCAAAGGCACCGTCGTATAGCAGAAGACTTCGAGGGCTTACTCGATCGAGCTCGCCAAATTCCTGGCTTCGACAATTTCATGCGGCCGAAAAGGGCTGCTGAGCTTATGGGTGCAGCAAAATCTGGACCCGTTATTGTCATCAACGTGCACAAACATCGATGTGACGCTCTCATTCTACGTCCCCACACCGACCAGATCACACACGTGCCTCTACCAGATATTTCGGACACCAAAATTATGGATCTGCAGTGCCAAATGCGGGAGTTTGCCTCAAGGGGAGGTCCTAAGCGGCGACCTGAGTATCATCCAGAAGAGCCCGAGGAGCCCCTTGAGTGCCTGCTATCGACACTCTGGCATAATATAGTCAAGCCAGTGATCACCTCATTGGGATATTCTGTGAGCTTGATTTGAATTTAAAAGATTCTCTCTGATTAATCAACGTGTTGTTCTCAGAAGAAGCTGCCTGTGGATCAGCTGCCACACATCACATGGTGCACCACTGGATCACTGTCGATGCTTCCCATTCATGCTGCTGGTTGCTACGATGAGACAGGCGACAACCTTTTTTCTTATGCTGTCTCATCCTATGCGCCTAACCTTGGTTCCTTGATTCCTCCAAAATCGTGCTCTCTTGAGCTAGGCACACTCTTGGCAATCAGCCAGGAAACAACACTCCCAGAGACGAAACAAGAGCTATCTCATATTAAACAACACGTGGGGGCACTCCCATACTTGCAGCTCGAGAACGACGAGGCTACAGCCGAGGCAGTACTCGACGCCATGGAGCAGTTCAGCTCAGTCCACTTTGCATGCCATGCTTCACAGAACCTTAGCAAGCCACTTGAGAGCTGCTTCCACCTTCATGACCGAGGCTTGAGCCTTGAAGACATTACAAGGTGCTCTCTGAAGGACAAAGGACTAGCATTTCTATCGGCTTGCCAAACGGCAACCGGCGACGAAAAGTCACCAGATGAGGCCATCCATTTGGCTGCTGGTATGCTGATTGCAGGCTACCCGACTGTGATCGCCACGATGTGGGCAATTAGGGATAGCGACGCGCCTCTCATTGCGGATAGTGTCTATGGTCAACTCGTGGAAGGGGGGAAGCTGGATGATGGCAGGGTGGCTCGGGCACTGCATGTGGCCGTAACAACCTTACGTGACCGTGTTGGGGAGAAAGCGTTTGTGCGATGGGTGCCGTACATTCATATGGGTATTTGAACTCGGTGGTGCCCCAAACCATGCCTATCGTTCCTTGGTTCATATGGTGTTAACATCCAAGCTAGTTTGTCATCATTTTCACGTCTTGCATATATTTCAGGCCTTCACGTACATGTAAAACTGCTAGGAGCAGTATGTTGAATAGGAAATCTAGTGTCTCATGAATAGTCATGCTAGCATATGATCGCCATAATGGATAGCCGCCCGTAAGCGCTTGAGCCTATTCTATCATTTCCTAGCGTATTGTGTGATTCGTTTTCAGCCACTTTTTATGCGCACAACTCAGCCTGAGGATATACATACGGGCTAGCACGGCATCGCTGACCCTATAGTGGATGTTTGTGCTGGATCAATTGGTCGCGTTTGTGCAGCTTGTATTTGTCTAGGATAGGATAGAATGGCGCTCAATCCTTACGGGCAACTATCCAATGGCCTCAAACAGCCGCTCAGTTCTTTTCTCGATTGAGAGGGCCAGCCTTGCCTGAGACGAGGGCCTCCAGTTGAAATGATTTTAATTTAATTTTGGTTTGATGGGCTTCATGTAGTTCGTGTTGTACTTTCGGCATGCATTAATTACATTTTATTTTGCTCACTTCATGCCTTCATCCAAACAAGTCAGAGAATGATTTTCTTTGAGTACCACATCAACCACACGCAGTTCTAGTTTGAATACTCAACAAGTAGGGTAATAAATAGTAATTGATCGCCTAGTTAATGTCTGCTAGATCACTTAGGCCCCCAAGATTGATTTGAAGCGAGCTCCAAGGGCTGTGGAGTATTCTAGGCTTACGTGCATCGCCGTAGGGATTACCATAAGCTGTCAGGTGTCTGACACCTGCACTCGATGTCTCAGCACGGGCATGGAGCGCGGGGAACGGAAGACGAGAGTGCAGGACCGGAAACAATATGAGGCAGGCTATATATGATGGAAGGGGGGAATAGGGGCCTAGGAGAAGTCGGGGCGGAAGCTCGGCGATGATCGATTTGCGGACGAGCTCCTGTCAACCTGGAACTCTTTCGTCCGCAGCTTTATGGTACTCGCGTCCCAGGCTCTACCCACCGCCGAGGGCATCGTCAAGAAGTCCCCTCGTTGGCCGGCTATCTGTTTTGCTGCTGGCCGGAAACTCGTCGTCGATATTTGGCCGGAATCGGAGCACCTCCTATCCGCCGTCGAAGGCTTGCCATCGACCTTTCACTCTCTCGCTCGCCGCACGGTATCGGACGCACTCGCTGCCATTAGAGCTCCGTCACTAGGTTTCCCAAGCTGGTCGGCTGCGTGCACTTGGATCCTCAAGAAGACTCTTGTGTACTTCCAACTCCCCGCTTGTGATCTTCTCGGTTGCCTGGGCAGTTTGCCCTCTACTCCACCGCTACGGCTCTCCATTCGCGTGGCGCCTACTCCCGCTCATGGGCTATGATCCGCGTTCGGTTAGCCGTGAGCTTCGTGAAATGACGCAGCCCGGCTTCTGGAATATGCAAGACACCGTGATATACGTCCTAGTGCAAAGGGTTCTCCAAACCGAGGCGGATCGTCTTGGTCGCGATGAACCTGCGCCATCAAGGTTGGAAGGCTCGGAATGGGAATTTGTGCGCGACGGCCCGTTCCTCAGAACGGAGCATGGGGTAAGTAGATTTGTTTTATCGACGTAGTTCACGGCTTATTGACGTGAGTAGGTTCTCCGTTCGGTGTCCCAGGGTCGGTGGAGGCGTAAAAGGATCGCGTAAGGAGTTGTCGGAGCGGAGGTCGGATGAGGGGTTGGGTGGTGAACGGTTCGTGTAGGCAGGGCGAGGGTTAGAGGAGTACGAAGAAGGGAGAGAGGGACGACACTATAGGTCTCAGTCAGCGTCGGCCGCGCTCGGTTGGCCGAACTCCGACGTCCTGGTGGCTCACTTGAGAATCCAGTCCACCACACCCGGGTCAAACCGTGCTGCCGACACCAGCACGGCGGGGGCTGGTGGGTCTGGACCTCTTGTGGTGCCTGATGGGCGCCAGAGTGTCGAGCTCGTCGAGCAAAGGTCGCGCGCTTAGCTGAGTCTGACTCTCGACCTCGAACGTGCGCTTCAACATCCTCCCACCTACTGAACGCCGGCTACCATCCATTTCTTCACCGGACTCCGGCGCTTGAGAATGAATCAAGAAGTGTATTGTATTTCACCTAACCGCCGTTGCTGTATTTTCTCTCTGCATGTTGTTCTTTATCATTGTAAGCACGATGGTAAAATCTAATGATACGTCTCGATCTCGGCGTTTGAACCTCTAAGCAACCGCTATTGCTGGCTTCAAGTCTCGTAGATTTCCGCTTGACCTTGTACAATCATAGATCCCGTAGGGAAAACCTCTCGGTTCTGACCAAAACTCTTTGAGTCCATTGGGAGCGAGAGTACACTATATGCGCACTAGTTTTCGCAATGTCCTGGGATTTTGAGCTAAATACCCTACAAGATGCAAGCGGCTTGAGAACTCCATACATGTTGGTGAACTCTGTGAGCTGTCTGAACCTAGCGTGAAGGGCAAGCTCAAGTGGCCGAGACTGTGTTTGGGCATGTTGTGTGGGGAGATACTTGTAAGTTAAAGCACGTGACTTTGTAGTCCCGTTTGTTGACTGCTACCGAGTTGTTCTGTCATCTCAAAGCATAACGAAACCTCGGTTATGTCTGGGATATACTGTGTGATGTTGACTTACGATACAGCAACCGCCTGATTCACAGGTCATGAACCGGGGACATCGGTCTGTCCTGTCCACCTACACTGGAAACCCGCTCCCTTTTGCGAACTCTCTTCAATCCACTTCGTCTCACCTCAAACCTTGAAGCCTGCGGGTTTTTTTCTCACCCAAAATGAGTCGTGCTATATAACTCCTTCTGGATCTGTTTTCTGTTCCAGAATGATGCGCTGCCTGGCGACCCAGACGAACGAAAGGGTTGTGAAGATGAGGAGGAAGTGGCTTAGGTTTAAGCTTTTCATTGCTAGCAAACATATCAGGTATGTCGAATCTATTTAAGCTACTAGGGATCTCAGACTGAATGAATAAACAGTTGTCGGCCTGACGTCATTTCTGAGATTGGTTGTGTTTCCTTGCCCATACGCAATATATCCCCTTGTCCCTCATTTTCTAAGTCAGAAATCCCTCCTTCCACATCTTAGCAACACCCGCGCGTCCATGGGCTATCCATATACTTGATGGCGTGAAGCGTCGCACGTAACGAATGGGAGCTTATGAGTGGCTTTAGAATTAAGTCCGAGCACCCTTCGCAATCTACGCAGTCCTTGGGCAGTGCCAAATCCTTGCGATCGCGTCGGCCGGGATGTGCGCCGTTTAGGGGCGGGAGTTGGCTTCCCTCAGGGTCTACGGTCGACTCGAGTCATGGACCGAGACGACGGGCGACACGTTCTCGACGTGTTCTGGTGCGTTTTTCACGCCAATTTTTTGTGCTCGACGTCCCTGATGCTTTGTCTTACGCTTCTAGAGGCGACAACTGGGGGGAGCGGATGGTACGAAACCGAAGGGAGGCACTCAAGCATAGGAGCACATGGACCCCCTGTTTGCAGAATCGGGAGTCGCCGGGGGTCACGAACCCGCGATCGTCGCTCAGTGTGTGTACCCGACAATTCACTCGGCGCTGGGACTCGGGACACTTCAGGCGGGATCCAGGGTGATAAACACTCGAGGGGACGCGACAGGGTTTCCAACTTTTCACTCTTGCTCCCCACTTTTGCAGCCCCAAAGCGAAACTCGTCACTACCAAATCCAAACCCTGTCACACCCGAACCCGTATTCCCCTCCCCTCTCATACCGCGCAGAATGTCTTGGTCGCGGACCCTGTTGAGGGTCATCGCCTGGATCGTCTTGATCGGTCCCAACCTCCCCGGACCCCCTTCAGCGAATCCGTGTCGCCCCGCCCCACCCTCTATGTGAGTGGGACTTGGGAGCAAAATGAACGCTTGATTACTAACTTGACCAATCTACAGCACCGAACCCTCTCTCCTCGGCTCCATCCTCGATCTCCTCCCCGCCTCCATCCGCCTCCTCTACCCACTCACTCCTCCTTATGTCGAACCCCTCTCATTCACCTTGACCTCCCCTACGGCTTGGCTGTGCTCCCCCTCCCTATCCTCGCATGGCCATTATCCCCCACCCGACCGCTCTTGTTTGTCAGCATCGAGGGAATATGTCGTCCGAAGCGCGAGCTCTCTCGCGGAGAGGGCGTCAGCCGTCGTTTGGCTGGCCGCTCCGCACGCATTGTTTGGGTCGAAGCCTGGTGAATACTTCCGAATTTGACTTGTATTGTTCAATTTCTGACTCATTCCTATAGCGACTCTTCTGAGTCGCACTAGCTCTCGCACCAAACAAGCTCTCTCTGTAATGCGCCTCCAGGTCGTTAACCCCGTATTTGACCTGATTATGCGGCCGAAAACGACAAAGTCAATTCGGGCCAGCGCTCCACCGACGCAAACATGGTCTGGGACGAACCCGGCGCCTCCTCGAGCCGGACACGTCTGGAGGCGCGGACGGGTATCCACGTATGGCCACAAACCTACCAAGTCGCCGGCTTTCCCTAGTATCTACATGGTCGGCGAATCGATCCAGAACTGGATGGATATGGTATCAACACGGCTGGTTGGTGCTTTGTCGTTTATGGTCAGCAACCTCGAGTACACACAGCTCTGGGCGAAGTCGTTTGGTCAGCGCGCATACGATCATCCGAATGCTGTGTTCACGGCCATCTTGGATAGCCTGCCTCTCATCTTGGACAAGCTCTGGTCGGTGGTTCTCGGTTGCGAGGGTGTTGCGTCGCACGTCCTATCTTCACCTGGGATTGTCCTCGTGTACTATCAAAGCTGGTTCGCTCCGCATATCGTCGCCGGCCTGAAGATTGTGATGGATATCCTGCCTACTTCAGAGCAGCATTCTATTTTCCTCAATCCCCTTTCCTCGGCCTCGCACTCCATTCTTCACTGGGCGCAGGATATCACCTCTAGGTATCTTTTGTTGGCTCGCAGCGTAGCGAAGCATTATTACTTCCAACTGCCTCCGTGTTTTGGTCATTTGGTACAGCTGGTCTTGGCGTACCCCTTCCTTGCACTACTGGCGCTCTGGTATCTTTCGATGGCGCTCGTCTGCCTCTCGTTGCTCGTCTGGTTCATACGGGCACCCGAAGATCGGCTACTGGCACACATCCGGGTGGACCGGAGCTACAATACTCAAGCGCTTGCCCAAATGATAGTGATATACCTAGCGTTGGAGCGCTCGCGAAGATCGAGACGGAACGACAACACATCCGGCTCGCGGGATGATTCGCGCTCGAGCGAAGATCGCGGGACTGACCATGGCGAATGCGCTAACTTACGTGGTGAGTTTTTGTCATCGATTGGGGTCGACGTTGCTAATATCCAGCCGCAGAGGTCGAAACTGAGGAGCTGATCCCATCTTCGAGTTTCATCTCGAATATATCCCCTTCGCTCGCGAGACGCCAGGCCTGGCCTTCAAGGAGTTTGATCGAGTACCAGCTGATCGTGGATACCAACGGCGAGGTAAGAGTTTCTCGCCTCTTTGATAAGCAATTTGGCTGACCCAATTATCTTCTACAGCAAACAAACGTCGGCGTCTACCAGTCTGAGTGCACCCCCGTCTCCGCGTCTACCTTGTTGGATGATTGCCTCAGGGAGTCTTTAACTCTGGTGCTTTCATACATCTGGAGAGCAACATGCAGCACCTTGTGTTCTGCGGCCCACCTGGATCCAGTGGTCGTCAATAGCGCATTCCGTGATCTTGTATATGGCAACCCCTGTGAGTTGTCCAACTCATCAGATTTGACATGATAACCAATCCCCACTACAGGCGTACGACTTCAGACGTACAGCTCGACATCCGCGTTCTTCGCCTCACTCTTCGTCCAGTTGTACCCCCGACCGAAGTCGGTGCTACTGATCGAGTACCCTCAACCGCTCGAGATCTTAGCCCCTGTCCCCAATATACTCTTTTCGGCTGGTCGCCACAGAGAGGTTCTGAGGTTAGTTCAACCTCATCTGGAAGCCTCCGCTCTCTCCGACAGCTCCCTATTGGCTGGCCCGAGTCAACTCGTCGCCCGTGCGTTTAGGAGCGTCGTGTATGGAGACCCCTGTGAGTAATTCCAGCGGGACTGGTTGCATGACCACTCAAACTTGCCAATAGATATGCGACTTGTGACGCAAATGTCGATCGCGGTGTTCCTCGAGGGCCTGTTCGCTCGGTTCGAGGTACGAGTGGGTCAGCCAGCGAAGCTGAGGCTGATGATCGAGTACCGTCGGTCAACCGAGGTTGCGCATAAGGTACTTGAGCGTCCACTCTCCCAACCTTCCAAACCTAATAACGTTGTTTTCTGTAGGCATCCGGAGATACCATCGGGCCAGTAAGCGATCCGGACGCGAGCATCTCATACCTGGTGCTTCGCTTATCGCTCGGTCAGCGCAAGGAGGTCGTGGCGCTTGTGTCAGACTACGTCGACACACGCAAGGCTGAATACGTGTACCCCCTGGTCACGTCCGCTAACATCTTCGCCCACCACGCCTTTCGGAGCTCGGTCCTCGGCGACTCTAGTGAGTCCTATTTCTTGTTTTAGTTTACCATAGGCTAATCTTGGTTTTTAGGTTCTAGGGTCGGCTTTCTAGCGCTATTGGCGGCATTTTATGCGCCGCTGGTTGTGCGGTTGAAGGAGTATAGACCCGAGCTGGACTTGATCCGGCTAACGCGCAGGACGCCGCCCCGGGTCCGTCCCGGGGCTGAGATGTATCGGCCCCGCGCCTTACAGGTACACGCTTGCTTTCTTTTGTCCGTCCGTCTGAAACGAGCTTAATTGACTCTACATAGCGAGACGACTCGTCGAATGAAGAGAGACGCCAACGACTCGCCAAGCAAGAGCAAAGGCTCATCGA
This sequence comes from Ceratobasidium sp. AG-I, assembly GCA_015039395.1. Lineage (NCBI taxonomy): Eukaryota > Fungi > Basidiomycota > Agaricomycetes > Cantharellales > Ceratobasidiaceae > Ceratobasidium > Ceratobasidium sp. AG-I. The sequence goes on from MU132183.1 coordinate 217,437, forward strand.
AGCAGCTCGTAGGCGAGAGCAGGTTGCTCAGGAGGAACCGCAGTCGTTGTTGGATGCTCCCACGAAGCGTAGACGTCGCCCGCGAGCAGGGCGCAAAGTGAGGGAGAGGCGCGAGCGGGAGGAGGAGGAGCGGTTGACTCTATTGGGGTCGGGTTTCGAGGAGGAGACTTAAGAGAGGTCGGGTGGCGGTGTGTGGATCAAGAGATGAGTGGTAGATTTGGGATAGACTGGACGAGGAACCGAGGGGGGGGGGGGGGCGAGCAGGGCCGGGGAGAGGAAGCGACGCAGGCGAAGTGACTGCCCGGCCCGATCCCACCTGCCACGGTTCGTACCAAGTACAACAAGAACGTCCACCATCCCAGCTATTTTCCACCACTTACTTTTATTCCGCTTGTCGGTCTAAACAAAGGAGATCAAGGAGCTTTCGTTTTTGTGTTGTGTTGCGTTTTGTCCGGTGACTGCCAAATCCCCATGTATCCTTACAATATGTATTGCATTGTTTTGTATTGGCAGTCACACAATAATAATATACCCTTCTTGATCTCCTCAATAGTGACTCTGATTGAGAGACCATTTTCTACGAATAAACAGAAAGTATCACTTTTCAGGGTGCAGCGAGCTCTACAACGGCGACAATCATCCACCCAGTGCGTTCCCACTCTTCATAAGGTACTGTAGACTAAACTACTTATTTTTCAATATAGAAACGTAGCTAGAGCATATACTCTGGCCGTGCGCCGGTGCTGACCTGTTTCTCCCACCTCGCCTAAGCCGTTCTTTCTCACCAAGTCACAGGGGCTTACTCCCCTTCCGTAAAGCTTCCACTTTTCTATTCGGATTATGTGCTTCATCTCCTCTTGAGAAATGCCTCGTGTTGCTTTTCAGAGTCTTTAGCGCTGGTCCTACATAGCTATCACCCATATATGCGCCACGAGCAGCGAGCTACCAATTACCTCTTAAGGGTATTCCTCCACTTCATATTTTTCATTTTGCATTGTAATGTTTCGTCAAATTTCATTTGTGGAATGCGACCGGTAAATCAATAAGAGTAGAATTTTGGTACATTTGGTGACAAGCTTTTAGCGCCAGCATGCGCACGTCCACATATGGCAGTCCAGCCGAACAATCGCATTCCAGTTACTGTTATAGGTCTGCGTAACACTTATACTTAAAGCTTAGGATCCGTCCAAACCGGCTTGCGTTTCTATTCACAGCCAAATCAGTATTCCAAACTCATCCAACAAGCAAGCAACGCACCTCGCTAAATGCCAACAGGCCTTCCCGAATATTATCCCCTTGATACACCTTCTGACTCTCCTCGCTCAAGTTATGGCGTATCACAGCCTCTTCGAGACTCGCGTGCTGCTGCCCTTCTAAGAGTGCTTTTTTCGTGCTCCATACTGCGTCGGGGGAGTTGGAGATGATTTCTTTGGCTAGGTTTATTGCGGTACTGAGGACTTGAGATGGTGGGACGACGCTCGTTACGCTATGTTAGGTTGTTAGTTAGACGTTAAAATGGAACCAGAGAATGGAACGCACAAGCGGTATCGAGTATGAGCTTCCTCTGCAGTGATTGCACGTCCCGTCAATAGAAGCTCCGAGGCGAGCTGACAAACGATGTGTAAGACGTCATCGCCAGCAACCAACGCAAAATCATACCTGGTGACCAGCAATTCTCTGCAACCTCGGAATCCCTATCCAACACAAGACTCGATTCATTTCCAGCGCTCGATTTTGTTCACACAAAGGGGGACTCACCTCCTGCCCCAGCAACGACACCACGTTTCACCTCGGGTAACCCAAGCTTCGCGTCCCGACTAGCGACAACAAGATCACAGTTCAAGAGCATCTCTACACCTCCGCCCATGGCGATACCGTTCACGGCAGCGATAATAGGCTTCACACAGCGCCTTCGAGCGAGCGAGGCAAAACCTGTAGTGTCGTTAGCCATCGCCTCGGCTTCGCGACGATCCCCGCTTTCTTGTTGTTTTTTCCAGCTAGATAATATATGAGGAATGAATAGGGCAAATATAATGTGAATATACGCACTTTTTGAGATCCTGACCAGCGCAAAATGCTCGCCCAGTCCCGGTAACAATCACGACCCTAATATTCGCCAAATTATTCACACCAACGAAACGCATTTTTATTCATAAATAAGAAGCTCACCATAAGCTTTGCTCCCCTTCGAACCAGTCCATGACCTTCCCAATATCTTCTTTGAGCTCCCAAGTCATCGCGTTGAGTGCCTTGGGTCTGTTTAACGTGAGCTGGAGAACATGCTTTGCAGGATATGCCAAGACAAGATGAGGACCATGACTCGGCGGAGACGAGCTCAGATACTTGGGGGGCCTTTGAGACTGGGTCATTTTATTGTCGAGCTAGAGTGAAAGACCGAAGGTCGGGAGATGTGATCGAGGTCGTGTTCAAGCGTGCGGAGACGGCTAGACCGATAGCCGAGCCGAAATTGTCAGGGTCTGGAGACCACACAGCACCAAATATAGACACATTCAGCAAAAACAGGCCAGTGATATTGCGCGCACAAGGAGTAACAACAGAGGCAATAAAACCATGAGTGTGCAATATTGGCACCAACAAGATGACAATACAACTTGTTTAAACGCTGGTTGAAGCGACGATGGAGAATTCGCCAGTTTCAGCGTCTTCGACCAATTGCCAAGCCGTCGCGTCGTCGAGTTCGTTGAGTTCCGCCTGCCAGATGGCCTCACTCTCGACTTCTCCACGTAAAAGCTCCGACGCTGGGAAAGGAACAATAATGTTTATCGTGTATAGGTTCACTCAAGAAGGAGGTCATACCTTTGTAATCGCGAGTGATGTACGCAGTGAGTGTAGGAACGAACTGAGCCAGAACTTCAGATCCAACACTATAGCAACGTTAGAGGTAGATTCGTATTCATGTATATTATATCACGTACCCAATATCGGTCCAGAGAAGGGCGGGCTCATAACGCTCTCCATTGAGAGTCCCTTTATGGAGCCAGTTAGACAGTACACACAATACCTACAACTCCATGATGGTCTTACCAATGCTGAAGTTGGCAGGGGCCTCGGTATTGTTCTTGCAGACGAGGAGCTTGCTGTTATCGTCCTTGCTGTTTTCACCAAAGTGCTCGGCACCAGGACCTCCACTAACACTAGCAATATCTCCGCTCTATTTAAGACATAAGCATTGGGGTAGATGGCACCTCGGCGGCGCTCTCACCTCCACTTCCTTCCAGAAAGGCACATTGACAAGGTTATCGGCATCCTATAACAAAACTTAGAAACATCGGGAAGAAACGTGTAGGCAAACTCTTGCCGTTTGAGCGTAACCAAACGCGTAACGAGGGACGTAGATGACAGATGCCTTTCCATGTCCTTGGGCGCGGAAGGTTATGACCTCTATACCACAAAATAGAAGATATTAGGGAACCATACATGTATCGAAGTTAGTGGACTCACTCCACACAACGGGGAACATGGTACGGAAGAGCTTCATGCTAGGCGGAGGATCGAACATGAGCATCACAGTCGTGTCTCTAGAGAAAGTTTCTTCGTTAGATTGTATGTTAGAGAAATTCTTATCAGGGCGTACCTTTGGAGACCACTCGAATAGAAGCTCAAAGTCTTGGAAGCCATTTTGGGGAGTTTTTGAGACAGAACGCAAGAGAACAAGTTAAATTGTTGAGGTAGGGAGCTCAATACGAGATCGGATGAGGCTCTTTATACACGCGCGAGCCTACATAGCTTTAATTGCACCAGTGCGGAAAGAACGACTACCGAAGCCGGCTACCAGAGCTGAAGTCGGAGACCAGTTACCGGTCTCGGGACGCGCAACGCCGTGGCGTTCTCAGAATACCATATCGCCATCGATCTCGGACGGAGACCTAGCCGCGCCAGAGCGTCTAGTGAGAGATAGGTACGTTATTATTTGAGTGGGCGAGGAGCTTCCGCGCTTGATCTGGTAGATATCTTGCCTAGGCCTCAACAACCACGCACCGCAAGCGTCGTAAGGATAACCACTAGTCTGGCGAGGAACGTGACCGGTGATTTGCTAACCACCACGCCGCTCGGCCTTGGCCCCAAAGAGTAGATATATGCTACACATTTCCAGCAGGCCCAAGCTGAGAAGCATCATAAAAGAATTCGATAGAGCAGTTCTCTGGTTAGATACTGCCAAAAGAAATGTATAATCTTGACTTCATTGTTTGAGGACCGTGGCATCCCTTTTAGACGCAACCACGACGATCAAATGTGTCGTTAGTTTTAAACCACGCCAGCGCGTGACCAGAGAGTCTACAGTAAGAGAGCCCTGATGAGTTGGTTATAAAAGGTCTGGATATGGTTAAGAGCCAAAATTGCCAGGGCCCGGTACTACAACACCACACATAAACTAATCGGATAGAAAATAACAGGTAGCATTACGTGCATAGGGTGTAACGACAGAGACAATAAAACCCCAAGGTCTAAAGTCTAGAAGAGACTGCCTCATCGGCCTACTCAAACACGGCTCGCAGAGACGATGGTGAACTGGCCGCTCTCCTCGTCCTCGATCAAGTTCCAGCCGGTCACGTCGTCGAGCTCGTTGAGGTTCTGCGACCAGATGGCGTCGGTACAGACTTCTACATGTAGCATTTGCGATTCTGGACAAATATCAATCTTAGTGATATAGAAAATTCATTGGAAAGAACTGTTGTACCGTTGTACTCGCGAGTGATGTATGCAGTGAGCGTAGGAGTAAACTTGGTCGTGATGCTAGACCCGGCACTACAGAACTATTATATTTGGCTTCCCATATTGCGGTTGTAGTACACACCTAACACCGGGACAGAACAAGATGGGCTCGTAGACCTCATCAACGCCGTTTCCCTTGACAAAGCCTTCACGAAACCAGTTAGTTAGTTTGCGAATTACGAAGTAAACCTAAAGTCCTACCGATACTCAAGTTGACACGATTCCGAGTGTTATTCTTGCAGACGATAAGCTTGGAACCAGAACCTCCACTAGTCCCAGAAATATCTCCAGCCTAACCAAGAAATAAGTGTCGAAGGGGGATGGTATCTCAACAGTGTACTCACCCTGACCTCCACCCAGGAAGTAGATTCAACCAGGTAACCTGCACCCTGTAATTAGAATTATAAATGTTAGGAACAAATGTGTGGGTAAACGCTGACAGTTTTAGCGTGGCTATAACCAAGATGCGAAACATAGTCGACGTGCGCCATTCCGTCGCCCCCAGCGGGGAGAGTGATAACCTCTGCGGCACAAGATTGGAAATCTTAGAAACCCACAAATACATCGAAGTCAGCTGACCTACTCCACACGACGGGGAACTGTTCACGAAAAATCTTCGAGCTGGACGGAATTTCCAACATGAACATCACGGTCGTCTCCCTAAACAAGAAATCCTTGTTAAATTTGTAGCCTTGAGGCTTCATTAATGAGATGTACCCCCGGAGACCATGCGAGTAGAAGTGTAAAGTCTTGGAAGCCATTTTGGCAAGGTTTAAGGCAAAACGCAAGTGAACAAGTTGATTTGTTGAGGTAGGGAGCTTAAGATGAGATTGGATGAGGCTCTTTATTATATTATTTGCGCTAACCTAGCTCCACTAGCGCTAGAGCGGAAAGAATAAGCCCCGAAGTCGATTCATCCAAATTGAAGTCGGAGATCAGTTGCCGGCCTCGGGGTGTGTGATGCCGAGGCATTCTCAGAGCGTCATATCGCCATTGATCTCGGACAAATGTCAAGCAGTGCTACAACGCCAGATAAGAGGAAGATACGGGATCACTCGGGTTCCTCGGCTTCAGCAACCACGTGAGCGCTGTCTAGACGAGACCACAGATTGAGGTCGAGTTTACAGGTAAGTGGATATGGTCAGGCTGATATCCGAGAGCCGGGATTTCTAGGGTCCAGTGACCACGCACTGCCAAATACCGACCAAACGGAGAGAAAATAGCGATGCATAAGGTGTAACCACAGAGGCAATAAAACCCTAGATGTGAAGCATAGAAAGGACAAAGAAAAGTCACTTAAGTTAAACGCGACTCGCGGAGACGATGGTGAACTGGCCGCTCTCCTCGTCCTCGATCAAGTTCCAGCCGGTCACGTCGTCGAGCTCGTGGAGGTTCTGCGACCAGATGGCGTCAGTCTCGACTTCTCCACGTAGCATCTGCGATTCTGTAAGGATATTAATCTCAGTTATGTTCAATTTCGTACAAGAGAGGTGTTGTACCTTTGTATTCGCGAGTGATGTA
>MU132183.1:224521-241254 GCA_015039395.1 Ceratobasidium sp. AG-I
CAGTTGCCGGTCTCGGGAAGTGCGACGCCGTGGCATGTCCAGAGCGTCATATCGCCATGGATTCCGGACAAAAAAACGAGCGATGCAGCAGCGCCAGGTGAGACGAAGCTGTATCAATACTTGAGTTCTTCGGCCTCAAAACCCACGAAGACGCTGTCTAGAAGAGACCTCAAATCAAATCAAGGTCGAGTTCAAGTGAACAAATTAGGCTGATAACCGAGATTTTCAGGGCTCAGGGACCACACAATACCAAACACAAGCCAATCGAAGAGAAATCAGCAAGTGTTATTGCGTGCATAAAGTGTAAAGACAGAGGCAATAAGACCCTAAATGTAAAGCATAGAGAGAACCAAGAAAGCTCGCGTGACTTAAACACGGCTGGCGGGGACAATAGTGAACTGGCCGCTCTCCTCGTCCTCGATCAAGTTCCAGCCAGTAACGTCGTCGAGCTCGTTAAGGTTCTGCGTCCAGATAGCGTCGGTCTCGACTTCTCCGCGCAACATTTGCGAGGCTAAAAAGATAAGATAAATTTTAGTGAGATGTAACTGGCCTGGAAAGAGATAGCCGTACTCTTGTAATCGCGAGTGATGTATGCGGTGAGGGTGGGAGTGAACTGGGCCGAGATGTTGGATCCGGCACTATAGAAACTTTAGAACTGATTTTCCATTTAGATGTACTGCAGAACTTACCCAACGCCGGTCCAGATAAGAGTAGGCTCATAACGCTGGTCAATGCCTTCTCCCTTGACAAAGCCTTCACGAAACCACTTAGTTCGTTTACAAGTTATGGATTTTAGTTGTCTTACCAATGCTCAAGTTGGCGCGACCCTGGGTGTTGTTCTTGCAGACGAGGAGCTTGCTTCCATCACCCTTAGTATTCTCGCCAAAGCGCTTAGCACCAGGGCCGCCACTGATCCTAGTGATGTCTCCGCTCTGTTTGAAGTAATCAGTATCGAAGGAGGATAATAACTTGACAGTGTACTCACCTTGACCTCGGTCCAAGCAGAAGCGTCGACAAGGTTGTCCGCGTCCTGTGGAACGAGTTAGATATACCAGACAGAAAAAGTGAGGAAGACCTTACGGTTTGGGCGTAACCGAAAGCAAGACGAGCGACATAATTGATGGACGCCTTTCCGTGGCCCTTGGCGCGGAACGTGATGACCTCTACAACACAAACCCTAAGTTAATAGTATCGATCTATTGAATTTGGTGAACTCACTCCACACAACAGGGAACTGGTCACGGAAGAGCTTCGAGTTGGAAGGAGGCTCGAACATGAGCATCACAGTCGTATCCCTAAACAATAAATATTTATTAAATCATAAACGTGTGAGTTCAGTATAGGGGCGTACCTCTGGAGACCGAGCGAGTAGATGTTCAAAGTCTTGGAAGCCATTTCGAAGATGTGAGATGTTGGTGAGGTAGAAAGCTCAGGACAAGACCGAATGAGACGATGGCGACGTGAAACGTGCTGAGAGCCCTCTTTATACAACCGCCCACGTCAACATAGCTTCAACAGCGCCTGTGCGGAAAGAACAGCGCCGAGGTCGGCCCACTCGAGCCAACGTCGGAGTGCAATAACCGGTCCCGGGGCGCGCGACACTATGGAATCTTCAGGGAGTCACGTCACTGTTGATGTCGGACCAAGAGTCAACCGTTGAAGAACGTCAGGTACGAGAAAGGTACAGGACATGGGCGGGCGGTGGTGGTACAGAACTGAACAGCCGGTGGTTGTTTGCCGATCCGGCAAATCCAATTCCTAAGGATCAAGCAATTACGTAATTGTTTTGGGATCAGTGTGCTTGACAGGACCAACCATACGACCATGGGCGCCTTGTGCGCGAGCGAGAACTTTGATACCTCAACGCATGAACACTGAGGAAGAAGAATCGCTCTGTCTTCAAGATGTTGCTTTGATTTAGAGTATTACTGTAATGTCGGTTAGCGAACTTTGGTAAGCTACCCACACAGATGGCATTGTTGTTGTTGAGGCACGTTTAGACATGAGCTGCGAATATGACGCCACCGGGAACGTGTAGACCAGAGGCTGGCACACCCTGGTGCTTTTAATTCTTGAGGAGATTCCGGACCATGTCAAGGAGCGTTTGGTGTTATCGCTGGATGCTGGGTTTCACTAGGCAACTCTTACACTGTATAAAGCGCTCTGAAGTACCAGGCGAGAGCATCAAGTTGTTTTCGACCTTGAACTTGATTCTAGTACCTTGGAATTGACCCCAGCTAATATCTTCTTGGTATGTATGATCACTCACTAGTCGTCAAGTGTTCCCTCCTGATAATCCTTGGCCTTGCCCAGTGTTTTTAACTTGCTCTCGCGATTCGTCAATCTCAACCATGTCGCTCACAGCAGGTCCTTATATTCTATACCTCCTATGTCGAGACATACTCACAAACCTATATATATATATATCTACAAGAAGGTTGGCCAGCCACTGCTACCCGCTGAATTCACAGCACTGCAGGCGAGGTTAAACTTGCTCTGCCGCAGTTCAACCCATTTGGCAAAGGACACGACGATAGTTTAATCGTCCCCAGACCCAACGCATTTGCCGAGAAAGAAGACGACAGCTCCATAGTCGTGTTGCCACGGTACAATCCCTTCAAGAATGAAGCGAACGTCAGGCCTTGTAATCATCAGACTGAGGACGGCGTAACCGTATTGACCTTGGCTAATCCGTTTGCTCCCACGTACGAACGTCGATTGAGACGACGTAACTGTCTTGCCCTCCGGAAATCGTTTGCCTCCTTGACGCGACCGTCGTGGGCGTAGTTCCGACGATTCTAATGACGGAGAAGCCGTTTTGTCCTCCGAGAATCCTCTTCCTCCTGCGCGCGAACATGGCCGGCGCTGCTTTGAAGACTCTGCCGGCGGGTTGATTGTTCTTCCTTACAATAATCCTTTTGCTGCGGACGCACCCCAACCGCGCTCTGGTGAGGCCAGCGAAGACGAAGATGAAGAAATGATCACCTTGCCCGAGAGAAATCCTTTCGCAGCCTCGGATAGACCTCGTCGGCGCCGCGACGAGAAAGGAGTAACCATCCCACCGACAAGAAATTATCCTGCTGCCTCGGAAGGATCTCGAAGATGTCCTCCGACCTCAGAGCAGGAAAGACGCATCCTGCTCGCTTCTCTAACGACGAGGAGGTCGCATAGGGGCACAACATAACTGTAACCATGAGTTAAATTCATAACCCCGGATACACTCTAATAAGCTTTTTCTGGTGCCTTATGTGGAACCAATTGAAATGGTCTGCTAAAGCTATTGATGGGATCGGGAGCCCTGCAGCTGGTTTCAGACATAGTCTCATGGTGCTTCTTAACCAATTCAATCCTTTTTTGGAGTTCTCGCCACATGGATGATTAGAAGATTACGAATTGTAACGGTTCGGTTTTGAGATTGATATAGTTGACTACTCGAAGGGTTTCTCTATGGAAGCACCTCTGGCGTGTCCTGCGTGAGCAAATATTTACCAACATCGCGGGCGTAAAACATCGGGATCCAGATATGCAAACAAGCTAATAAGTCATATATACATGCTTGTCGCATAAAAATAAATTTACAGTCTTTGGAGGATATGTCAGTAAATGCATGCTAAAACCGGGAACATTAAGAGTGAATGGGATCCCAATCAGACGACCGAAGGAAGGTAATCTACTGAGATTCAGACATTTTAATCAAACAATAAGTCGCAAAGAAGAACCAACATAACTGAGGCTAGGCGTAATAAAGATTTCATTGTAATCTCTAAAGCCGGTCGGGATGGAAACTAGGCTCGTTGCAATGATTTGCTTGGGTTTGGCCATAGCGCCCTCGATTTGACTAATGAGTAAGCCGAAGCGGAGCGCCATGTTCCAAAATGAGTCGGCAGCGATGAGCTGCACGCCACTAAATGGTTGGCGAGCCATAGGCGGTAACCGGTAGTCGAATTCCGGTCCGGGGGTATCTTTCACCAGGGTCAATTATGAGCAATGAGGCGGACCATTCAGGTCACGTTGCACAACGGTGATTTTGACATCTCAAAACATTGGCTTTGATACTTAGTGAGTCAAAAGAGATGCATGTAACTTAGTTCTCTCCAGCTAAACGAATGAATTGTCACAATCTCACCGAGATTTCAGACATTTGTTCCATCGAGACGGGTACCTCCACGTGAGGTTCCATGGGTATCATCATCATTGTGAGTGATCGCGATTTGCACGCTATACGCATTTTCGTGAGCTGTGCTGGCACGCAGGATATTGCATTTTCAGCGCAGCAGAGGCGGCGATGTGCGCACCGGAGTTTGATCCATGCGGACTATTTGTCTGTGTTTGGTCTCTATCGGACTTCTAGTTACCACCAACGGCTACGTTTTACCGCTTCCCCCATGCCAGAGCGTCCCCAAAAGGGATGCGATTGAATGTCGAAATGCTATGCCAATCCCCCACTTAGGGGCTCCTACGAGGTATAAAGGTGCCCGAAATCTAGCGTGCAAGCGCAACAAGTTCTTTTAACAACCTTGAGCTACAGCTTAGCATCTCACAAACGATTTCGACTAAGATTCCCCAGTATGTGTACGTCTTAGCTGCGCATCACGTGTACTATTCTAATCGCTTTTAATTTCCTAAAGCGCTATCAAGTCTTTTCTCGCAATTGATTGATCTTAATCATGTCTTCCACAACAGGTTTTTACAGCTTGCATTTCTTATCAATTATCATACTCACAAGATAATATCTAGATTCACAAAGTCTTCCAGCTGCTGCCGCACGCCCGGCCCGTGATACGGCAGGCGAGGATGTTGTCGTTCTGCCGCAGCACAACCCATATGCTAGGGAGCGCGATGACGTAGTCGTCCTGCCAAACGTGAACCCTTTCGGGGCCAATGCGAATGCCCTGCCTCGTAGGAATGAGCGAGAGGACGAAGTGGTTGAGTTGCCTTCTGTGAACCCTTTCGCTGCTTCGGACGAACGCCGCCGGCGCCACCATAATGAAGACGGGCTTGTTTCCTTGCCTTCTGCGAATCCTTTCGCTGCTAACAACAAAGGCCTCCGGCGCTATGAGGAAAGCGAAGAAGAAGAAGAAGAAGAAGAAGACTTTAGGTTAGATTTTATGGTTCTTGAGACTCCTTGCGCTGCTCTATACTGATCTCATCGTACCATAGTGAAGATGAAGAACAGGGAGTAATTGAGCTCCCCAATAGGAATCCTTTTGCTGGCCGAAAATGAGGAGGTGTGGGAATGTAGCACCAAACGGTCGTAAGCCTTATGAATGACCTTTCTTTCACGCCGACAAGGTCCTTCTGGTATATAAAGCTGAATTGATTGAAAGAGTGTACTGAAACTGGTGATGTGATTGGAAACTCCACTGCTCTTTTCTGACATACTGTAACCCTGTAATACCACCTTATCGAATTAACGCCTCGGATAAGCTATCACAATGCGGCCGAGCAGAAATTGCTAGCTATAGGGGCTCGAGTTTAGGTTTGACATGACTAGCTGATCGAAGACATCCTCGGTGAGTATGCCCAGCATATGGTACGCGGGCTGCGACCCACTAGTATCACAGCCGTGGAGAGCTTGGATTGATCTATTTGATAGAATAGCAGAGATCACCAAAATGATAGCTGCGGCTTAACTGTATGTAGTTAATAGTGATACCTCAGGAGGACACTCCAGCAGAGGAGTGCCGTTCCTGGAGCTCTCAGGGCGAATTAAGTTCGAACCTGACAGCCAAGGAAAGGTGATTCAACTCAGGTATTAGTCAAACGATGAGCACCAGAGGAGCAAGTCGACGGTTTGGGCTAGATCAAGTACAGCAAGGAATTTAGCTGCCAAAAATGATGTCACAACGTTGCTGTGCGCAAGCGGAGACACTCTCGCCAGGATTCTTAGTCACGGTTTGTTTATAATAATGCCCCTAACTGCCATGCTATCTCGTTCACATGACCCCCGAAATTATTCACCTAGCAGTTTGATAGAATGTAAACGTGATATAAAAGAACACGTTGTCCAGCCTACTATCTTCAACCCAACAGTCACCCCAATCAGTTGCCAGCTACTATCATAAACCGCTTATCCATATCAAGTATTCCATCGTTCTCGTCGCTGACAGTGTAGTGAGTAGTTCAGTTATCTTCGTGAAAGGTAGAAAAGCCTGATTTTAAATAGTTTGTTCTAGCCTTCGTATGACTTTACCTCTCCACTTAAATACCGCCGTGCCATTTGAGGGACTTCCTGAGGAGATTAGGGATACTGTTCATGAACTAGTATCCAAGCACGAAACCGAATTACTGGAAGCTAATACCCCGAGCTCCCAAGGCTCATTTAAGAGCTGGCTGCTCCCCGAAGGCCACGAGGTCACATATGTGGTTTTGCCCAATATCAACCCTCATGCCGAACAAGCTACAAGGCGCGCCTTGAATGGAGGTAAGTTGACACCAATGAACTTGTTTCTCCAGGCAAGCGACCACCTTAGGCATCCCCCTCACAAATTACTTTTCCAGCGTCGACTAACGGAGAAACTCCTGCCGAAGAATGAACAATGGTCCGGAATTGGAATGCTGTGAAGATTTACTCAAGTATTTGTGAGTCAAAGCCCTATTGTATTGGCTGAGACGTGCTATAGTAACACAATTGTTTTAAGTAGTCATGAAATGTTCGCTGGTGTGTGTTGAAACGATTGAAGGATTGAATAGAAATAAATTTCACTCCGTATTTGTACTTGCAGAGACATCAAACAGAATGGATTTCGATTCTGAATCTTTATTAATAGTAAGATGGGACGCAAAATGTCGATCATAAATGGGTTATACGCGATAGTTTGGTAAAAATCCGAATTCCGCTCGGTAACTAGTATTATGCCAACTAAAGTACAACAGGATGTAAGAGGGACGACCCAAAATCCCAAAGAAAATCAACCGCGCTTAAACAGAGTTGGCGGGCTCAATCGAAAACATACCACTCTCCTCATTCTCAATCAAGTTCCAGCCGGTGACATCGTCAAGCTGGTTCAGGTTCATCTCCCAGATAGCATCGGTTTCAACCTCTCCGCGCAACATTTGCGAAGCTAAAAGGTAGGAGGTGTTAGTCATGCATCACAGAGATACGGAGACGCAGCGTACTTTTATAGTCGCGAGTAATATAAGCGGTGAGGGTGGGCGTGAACTTGGCTGAGATGTTGGATTTGGCTCTGTAGAAGATGCATCAGTAACAGAACGCGGATATATGCCAAATATCACACACCCTACGCCAGTCCAGACGAGAGTGGGCTCATATCGTTGATTAATTCCATCCCCCTTGACGAAGCCTGTATGAAACCGAGTAAGCTTATGTTCAATCAAGCAACTGCGGGTGTCGTACCAATGCTGAGGTTAGCGCGGTTTTCAGTGTTGTTTTTGCAGACAAGAAGCTTAGTGCCGCTGCCTTTAGAGTTAGCGCCAAAGCGCTTTCCATCCGGACCACCAGTGATGCTGGTAATGTCTCCGCTCTATTGAATAAATCAGTCAGCCGGGTGTTTGCGGGGTAGTCATTGATACACACCTTGACCTCAGTCCAAGCAGCAGAGTCGACGAGGTTATCCCGATCCTGTTAGGTGAATTAGTGCGGCTTTTAGATCAGAATTTTACTGGATTACTCACTGTTTGGGCGTATCCAAACGCAAGGCGAGAAACATAGCTGATAGAAGCTTTTGCGTGTCCCTTGGCGCGGAAGGTGATGACCTCTGAAATGGGGCGGCGATAAATTAAATCTACTTTGTAATCTATATAATCATTGACTTACTCCAGACAACCGGGAACTGATCGCGAAAGAGCTTCGAGTTAGACGGAGGCTGGAACATCAGCATCACGGTGGTATCCCTAGGTTGGTGTTATTAGTCACGAGCATACAATTTGGGGACAACTAATATCTTACTTCTGGAGACCGTAGGAATAGATGTTCAACGTCTTGCTGGCCATTTCGAAGATTTAAAGAGAGGTATATGAGAATGGGTCAGTGAGCGAGAGGTTCGGCGAAATGAGAGGTAGTCGCTTGGGACAGGACAAGTGACAGTGGGGGACGATAGGCAGACCATGTGGGTTGGCTGACTTATATTCTCGCTGGGGCAGGTACGGAAGCACACCATAGGATCGCAGCGAAGATCCCCGAGCACCAGATTTGCCAAACACAAAGTCGGAAACTAGTAGCCGTATCCGGCGCAAACCCTGCTCGGCGGCTAATATGTCCGTCTGTCTGAATAATTCAGGTCAACCAACTTCAAGCGAAGAAGGCTTGCGAGGCACGGTCCTAGATGGAATTCAAATGCTGTCCAGCGGCAGACTGTCAAACGGGTCCGGCGCTGGGCATCCGGAATGGACCTGCGCGGTTCCCGAGGCGGCTATTGTTTTCCGGCTTGATTGCAAAATAAATGACGTAACGCATGATTCTGTGCAGCTCCATCCTTGATTTGCTATATGTTCTCTCCTATAGTGCCCGGTGCGTTGAAACCCCAATTATTCGTCGTGATCCAGTCTAATCGCTACAGTAGTATGCGATACCTATGGGGCTATGTCGCGTAGCCGGCGGAGCTACATAGGCGATACTGAACCAGGAGCAGCCCAGCGCGCCCAGCCCACGTGACTTAGGAGTCGGCGCGCAAGCGCGTTGGAGCTTCCTCCCTCCTCGATGTTACCTCGTCGGCCGCCAACACCTCGCGCGCTTTCTTTGCGCGCACCTACTAATTTTATTCATTTATTTTGTTTGTTTGCAGGTAACAAACACCATCGGGCGACCAACTACGCGAGGACACGAGACAACATACGATAGATGTCGCCCACACGGCCACACCCGCTCCTGGAGCCAACACCCGCTCTCTGAGCCCGCACATGCTCTCTGAGCCCATACATGCTCTTTGAGCCAACACCTGCTCTTTGAGCCAACACCTGCTCTTTGAGCCAACACCTGCTCTTTGAGCCAACACCTGCTCTTTGAGCCAACACCCGCCTTTGAGCCAACACTCGCCGTACGGCGCACATTGCCTTCGGGCCCTTTTTTATGCCTTCGGGCTGTGCCATTGCCACTTACGGCCGCACTCCTTCTGCCTTCGGGCCATCCTCGGTCGTCAGGCTATATCCCCGGGTGTTCAAGCCATATTAATGCCTCTGCGGCTACACCACCGGCCTGGCTTCGTGCCGTTACGACTACATTACAGATACATACACCATGCTCGGGCCGAGGCTCCCGCAGTTAGGGGCCTCCCTCGATCATCATCCTTCTCCCACGGCGTACGGCGTGACGGTGCCGATGTCACGGCCGCTCGTCCCCGACCTTTGGCCGACTCCAAGCGCCTTTTGGGGGGCCGTCCCCGTTGCACGCGTCCGGCGTGACCTCTTCCCCTTCCCACTCGTACGCCTACACGTTACCGCACCACTTCGCGGTGCTGGCGCCGTGTTCTGGGGGCGAGTCGTACTCGCGGTTGGGGTGCCGGTCATGCTCGCGCGCCTTCGGGCGCCGCGTGCATCCCCACCCTTACCGGGGGACTGACGCCGGTCGGGTCGTGTCGCCTCACGCCCTCCCTCATCCCTCCACGGGCCGTAGCGCGGGCCCTGGATCAGTATGGGGCTATGTCGCGTAGCCGGCGGAGCTACATAGGCGATACTGAACCAGGAGCAGCCCAGCGCGCCCAGCCCACGTTAGGGTATGGTTAGAAATGCGTGACCGATTACTTACCGTTTATAAACATGTTGTTTATAAACAAGCTCGTTTAAAACACTGTTAGAAACAAATCAATCACGTGATGCATAGTAAAGCGTACAATACAAGATTAGAATTTAAATGGCTTTGCGATCATCGGTGCAGTAGGAGTAGCTACAATAGACTCAATGGGAGATGCGATGGGACGTGGGTGCCTTGCACCACGAGCAACAACACCCGGAATAGGCTGGTCACTGAGCAAATCTCGCAAGGCGGGCTCACTAAGGTTCAAGTCCTCAGTCTCCGCCACCTCAAACCCCCATCCCGAACCTCGTGGTGGCTGTTCGATCACCTCATCGAACCCAGCCTCCTGTTCCCACAAGTCAGCTTCTTCGACGTCCCCCATGGTTTCATTCTCGGGCTCGTCCTCGCTTGTTGGCTCTAGTGGTTCTTCCGAGGCGTGAACAGGCTCGGGAGGGGATTCGGATATTTGGGAGTCGAGTGTAATAAATCCATAGCTTTTAACAGCACCGGGTAGGTCACGAAAGCGAACTGTGGGCGCAACTGCTTGTTTCGTCGGATCCTGACCAATTAAATACATCCTAATGTGTGAGAATACATCGATTCAATTTATAAGAGAACAAGCTTACCAATAGGCGTTGTTGGTGCTGCCTCACTTGGGTCATAAACACAAGAGTCGACGTCTTCTGACGCCCGCGATCTGGAGCGTTGAGTTTCGTGAAGTTCGAGACTGTTCGTTCTTCGGCCATCGAGTTTGGTACAATTGAGTAGAACTTGATGGCAAGGTATGCAAGTATCTGTGCATCGGCGTGCCGAAATAAGCTCTTCCAGTACATCAGAGCAGTCGCTGAGTTAAGATAACGATCAAATGGCGCCGTCTGTCGAACGTAATTCATGAACTGAAACCGAAACTCCCGGATGGCTGTGTCCGAGTCTTCATAGCATTCAAAGACTTCGGGTGCCCTGCCAGAGTTGATTTCATCGACTAGTATTTTACCTAAATAAGCCCCAATACTCTCATAGATTGGGAGCGTAGCGCGAATATCGGAATCAGGGGTATCATGGGTGGGAGCATCGTTGGAGCTTTGCAAGAGACGGATGGGTCGAAGTGAAATGGTTGTCGCCAACGGGTTGAGTTGTCTACGAGTGAATAGCGTCGAAGAAAGGTAATCTGTGAGAGGGTAGACCCATGAGCACACTCAACCAATCATACGATTGAATACTCACGAAAATCAAGGAAGAGTGTTGATAGATACACCTGCCGATCAACTCCCTCGACCATTTCAGCATAGCGACCATTCACAATGGAGCGTACTTCGGTGATGGTATCCTCTGTCAGCATTAGCTCATCGCGCTTGTCAGAGTCGGTGAAAGTGTCGTGCAATACAGCAAGAGAAGCCAGCCAGAATAGGGCAACATCGGCTGGGGTGGAAGCACTGGACTCTAAGCACTTAACAGAACGAGCAAATGGTTCCAGCAGGGACATTTCCTGCGTAAGAATATCTGTAAAAGTGCGAACTTCCTTCTTGTCTCGCATCCAGTAAAGTGGGTGCTTCTGTAACACTTGATATCAGCATATATGCGCCTGGAAATGCAAAAGATACCATACCGGATTGACCGAGATCACCCCTGTCTTGATAAGTTGGACGATAATTGGAATGCATGGAATCAGGGCGTGGATTGCGTAGTACAAAGTGAGGAAACGGGTTTTTCCAATCGAGACAAGACCTTTGACAACTCCTAGAATGATTCGCCAATTGTCGAGGTGATGCGAAGCATACGACGACTTCCGGAAGAAGCGAATTACAATTCTCATCTTTCGATTCGCATCGACGAACACTTCGAGATCGCATATATCCTTGGCTGTATTGTTCATTTGGTGACATGGGTCGGGCAAGATAATCAACCAAGGGCAGTTGGTGGCCAGAAGTTCACGCGCCAACCGAGTGTTCCCAGTACTATCAGAAGATACTCCAGAAAAGCATTCAAGTCCTACATCCTCCATAGCCTAGCTTAGAGTATTAGCGCTTTATATTGATGATAGATAGTAAGAAATTCGTACCTTTAAGAGAACAGCTTCTATATGCTTCCCAGTGTGCGATTTCCCCGTCGCTTCATTTCCTGCTAATAAATGTGCCTGTCGCGTGTCCGGAGTGGTCGCATGTATCGTGTAGATTGACTGGTTGCGCCGGGTTGTAGCCCCATCGAATGACAGTGTGAGGTGTCGGTGTTGTTTCAGTACCTCGATTGACTTCTCTCGGGCGCGCGCAGCCTCTGCCGGGATCAGAACGCCTGAGATGTGGGATCCGCATGAGCGCTCAATCTTCTTGTCGATATTGCGAATCATTCGAGTCCAGTAGATTGAGTCGAGGATACTTGGAGGGAGGGACAGGGCGCATACAGCCACAAGAGCGTCGTGATTGTATTGTGTCGATCGTTGTTTCAAACCTTCATCGTGAAAGTGAGCATGTACTGACGGCTGTATGCTCAATTTACCATCCTGCTTGTCGCCCTGCTTCCCCCCTGACCCTGCAGCAAGACTCATAACCTCAAGTTGGGCACCAAGCGAGTGGTTGGCCGCTCCTGCGGATGCTTCTTCAACTAGATCCCGGTCAAGAAATTGACACTCCATGGCGTGTGTCTGAACGCGACCTAATGTGCGTGGGTCTGCATACGAGTGAGGACACCCCAAACCTGAGCAACGCCAGCGCTTTTTTGATGGGTCCGATATAACCTCACACAGGATGGTGAGTTTGTCGAGGATCGGGAGGGTTTTTCGACCAGCCTTGTGTATAACAGCGGTGATCTCACGGAGATTTGCTGGGTCAAAATTAAACTTGAAATAACCAGACGAACTTAGCTATCAATATATCAGTTAAATAAACAACTTACCTTGCCCTCGGTTCGGGCCTTGGCTTTCTCAGTACGTTCCTTCTCCTCAACCTTCTGCTTCTTAGAATTGACCCGACTCTCAGTCTCCAGCTCCATGATCTCACGCTTCTCAGTGGATTTGAGGCTTCGTTTGGTGGGTGCTGGTCTCTCCTGTGAACAATTAGCCCTTGTTGCTATTAAGCTGCTAGAACGTACCACTTGCGCCAGGTTGTATGCGCTGATTGCTGCAACCTTGAGGTCCGAAATCCAGTTGATAAGTATTGGATTTTCGCCCCCCTTTCCATCGATAGAATGCGAGAGGACATCTACAACGGCAACAAGATCGGGACCGTGGCTCTTGAGCTTGATTGGGGTATTGCTAGGATCAGCCCGGTTACCAAAAGCAACTTCGAGACTGTGATTGACAGAGCCTTGGATAGATCCGGTAAGTTCGAGCCATTCGTCATCAATCGTGAACGCTTCAAACGGATAGACGATGCCAAAAGACTGGTGAATCGAAGATAGACCGGCAAGAAGAGAGCGCAACTCTTCAAGATCACGAGCAACGTCTCGGGGCGGCGACATAGCCAAGTTGTAAACTTCCTCAAGTTCAAAATAGCCGGAATACGATACACAGAGAAAATAGTTAGTGGCTTGGTACTGTAAAGAATCATGAATTCACGAGCCACTGTTGCCCGGCACACACCCGGCGCCAGAAACAAGACATTATGTAAGCGTGTTTTAAACGTGGTCGGTCCCCGCTTGCATTAAAAACACGTTTATAAACATGTTTATATTGGTTTGTTTCTTACAATGTTTCTTACAAAATGATTCTAACCATACCCTAGCCCACGTGACTTAGGAGTCGGCGCGCAAGCGCGTTGGAGCTTCCTCCCTCCTCGATGTTACCTCGTCGGCCGCCAACACCTCGCGCGCTTTCTTTGCATCCCACCCACCATCCCCTATCGCGTCACTGCCTGACTTACGTCAATCCTGTCCCATCCCACCCGCGAGTCGTACTCGCGGTTGGGGTGCCGGTCATGCTCGCGCGCCTTCGGGCGCCGCGTGCATCCCCACCCTTACCGGGGGACTGACGCCGGTCGGGTCGTGTCGCCTCACGCCCTCCCTCATCCCTCCACGGGCCGTAGCGCGGGCCCTGGATCAGTAAAAGATTACAGTCATTAATTGCTCGAAATCCCCAAGTTTACGGCGCCGAGGATGTTGACTTCCTTGTGCAATTGGTAGGCCCTCAAGCGATGGCGTTCAACAGATAACAGATAACTGAAGTCCAGAGGTAGAATTTCCAGATATAAACTACAACATCTTATCGAAAGAATAACAGAAGATAGAAAACGAAATATATTGGCTCGAAAATGTACCAAGTATGCTTAGACATAGTTTGAAGGCTCGATGAAAAACGCGCCAGTCGCCTCGTCTTCAATGAAGTTCCAGCCGGTTATATTGTCGAGCTCGTTGAGGTTGCATCGCCAAATAGCGTCCGTCTCGACCTCGCCGCGAAGCATTTCAGACGCTAAGATGTTTAAACGTCAGCGGGATAGACTACCCACATAGGGATCCACATACCTCGATAGTTACGAGTGACATAGGCCGTGAGAATGGGCGTAAATCTAGTCGATACGCTGGACTTGGATCTAGATGTGAATGGTCAGACCTTCAACATACTGGTATTACTCGAATCATATACCCTACGCCGGTCCATACGAGGCTTGGCTCATAGCGCTGGTCAATTCCATCACCCCTAACAAAACCTATCGTATCCTTCGTTAAAGGTAATTGTAGATCAATGGTGCTAATGCTTACCTATGCTCATATTGGCACGACCGGGAGTGTTATTTTTGCAGACAAGTAATTTAGAGGCGTTCCCGCGGCTGTTTGGGGCAAAGCGCTTGTCGTTCTGTCCACCAGTGATACTGCCGATTTCACCACTCTGGATGATAGTTAGTATTTGCACCCCCTGTGCACTGTCTAACGTACCTTGACCTCTGCCCAAGCTGCAGAGTCGACCATATTTTCACAATCCTGTTCGTGTAGTTTGTGAGAAGGAATAGCTGGGCTACTAAGTGCCCGAGATTCTTACAGTCTGCGCGTATCCAAAGGCGAGGCGCGATCCGTATTGAACAGTCGCTTTTGAGTGCCCTTTTGCACGGAAGGTAATAACCTCTGCAAAAATGGACATGAGGAATTCCAATAAAAATCCTAACGGATATTAGAAATCTTACTCCATACAACAGGGAACTGGTCTCGGAATAGTTTAGAGGTGGAAGGTGGCTCGAACATCAACATGATGGTTGTGTCCCTAGAGTCAAGAGGCTCGTCAGTACGATTCTTGCTGCGTCAATCAGGCGGTATCGCGTACTCCTGCAAGCCATATGCATAGATGTTCATTGTCTTGCTGGCCATTTTATGGAAAGGTACGAAGCTGCTATAATTTTGTGGTAGCCAGAGGAGCGAGAGTGGGTGGGATGAGTAAGGACAGGTGGGTGGAGCAAGGAATTGAAAACGCTAGCGGGCGAGCCGACCATCCCCACAATTATATCCTCGACGAAACATTATTCCAGGGCTCCGAATTCTTCTGGAGTCGAACTTAGTTGGGCCGGAGAGCGGCAACCGTGGTCGGGACATCAAAGTTGAATCGAGACTTTTGGCGCCGCCAGAATTGTTCAGGTACCAAATATCAGTTCCTTGGGAATAATGTTCGGAGAGACTTTACCGGTGCGACGAGAAACGATGTCCTGGCCGCCAGTGGGATTGCCGACCGGGATCTATGGCTCCGACATTCAGGGTCTTGTCTTGGTGATGTAATTATACAAACAAAGGCAAACAGTATACGTTTCAACTGAAAGACTTTTGACACAACCCGTCACTCAAAAGATAATGGGCACGAATTCACAATGATTAATACATTGGATTTAATACATGAGAGGCATCGCACAAGTTCTGACATATTCAAAATATCCATTTATGCAATCCCGCCTGCTGCTATCACCGTTTCAGACAGCGCCCAGAGCTTTTTCGCTAGCTCTGCATCTTCTCCAAGTGAACTGGTTGTCGCAACCTTTCCCATTGGCACCAGATATTTACCCTTGTAGTTCTCTGGCTTAGCACGGATGATGGGGTTGGTGGCAGCAAAGACACTCGTATAAGCACCGTCGGGGACGGAGGTGTATATGTAGTTCGCCAAAAACCCCACTACAGGACCTATAACTGGCATTCTTGAGGTTATGCTAATGGCAGAATCTGTTCGAGAATAATGAAAATGAAACTATAGAAGTAGGGCTACAAGTCGTAGAATGTTCTTACCCGTACGGATATTACCAGGGTGCAATGATGTAACAGTGATATTGTAGTCCGCTTTATCCAGGCGACGCTGGAGCTCCTTGGCAAATAGTATATTGGCCAACTTCGAGCGACCTATTTTGGAAGAGGATTAGTCATACTATATTTGTACATTCATGACAAACAAACACACCATATCGAGTAAGCGAGCTCATCCAAGTATCAGGGTTCCGAGCGGGAAATAATTTGGTCAAGTCTGAGGACTGGTCAAATGAGACTTCCTTCGTCATGGTATGAGTTATAGAAGACACCTATGGCCAATCCAGTTTCTTCAGCGTCACCTATCACATATGTAGGATGAACTCACGTTTACAATACGAACATCTGCTCCTGGTTGTCTACTCGTTTGTTTCATCAAGTCCAGCAAGGTCGTCGTAAACACAAAATGACCAATATGACTGTGGAGTAATACAATACATGGGTGGTAAATTTGATTCGTAACCATGTCTGCTTACTTAGTCGCCATCGTGGTCTCAATTCCATCTTCGTTCAGTTCAAACGGTTTACACGCTCTGCGGAAGTTATGGGGTTGGAGTATTAGTTGGATGAATGGTCGGAGGTAGAACGACCCACATGGCCGCGTTGTTTACTGACAGACCTCTAGTTAACATCACTGTGGGGCCCACACATGCTTAAATGTGCTTACTGAGGATATCAAGGCGATCTTCCATATTTAGGAACCTTTCGGCTGACTCCCGAGAGTCTTTGATCGTAGATAGATCGAGCAGGAACCAGTTCAGGCGTCCGACGGACTTGGTGGCTTCAGCTTGGATTTTCTGAATCGCTTTGGTCGCTTTCTCCTCATTTCGTGCGCCTA
>MU132183.1:241744-257095 GCA_015039395.1 Ceratobasidium sp. AG-I
TTAGCCTACTGAGCTTCGAATAAAAGCATATAGTTACCTGGCACCCGTAATCACAACCACCTTTCCTGCTAGATTCAAAGGTTGTTGAGGAACGCTAGATGCAGAAGATCCCATGGCCGTATTAGATGTAGTTCGAAGTCGCTCAACAGTGAAGGGCGAAAGGGAGAGGAGCCGATGGAGGTTGGAGGGATATAGACCTAGCAATGCGCTCACTTTTGTGCCTATGTCAGGCTAGACTGTGTGACCAGAGATCTACTCGTCCGTAAATTAATTCAGCGCCCGTGCCGATTATCAGGAATTATGAGCGCTCGCAAGCTAAGATCACTAATAGTTTCGCTGACAATGGCTCTTCTTGTATATCACTCCCTCTCTCTCATTATCTGTCACGGCTGCATACTCTTTGTTGGGCAGCCTCCTTTTTCCGCCCGGTTTCCGTGTCGATCTTCGTAGCGCACTCCCATCTCCTCCATCGCGACCTGTGATTGATGTGATTCGGTCCGGAGCGGCTGGTGCCCATGCTTACAAACGTTGCCACCAAAGAGTCTAACCCCGAATTGGGCTCTAGAGATCATCAAATAGACATCACCCATATATGCGCGACGTGTTCCTGGCAATTCCTATGAGAGTACAGTTCTATAAGTATGTAAAGAGTGCGCTGCATGATTTGCTAACTTTAATCGTCGTGCGTCTCAGTTACTTGCTTGGTCGTAGTACTGAGAGAAGTGGCGTCATACGGGGTTGAGGGAAAGCATGCGTTTGCTCCTACTGCGACCACCGGACTTAATCTAAAATAGTCGACGTGTGATCCTGCTCTCGGCCGCTATCATAGCCTGCTCCCCATGCCTCAGCCACATCATTCCGACTGGGGAATAGCCAACGTAACTACCAAAAAGGTGTGCTTGCATATGGTAATCTATTTGTCTTGCCCTCACCACCCCCATTGTCAACAAATTCTAACGGCCTAGGCCGAAATCAAAATACAGGTGGCTGAGAGCCTGGCAGAATGGTCTCAACGCAAGCACGGATTATGCGACCGTAGGCTAGTTTACCTTTAGTCCGCATGATGGGGTTTGTCCAAAGCATCTTTAACAAGCTAGGATAGTTCCTTGAGCCTCCCGACTGGGATCGGCTAATGATTCTAGTATCTGCCGGGCTATATCAAATTAATAGGATGGGCAGTCGAAATCCGCTGGTACATGCTTTACCTGCCTCGTTGAGGAAGAAGAGCGAAGCCAACAGCATGAGATAAATCCAGCAGCTAGGGTGTTTGTCACCGTCCCATAAGCTGAATATCCTGAACTTGACCCTCTGGTAAGGAATTGGGACAGTCAATGTGCATACACGCTTGCTTGTTTCCGCATCACTGGGGTGCAATGAAACACATCTAGGAACTAGAGAGACCTTTGAGACAATACAACATTACGGGACCGGGAGCTGACAACTTCCAATTAACAACATCCTGAGCTCCATACATAAGATGAATTGTATGGCACTATTCTCTACGCGATCCCACCAGCCGCTACCACCCTTTCTGTCAATGCCCAGAGCTTCTTGCCTAGTTCTACATCTTCCCCCAACGGCCCAGGAGCCGCAACCTTTCCCATTGGCACCAAATATTTCCCCTTGTAGTCCTCCGGCTGGGCTCGAACTGCAGGGTTGATAGCAGCAAAGACGCTCGTGTAAGCACCGTCAGGAAGTGTAGCAAACATATAATTTGCCAAAAAGCCGACCGCAGAGCCTACGACGGGAATTTGCGAGGTTATGTTGATGGCCGATACTATCGGCAAACGCAATAAGTCTATATATAGATACATGAGATACCGAATCGGAAATGGGCTTACCTGTGCGAACACTACCAGGGTGCACTGAGGTGAGAATTATATCGTAGCCATCTTCACCTAGGCGACGCTGGAGCTCCTTCATAAATAGAATATTGGCTAATTTTGAACGCCCTATTTGGTTGCAACGTTACACTAGTTTTGGTACTCGGGGACTCATACACCTACCGTATCGAGCAAGTGAGTTCGTCCAAGTGTCAGTGTTCTCGGCGGGATATGCCTGGGTCAAATCCGAAGGCTGCTCAAATGAGACGTCCTTCGCCCAGGTATGGGCTATAGATGACAACTATGGGAAATTGATATACGTTAGCATGCTTTAAGTCATAGGCGATGTAAACTTACGGTCACAATACGGACATCGGCGCCCGATTGCTTACTTGTTTGCTTCATCAAGTCAAGCACGGCCAATGTGAATACAAAATGGCCGAAATGACTGAATAAAATAGTGGAATATATTAGTACCACTGCAACACTCAACCGAGGTTTCATACTTTACCGCCATCGTGGTTTCAATGCCATCTGCGTTTAACCCAAATGGATCGCCCCCTCTGTAGATAGAGGGCACGTTAGTGGGTATAAGCGCTCAAAGGTGACAAATCATACATAGCCGCATTGTTTACTGACCAATATCGGGTTAGCAACAGCGTAAAGACCGGATCTTTTTGTACTCACCAAGAATGTCCAACTGGTGTATCATCTTCAAGACCCCCTCGGCTGACTCCTGAGACCCTTTAAGCGTGGATAGGTCCAGAGGAAACCATTTCAACTGGCCAACAGACTGGGTGACATCAGCCTGAATCTCCCTAATTGCCTTGTTCCCCTTCTCTTCAGTCCGCACCCCCAGATAGACTGTCGCTCCTAGTTTATAGAACTGCTTTGCAGTTTCGAGTCCAATACCACGACTGTTGATACGATATCAGTACGGCATTCCCTAGACGAAATAAGGACTTCTTACCTAGCGCCTGTAATAACAATAACCTTTCCTGACAGATTGGTCTCGTTCTTAGGAGGGCTAGATAAAAAAGATCCCATTTTCCGATCTACTTAGACTTTGCCGGACGGTGGTGGGTGAAAGAGAGCGAGGCTGCGCGAGGTTGCAAGGATACACAAGCTAGTCACGTGAGTGATCCGGGCTGGCCGACGGCAATGCTCAGTCATACACGTCTGCATGACTGATGCTGATGATGATGCTAAACAGCAGATCAAGGCAAACTATCCCCGGGCGCAAATTTCGGCCAAGTTTATTCCACCTGTCGCCCAGGTCGCAGCCCAGGTGCTCGGCCGAGGCCGACATACCGTAACCCCAGGGCGAAGCTCCTAAATAGTCTCCTAGTCGTAAACGATTGATTCATACTATGTACACATAAGACTGAATATGTCACTATATATTGCCTATCCTACCAAGTCAGGGGAAAGAGCGCACTTCAACATATCTACAAAATCGGGATCTCGGCTACTGGCATGTAAGCCAAATCCTTTTGGAATTGACACATTGGACAGACGAATCACCCAGATATATGCATACCAGTTTCCACACCATCAGGATGCAACAAAAGACAACGGGTTACTCATAAAACATAAAAATTTACAATCTCGATCAATAGTGTACTGAGCTTTACACATGAGGTAAAATGCTTGACGTCGATTCCCTACTTAATTCCACCTGCTGCTACCACCTTCTCAGTTAGCTCCCACAGCTGTTTACCCAGCTCTAGGTCCTCCGCAAGCGGGCTAGGGGCCGCAATTCTTCCCATTGGCACGAGGTATTTGCCCTTGTAAGCCTTCGGCTCGGCACGAACAATGGGATTAGTGGCAGCAAATACGCTCGTGTAGGCACCGTCGGGAACACTCGCGAACATGTATCCTACCATAAAGCCGACTGCAAGACCTATGATAGGGATTTTCGACATTAACGTGATGGAAGAATCTGTCGGCAAAAATAATAAGATAAAGCTACATAATCTATGATAGGCTTACCTGTGCGGACGTTCCCAGGGTGCAGCGATGTAAGGATAATGTCATAGCCGTCTTCATCCAAACGACGCTGGAGCTCCTTTGCAAAAAGGATATTGGCCAACTTAGAGCGCCCTAACTCGGAGTTGCATGATGATGGTATTTTTCTGCATACAGAATAAATACACTCACCATATCGGGCAACTGAGTTCACCCAGGTATCTGGATTCTCGGTGGGAAATGGTTTGGTCAAGTCTGATGGTTGCGCAAATGAGACGTCTTTTGCCATGCTATGACCCATGGAAGAGAGCTACAGTCCATCCAAGTTATTCAGTGCTGCCTATCGCATAGTTATCTCGAACTCACCATTACGATACGAACATCAGTGCCGGGTTGCTTGCTTGTTTGCTTCATCAAATCAAGCACAGTCAATGTAAATACGAAATGGCCAATATGACTACGAAATTATAAAAGACGTCAGCAGCATTCCGATATAAAGCCGTGGCTACAGACTTGACCGCCATCGTAGTTTCGATTCCATCTTCGTTCAAATTGAACGGATCACCCAAGCTTTGAAAGTTGCGCAGGGCGTAAGCTGGTGTGAGCGGTCAAGTGAGACGACTTACATAGCCGCATTGTTTACTAACAGGTCTCATATTAACAACAGCGTAGAGCCTCCACTCGTGTGTGCTCACTAAGAATATCCAGCTGACTTTCCATCTTGAGGAACCGCTCAGCCGACTTCTGAGACTCCTTGATCGTAGACAGATTCAAAGGGAACCATACCAATCGTCCGACGGGTTCAGTTGCGCCGGCCTGAATATCTCTAATTGCCTTGTTCGCCTTCTCCTCGTTTCGCACCCCCAAATACACTGTAGCTCCTAGCTTGTACAACTGCCTTGCAGTTTCGAGCCCGAGCCCGCGACTATTGATTTTATGATTGGCCCACCAAAAGTCGAATCAGAAAGTATATGGTTACCTTGCGCCAGTGATCACGACTACTTTTCCGAAGAGGTTCGAGTCATTTTTGGGAGGAGTTGATATCCAAGAGCCCATTATTAGATCTATCTAGACGTTGCTCAACCGTGGTGAATGAACTGTGAAAAGCTGGCCGAGGTTAGGGGTACAAAACGAGTCATGTGCCTCCTGATGTGGCTATGTTCAGTTGATTGTGTGACTGGGCGTCTCCTCGTCAACCAATTATCTGGGCGCTCGTGGCGCTTATACACCTACGAACGCCTACAGCTTTCGTTGGAGTATCTAACCAACCTTCAATGCACATCTCTTCTCTCTGCACCACGTGTCACGACCGCTTCGCTCGTCAATAGATGGGCTTTTGTTCCTGTCTGCCCAGGGTTATTTTTTAGAATTCTATTTGGCTCCTTGTATTATACCCCGAGTTCTCTTCATTCTGCATAATGGCTTGAGTCTGTTGAGGAGAAGCTCGAAGCGACCTGCATATAGCCACGTCTACGTGTCCCTACTATTCACTCATCTTCTATGTACTCGTGTCTCTTACTTTGTTTAGTAGTGAATACATGTGGAACACGTATTTACATTAGATAGTTATATGTATAAAAGACCATATGCCTTGAAAGTTACTATAATCCAGAATCTATTATATCTAGTTAATTCGGAATGTTTCTACAGAGTCACCACTTATGCAGCGCTTTGTAAAGGCAGCTAAAGGCGAGCTTAGCTATTCGATTATGTCACCACGTCATCGTGAACACATCGCGCAACAATCAGCTATATGCGTGATATGATCCGAAACCTTTACAAAACATAAAATCGCGCAACCTTGTAACAAATCAATGAGGTGGAAATCCACAATTTCAGTCCTTGCGTGTGTCAATTATCTTCTCCGTCAAGGACCATAGTTGTTTTGATAGCATCTCGTCCTGTGCGAGTTTGGATGGCTCGCTGATCTTCCCTACTGGCATGAGGTAGCTTCCATTGTACCTATCGGACTCCGCACGAACTATGGGATTGGCAGCTGCAAAAACGCTGTTGCGAGCACCCTCTGCCTCATCGGTAAAGATGAGCTTGACCAAGAAGTTGGGGAGCAGCCCTAAAATTGGCGCTTTAGATATGACCTCATAGGCTGAATCTTTCGAATGTACGAACATAAGCGGGAATTCGGGTAGAACAGGCGCATACACATGCTTACCAGTTCCCACGTTTCCGGTGTGCAACGAAACGGTAAGGATCCCTGAACCCTCAGTATCCAAGCGGCGATGGAGCTCTTTCATGAACAAGATGTTTGCAAGTTTTGAGCGGCCTGGACGAGTGGCAGAAACGTTGTGGCGCCCGCGAGCATAAATAGATGGCCCACAAGTCGATTTCAAATTCTAGCTCACCGTAGCGAGTAATCGTATTTAGCCAAGAGTCAGGGTTATCTGGAGGAAATCGATTGCTAAAATCCGAAGGCTCTCGGAAAGACACCGGTAGGCGTCTTGCCATCGTATGTAATGCGGAAGTGAGCTGCAGTTAACTTTATGGTCAGCAAAGGAGCTCGACTTGTAAGGTTCTCGTGTATGCGTACGACAACTACGCGAACATCGGATCCTGGCCTGGTGCTTGTTCTCTTCATTAGGTCGAGCAAGATTGATGTCAGCACGAAGTGCCCAATATGGCTACCAAACCCGAGTAAATATCTATTTCAGACAGCATAAAATAGGGACCCACTTGATGGCCATCATGGTTTCTATTCCATCTTCATTGATCTCAAAATTGGCGAATCCTCTATCAGCTGCATCAGTACTTGTTTGGGATAATCTAGCAAACAAACGCACAAGACGGCGTTGCAAACTAAATCACCGTTTGGATGTTCATAGCCCTTCTCATAGTTGTTCAAAAAGACACTTACCGAGCACGTCAAGCTTGTCCTCCATCTTCAAGAATCTCTCCGCCGAATCCCGTGCTTTCTTGATAGTAGACAAATCCAACGGGAGCCATTTCAGTTGACCAGAAGACTCGGTGATCTCGGAGCGAATACGTTGAATCGCTTCGCTCGCTTTCTCCTCAGTACGAGCACCTAAGTAAATTGTCCCGCCTAATTTATACAACTCTTTCGCGGTCTGGAAGCCTATCCCGCGGCTGTCAAGGATACATGGATAGATTTAGACGTAGCTCAGGTCGAGCTGAGAGCTGGAGATAAACTTACTTTGCGCCTGATATCAATATGACCCGGCCCGTCATATCTGTGTTCGTTGTAGGTGCACTCGAAAACCAAGAACCCATTTTGAAGATTATTCGGGCAGCTCGCCTTGGTGATAGGGCTCTGGCGGACAGCTGGCAGTCGCACGATAGCGGAGATAAATGATACCCTGGTGGAACACGTGAACTCCTGGGGCCCTGATATGCTTTTATCTTCCGATTTGCTTCCGACCTTCTACCACCTCGTGAGTCCTCTTTGAGCATGTCGGCCGCCACCGCATCAGCCCTCCCCAATCAGTGACTATCCACATGAACCTAGGCAATGCCCTTCACGCTCCTTACAAGCTAAATCGTTATGTTGATTCTGCCTACAGTAAAACTCAGCCTTGTAGCTCTAGAATTGAACTCCCTCTGATTTCTGTATACGACGTATACTAGACTCGAATACAGACCACCGCATTGCGAGTATTGGCACTGGTAGTCAATATCGTCGGCGTTATTTCAGTCTATGCTGAAGCTACTGGGCCACTGCAACTCTTCTCCAAATATGTTATGTGGTCATCTTCCCGCTTCACTGTCCGATCCGCCAATCTGCCTTGTTCTAGAGCTGACCGCTGCAGCTGTGTTCACTAGCCTCTCTGGTGTCTCCGGAGTCTGAATCTTATCAAACATCTGTAGAACTCTTCATGAAAATTCTAGACCTTGTAACTCTCCGCTGTGTTCTTCGCTTCGGGTTGCTCGAATCGTATAAAGGCGAAGTCTTGCTCGTGCCGATCCCATATTGTTTCGGCCCACTTGATCTGGCTTACTGGTAATACACCAGTGTGTCTATTCACTTACAGATATGTTCGAGATTCAGATCTATCTCAGCTTGAGGCCAATCCATCTGCTGAATCGATACTAAGTTTACATCAAACAGATTACAGAGGAACTCGAATTCTTATTAGAACCCCGATCTAATAATGTATCCACCATTCACATCTTCCGACAGGTTCCAGGTTGTCACGTCCTCCAGCTCAGTCAAGTTGCAAGACCAGATCGGGTCAGTTTCGATCTCCGAGCGTAAGATCTGTCCAGCTACGTGAGATACGCAATCAGCACCAATGAATACAGATGAAAGTTCTGGCGGATACCTTCATATCGCTGACTTGCGAATGCTAGTAGCCGCGGATTGAACTGTGTAGATACGCGAGCGTTGGGACTACAGTAACCAGAGCTATCAGTCAGGCTCTCGGGGGCCCAAAATATTAGCACGGACGTTACGTCAGTCAAAACCAGCGTGGGCTCAAGTTGCTGGGTGGAGCCCTCTCCGATCACAATGCCTGTACCAAACTGATGAGATATATCATAGGGAGCTTCTGGCTAGGTGGAATGTACCGGCACTAATATATGCATCGCTTTCTCTGTGGTTTTTACAAACAATCGGGCGGGCAAAGTTCCTTGATATCCCTCCAGTGATGCCAGTTATCTCGGCGCTCTATTAAATATCGCTGAGACTACCCCTCGCATGACTAAGACGGAGGAAAGCTCACATGCGCCACATCCCATCCAGCCGCATTGACGTGTCCCTGGTCCTTGAACCATATCAAGTCAAATTGGTAGGGAATGGGAAAATATCGACATACTAGTTGTACATATGCGAAGCCCAGGCGAGGCTCATATCGGACGCTTGCATCATCATGTAAACCGGAGCGAAAATTCAGCACTTCTGTATAAGTAAAGAAATTAGTACTAAGTTTGATTCCAAATACGATGAATTGAATCATATACTCCAAGCTACGGGGAACTCAGTTTGGTACAGGTTGGGACTTGCAAGTGGTTCTAACACCAACATGATAGCAACATCCCTTAAAAATCAAGTCAATATCAACAATACGGATCGTAAATTTAGACAATTTACTCGAGCAATTGGTTGGAGTAGAACTTCAGTGTTTTGGCGACCATTGTCGAAGACCTGAGGTTGAAAATACTAGACCTCAAAGATCAGCAGCCTCGGTAGAGTGTAAGCGTACGTATATATCCCGGCGGTCAAGGCTTCAGGGGTATGCGGCATTGACGCCATCCAATCATATCTGCTGGTCTGAACGGTGACGTTGAGATAGGTACGAGGCGAGGGCTGAGCTCGTTTGATCTGCTCGCATAAGTTTGATCCCAAGATTAGACGGTTGATATGGTAATAGGAAGAAGTTAAATCTGAGCAAAATATGGTGTACCTAGTCCTCGATGTAGTGGATAGGGCGAGGAAACAAGACATAGATACTCTACGGTATGGTTGAGGTTGCCCCCTCGCGACTCCTATTTGCTCCTCTCGCTCAAGATAATGAGTGCATAGGGAAGATATTTTTCTTCCAGTCAGGAATATTAGTCGCTATTACCAGAAAAAACTTTGGGAAAGAGAGTGTTGTGTAAGGGTGCGCTTTTGGATGACGTGATCTCGCATTAATTCACCCAGTTTGTGTTGTGTCATGCAGTTGGTTCATGATGCACAGCCCTACAGGATCATTGTTAAAATCATTAGGATTTAAGCTTTAGTCCTCAATATTTAGGCACTAGTTGGACAGGATGGGCCAGCCGCGGTCGGCGAGCTGCGCTCCGGTTGTTTGTGTTTGGCCAATGTTGATCGGGGAGTGGTCTGGTTCTACACATTACCAAATATGGTTCCTGACCCATTGCCGTTCTCCTGTTCCCGACTCCGGTTATCGAGTACTGACGCTTCGACCTCTCAAACTGCCCAGAACGTTTTCGGAGTCAAATATGTCCGGCTGGTTGGCAGATGTTAAAGACCAGTCGCTGGGACACCCGCAAACCACACGTGCGATCACCTTGGTCGCTCATCTCAAGTTGCAATCCTGAGTTACGCGCCTGCTTTCTTTTTTATCTTTGAGTTTGCTGGTATTTTGGTAAGCGCAGTCTTACTAATTTTCAGAGTCGATAATCTGACAGTTCTCTTCACCAGGTCGCTCAGCAGTTTTTCCCACCCGTTACAATCCTTCCACCAGATCCTTCATTTCCCATGTCCTCCCCAAGACCAAACGGGCCTCGCGATGTTGTGCTTGTGGACCTGCCTAGCGTGAACCCGTTTGGAGACCAAGACACTCGCCCAACTTCTCGTAGTCAAGGCGGTTCGATAGGTCGCCGGGGAGGCGCAGCTGCACCTACTAGACGCGCACATGAAGAAGACGAAGACGAGGGAGCTGTCTCGGATGGCGGTATGGTCATGCTGTCCTCGCACAACCCCTTTCCCGAAGCGGCACCCAAACCAAGTCACTCTCACGGCGGCTTCCAAGCACCACGCAAGCCGGCTGCGCGGCCCAACACCAACCACAAGGATCGCGAGGAGAACTCTGAGAACCTCACGGTTCTCTCGTTCAACCCGTTTGGTCAGGATGACGGGGAAGATCAGGGGGAAGACACTCGCAAAGACGACCACCGTCGTAGCCAAGCATCACATCAAAGTCGCCCCATTTCTCGTGATCATGGTGGTTCGATCGGGCGCCGAGGGGGAGCACCTAGGTCTATCTCACACGTGCGGGACGAGGAGCAAGAAGAGGAGGAAGCTGCCTCGGATGGCGGAGGTGTGGTTTTATCGTCGCGTAATCCCTTTCCCGATGCCATAGCCAAAACAGGTCGCACTCACACCGGTCCTCGCTCGGTGGGCAAGTCCACTGCGCGACCTCCCACAAGCTCCAAGAACCGCGAAGAGAACCCTGAGAACCTCACTGTTCTCTCGTTCAACCCGTTTGCCCAGGATGACGACGGTGAAGATCAAGAGGAGGAAGCTCGCGAGGAGGATCACCGTCGTGGCCGTGCATCACATCAGGCCCCCCGTCGTTCGCAACGTCCCTCTGCCACTGTCCTATCTGATGTTGCCTCCGAAGAGGAGGAGGTTCCTCGTCCACGGAAGGCTACTGCTGCCAAACCCGTACCTCGCCTTTCCGTTCGGCCTCCTTCTCCGCCTACTACTCGATCTCCGTCTGTTCGATCCGGCGCTTCTCCATCAAAGCACACCTCTGCAGCAGCTAGCGCTAGACCTCGCACGAACTCCCGGTCTCATGTCAACACCCAACGGCCTGCCGATGTGCCTGGACAACACGAGCGTGATAGAGCGCGGGCTCGTACGTCGCGACCGAAGCCGAAAACCACTCGGTCGGGATCCCCTGAGTTTGATGACCACCTACTCGTCAGCTGGGAAGACGACAAGAGGTCTGGCGAGTCGCCGGTTGATGTTCGTGACGACCATCACCAGGCTCGGGGATCTCAATCGTGCGTTGACTTACGATTTCACAGAGCCTATTAGATGACCTTTTTTCCTTAGTAGGCAACGCGATACCGAGTACAGTTCCGACGCGTCATCTAGAACTTACACTGAGGAGACGTTTTCGGATGTGGAATCAATCGAGCGCGCCGTGAGTATTTTTTTATGTGTTGATCTGGGACTCTATCTTACCCCTCTCAATTCCCAGCCACCTCCAGTGACCAATCGATCTAGTACGCGCTCGAGCGCTAACCCGACACACTCGTCATCTAAGTCGCCAGCTGTTGCTTCTCGGCGTGCTCCCTCATCTGTAGATGGAGCGCGGGCAAGGACAAGCGGCCGTAGAGAAAAGGACGGCTTGGTATCGTATGATGAACCGGCACACGATAGGAGAGGGAAGCACCGAGGAGCCTCTCAGCCATTGTATGTCGTCTTCCGCTGTGAAAGTTTTATTCATTTATTTATATTAGGCACAGGGAACGGCGCGATGTGGACTTGCGGTTCGGACCAACGCCAGAGGACTCGTATGCGGAGGCGTCCTATGACGAAGAGTCCGTTGGGTACTCGGTACGTTCTGTTGATTATGAACGGTGGAATACCAGTGTTTATTTTCTGTCTTCGTTTTTAGAGACCCGCCACTGGCAAGACTCGTCCGAGCGTCCTCCCTAGCCCTCCCTCTATCCCATCGTCTATAGCCGGGTCGATAAATCGACTAGCCCTCGCTCCTCGCCGCCGATCTCCAACTGACGATCCTAGAAGCAGGTCTAGAGACTATGAACAGCGGTCGCGATACGATCACCAATCAAACTATGGGGGGTCGCAATCAGGACCTCGGCCGCGACCTCAATGGGACGATCAAGGATACTCTCATCGTGACCGTGACCGTCGTGCGCCTGATGTCTGGTCTGACTATGAGCACCCTCCGCATCATCCGCGTGCCTACCGGCCTGATCCACATTATCATCCTGATCCACCTCACCAACCTGATCAACGTCACCGCCACCCTGATCCGCCTCTTCACCACCCATACCCTCGAGATTCATACAACCACGAGCCTCACCACCGCGACCCGCACCACCAGGATCCATATCACCTGGACCCTCATAGCCCTCACCCACATCATTACCCTGATGAACACTGGCACCCTACTCCACCCCGCGCACTCTCGCCTCGCCCTCCACCACGAGTATGGGCGGAAACCAATTCACCTCGCCGCCCCCAAGGCACCTACGGTCCCTATCTTTCCTCCTTCGGTCGCCCATTGTTCGACCACATTCCTGCGTCTCGTAGTCTTCTCGAACAGTGTCGTGCGCCCTACCCAGCGTTGTCTGTCCCTCCGGATGAGCTGCTGCGCGAACTTCGTGCAGAGCGGGAGCGGCAAGTTAAGCTCTTGCCCGATCCTTCTATCCCACCTCGGCCTAATCCAAAGGATCTGGTTATCTTTGATGATGTCTGGCCGCTTCTGAAGAGCGGGGATACGGTGGGGTTCTTGACCGCACTCGCTCATCAGGTATGTATCCGGCTCCACTTCAGAAACCCAATACTAATGTCAGTTTTGTCGTGTAGGAGCTGAATCCGCACTACGTTGACCAGGTTCTTCAGACTTTGACAAACGTAGTACAAGTCCGGTTCGGAGAGCGTCAAGGCGATAAAGTCATCAACCGTGTGCACGTCATCCCGCGCGGCCGTCTAGCGTCTGCCACAGTTATGGCCGCCCGACCGAAACTTGACGTCGACCTCGTGATTCCGGGCGACTTTGTGCTTCGTCGATGGAGCCCCAGTCTTACGGACGTCTCTCGTCAGCCTAAAACCGCAGCCAGCGCCCTCGGCCTGAATTCGGTATCGATAGCACGGGGCGAGGTGGATGCGACCAAGTTGGACTGGGTGTTGCAAGCTGTGTGGGAGCAACTCGACGGTTCTGCGGACGGTCTTATTTTCCCTGGCGGTTCTGCTGAGGCGCATAACTATCTACCGGCGAAGTGGTGTGTCCGACACAAGGCGGACGCGATTGGCGCGAATCGGCTTCGGCTGGTCACGGACGAGGAAAATCCGGTCATGGTCAATGTGTTCGTGAAGGTCGCGATGTCGGTGAATGGGCAAGAGATGGTGGTAGGAGTGGACCAGTCTAGCGCGAGGAGCGCCGGAAAGCACCAGGTAGGTCGCTTTCGGTTCGTGAGGGGTTTGGTGGGAGTCTGACTGTGTTTCAGATGGTCAAGAATGTACATGGACCGGGGATCCCGCTTAGCGAGCGTCCCTTGTCACCCGTTGATCGTTCCGCCATTATCGCTCTCAGCTGGTGGCTGCTTTCCACCAAACGGGCAAATACGGCTACTACTCCCGATTTAGCTACGCCCACAATCCGCACATGTCATCTACTCCTCGCTCTCTCTGCGCTGCACGACCTACCCGCAACCGATCCGCTATATGTCCCAGGTGCCAAGAATACGTCGTCGCCGCTCTCGCTGGTTCGAGTGCTCGATGTGATGCACAAGATCTTGACGTATTTGGAGCAAGCATACAACCCAGCGCATGCTATGGCGGCTGCTCAGGGCGTAGACGGAGCTGTGATACAGTACATGTTTCCTCTGGTAAGTCATTCTCGTTGCATGTCTATATCTGAATGAACATTTACCCGGGCGGCGTCTATAGTCCTGTTGCACGGTCATGGACGCACTATACACGCAAGCTAGCGCGAAACCTGCGAAGGTCCAGCGCTTGGCAAGTAGTGCCGTGCTACTTGGCGGCAGGGTTCAAGAAGCCTTGGATGCACTGAAACCTGCGAGTACGCAGCCAAGCCTTCTCGCCAAGGAGACAAGCTGAGATTTGGATACTCTTACCTTATAGATTGGGCTCTCTGTTAGTGATCAAATCGGACTTTATATATATATCTTTAA
The DNA here is from genome assembly GCA_015039395.1 of Ceratobasidium sp. AG-I. NCBI lineage: Eukaryota > Fungi > Basidiomycota > Agaricomycetes > Cantharellales > Ceratobasidiaceae > Ceratobasidium > Ceratobasidium sp. AG-I. The sequence continues at coordinate 255,844 of MU132183.1, forward strand.
CTCTTCCATACCTTTTAACTTGGATGGTTTACTATCGTTCTCCTGTAGATATCGTTCCTTTCTCCGTGAATGGTCAACCCACACTCATTGCGTTCTCAATATGACCTATTACTTCCACACAAATAAAGTCGTCCCGCTGAGAAGGCGGTCAATCGTTTATGAATGAGGCTAAAGCGTTGCTAACGACAGGTGAATCTGACGGGACCCTGATGTGACACATCTCAGCGGCAGGCGATGTTGACATCTGTCCATCATAGCTACAGTATACAGTACAAGCCATTGACATGTATAACACTCATATGCATAAACACCGGAAACGCCGGAGTTTCTGAGCCAGACAAATTCTGCCACTCGCTTTGCGGCGGGTTTCTGTGAGCAGTGCCACTGCATAGCTACGTTGACAGAAAATGCGCATTCATCTAGTAAGACGATTTTTTCTGCGACCCCGTTGCCTTAAGACATACAGTTTCGTATCAGAAAATTGAAAGTAAATATTTCGCTACACATCACTATTTTCCCGCATTTTGTTTTGTTAATAACAGTGCTTGTTTCTTAGCAGTATGGTCAAAAAGGGAGGCGCAGTGCATGTAAACTCCTCCCTGCGCACTCAAAAAGCCCTATTATGACTGATACACTCTCAAGGCTTCATTTTGACGATATTAGGTGACATCTGCGGTGAATTAAAACCTTCAACGCATCCTTCCAACGTGCGTTTTGGCATTCCTGCCTTCAAAAACTTAAAGGCTCTTCCTACCTTCAAAGACCTCGGCTTCGAGCCCAGACTATTTTCACCTGCTGGTCTCAATGTCTGACTTTCATCATCCCCCGCATGAATTGCAAGTGAGTAGACTAGGAGATCCTGGACCAAATCATTGCTTAAAGGGTAGCCATGATTGAATTTCGTTTTTTTGATGGCATATATGTGGTACTCATAGGTACTACGTACGAACCTGTTACGTTGGACACATTTTGAGACATTTCACAAGCCGTAAACGTGCATTTATTCGAGGTCTTCACTAGAAATTAATGGCTTATCTAAGGAAGCGACGGTAAAAACATGAGCTGTGCTGAGGTTGTACGTGCTTGGTGAAAGTCACCGGAGGTGGCGGAAAACCGATCAGTTTCACCACCATCATTATACATGTCAATGGCTTGTACTGTATGCATCTGCCCTTCCTGTTTCTCACCCCTGCGTCTCTTTATGGCCACTTTTGATTTCAACCACGGTCCACGGAGTCCACGCCTCAGCAAC
>MU132183.1:290259-300347 GCA_015039395.1 Ceratobasidium sp. AG-I
TAGTCAACTTCATACGACTATCGTATTCAAACCCACCCATAGCGTCAGCCGTTGCTTTCACATTGACGGCGAGGCCGTCGAGTAGCGCACATAGGCTATCCCCGTTGTCGTGACGGATAGCAAGGTCCTGGCTATTGGAGACAGCGGGGGCGGGAAGTGCGCAGGCAAGGAAGCTCAAGGAGAGCACGAAGACTAGGAAGCTGGTGAGGCGGGTGAATGCGTGCATGATTGCGAGAAAGAAGTGGCAAGAAGATATGAGGGTGGTTTGGAAGTGTGGATGGAACTGAAGCGACTCTGGGGATGTTAGCAGCTTCGAGGCGAAGCTTTTATAGGGCCGACGGCCTTTGGAGAAAAAACTCAAGCTATCGTTCAGCGCCAAGAGCGGAGCCCAAGGCTTCTTCCGTCGACACTGAAACCTCAACTCGTTGAGATGTATAGGTTGTGATATGGGTATAGTTATCAGACAGCTATTACGCTGAGGTCCTTAATCAACCATACGCTAATTACGTTTCCCATAGCGACTTCAATAGTGGCGTGTCGATCATCACGTGCACTGCCACCCCAAAAGGTCAAACTGTCAAAACCTGACAGCCTCCTCCTATGGTCCATATCCAATTAGTCGAGACCCTGCCGAGTGGTGTCAAGAAGGGCAATTATGGGGCTCACCGGTCTAAGCGCATGACCTGTCGCTGCCAAGGTATGCTGTGACTTTCGTCCTCTTTTTCACCCCAATTTCCAATATTTCCTCCCCTCGCATCCTTTTCAAGCTGTCCAGCTATCTTAGTAGGAGCACGTCCGCCTCATAGGGATCAAAACGGACTAGTTTGCTGTGTTGAATCAGAGTAGGTAGATCGAAGTGAGATTGCTGTCCAGGCAGCCTGTTTATGATACGCGTGGGCTTTGCTCCCAACCTGTTACCACAAACTGACGAGTATAAGCAAATTCAGGTTTCCCCTTGTCGAAAAAGTTCTTTTCGCAGGGGTACTTCCAGCCGATGCTCCCGTCGCTTTACTAGACTGAATCAAGCGCAGCGTATTGTATGCATTGCAATCAGCAATTGTATACTGTAAACGTGAAATACTATCTGCAGCACAATTGTCAACTAAATCCAGTGTGTCTATCAATCAAACGTATATTTATGTCTACCACATGATGTTGGAATCTTTCGCGGCCACCTGCGATGTATGGCATGTTTCAGCCCTCATACAAGACCTTGAAGATGTATGTGCGGAAGTGGCACTATCAGTGACAGGGTTGACTCGTCCTGAGAAGTCTGAAATGGACTCGTGCTCGTCGAGGGCACCTCAGGAGATAACCGACGCAAGACGATGTAATTTTAGTGTGAACATCTATAGAACCAGTGCTTCCTGCAATGACTGTTTGAGATGTACAGTACACACGCTCGAGCTAAATACATATATGGGCAAACTAGAGTGACCCCACTAAACGGTTTCTTCCGCCTAGCCTAATAAAGACAGCCAATTGAAGAAACAGATGCGAGGGGGTGTGGAGCCACGCATCTTTATTCTCATTTTTGGGTTTGCTTCGATCAAAGAAATTCTAGCTAACATCTATTGTATTATCGTACTACCCAGTATGTTACAGAAACCAACGATACATATAACTCTTTACAGACCGAGGCCAGTGATACCAAACAGGCTCAAGCACAGCTTGAGATGAACCTGAGCCATCACACCGAAAGTAGCAGAAGCAATCCTATTTGTATGCGTTAGTTTTGAGCTCAGGTGGAAGAGGTGTACGAACGCACGCCTTGGCGATGAGAACAAGAATGCCACCGATGCAGGTGTTGAGGTTGACAAGGCAGAGCTGGAGCACAACGTCGAGCTTCGCAAACAGGACAAGCACGATGGTGAGACCGAACTTGACGGAGACGGCCGCGCAGACCTTAACGAGGAGCTACGAAAGACACAAACCTGTCAGAAGGTTAACTCAGATCAGGAAGCAAATAGACTGACGGTGATGGTAGCAGCGAAGCAGGCGACGATGCTAGCCTGAGCTTCAACCGAGACCACGGCGCCGGCTCCGAGCTTGAGCAATTCGTCAGCGCATCCTTGGAAGAGAGCGACAAGCGCATTAATGATGACGGTGAGCTCGGTAACCGTCCCGCACCCAACTGTTAAGTGCGGAGAAGTCAGAATAAACGCAACCAGCTGGCACCTGCTACATACGAAGAGCCTTGATTTTGACCTCGAGTTCGAGGAAGAGCTTGGCACAGACGAGTGAGACGGCGTCGGTACCGGTGATCGCCGGAGTCTTATCGTTGGCGACAGACAGGAATGGCGCTGACGAGGTAGCTCAGCGAGAGCATGAGCGCAGCAAAGACAGCAATGCGAGTGAAGGCAGACATTTTAGTGAAGAGTATAGTCAGTATTGATAGGAAATAGTGGAGCTGAGGAATGAAGAAAAGACAAGGCTGCTGGTAGAGAATTGATGCTCTCAGAGACTACGTTTTATACTATTCCTTCAGTTGTTTGATTTTCAGCTGGTATGTCGCGGGGACAGTGGATATCCCGAAAGGCGCTGTGCTGCCGACAGATTGACGCACAGTTCTCGAATCGAAGGTCATCCAGTGCGCTTCGATGTCACAAAGTCTTAGTCTTACGATTTGTGTGAAACCGGCCCTGATTGACAGTTCAAATCTCACCCAGTTTCAACCTCTGCAGGATGCGAATTCCGACGTGTATTTCGTATAATGCTGGGTGGCAAAGAGGCAAATCCGAGTCCACGACGTGAATCACCTGTTAGTAATTAAATTCGTCTTGGGGGTCCACCCGATCTCACTAGGACATAAAATCGCATCGTTTTGTGTGATTGACGTAGGCTTTAGGAAATCCTTGCCAGTAGTGACTGCCTAATTAATAAGAAACTCTCGTTATATTTGCGGTCTGCTCAACACCGAGAACGCTGTGGGCAAGTCAATCCTGATGGCCTTAGATCAAGCACGACTAAAACTCTATGCCGTATACAATACTAGAGTATACATGACTGGTACCGTAAGCACCCGGGAAGTGGGACGGATTTGGGATGTTTTGTGCACCGCACAATGAGACGGAATCGTAGTTACAAGACAGATGGACCCTTATATACTTTGAGAATGTCTCTATAACATACCATAAAATTAAATCTCATTATGCCTACGATGATGAGATATGGTGAGTTTTACGCAAGACAGCTTAAACAGGCTAAATCCCGGGAAGTGGGACAGTCGGTCTTGCCCGGGTTTTTGAGCTTGTTAGGTCAAACAAAGTGTACATATATAATGAATAGCCATAAATGAACCTGTCTGACATGAATGGGTCATGATTTTGAAGCAGAAATTGGGACGCAGCGAGCATATAGCCAATTTAGCGGACCATGCCAATACGACGATCTCAGGCAAAGTGTAGCGGCACAATACACTCCAGCTTGGTTTAAACCGTAGGAAGAGCTTACAGGAAGAACTATAAAAGACTTAGGGTATATAGCTACTCGTTTATGTCTCATTAAAGTGTAAAAATAAAAGCGGAAATTAGTGAATATCGCCTTTTCTCCCCTCTACGTGTATTATATGGGGTTTTTATTGGGCACAGAGGTGTGCTATTGTCATAGAAACTCCCTATGTAGCTGATTCTTTCGTTAAAATGAGCATACCCTTCAACTTTGGATTGAATTGTATAAAACTACAGCAATTCCCCCATTTGGTGCACAAAACGTCCCGGATCACTGGCAGTTTGAGTGTATTTTACATTCGTGCATATTCTCAGATGTCAAGTTAATAAAGTATACACTTTCGGCTGGTGTATTCGCCTTGGAATCAACAAAAATGGATTTGTCCCGCTTCCCGGGGTTGTCCCACTTCCCCAGCGCCTACGGTAGCGAGAATTTTCAGTAATCTGTTAGGCATAAACACTTGACCGATATAGAGAAAAAAAGCCAGGGCATTGCCGAGCGCCGAGAACGGCGAAGCACAAAACTTGATTCATTGCCCCTCAAATTTCGACTCACGCGCTGTGTATGTGCCTGACATGACTATAACAATCAAGACATTCATTTCACCGAGCTCCTCAATCAAACATGCGCCAATTACGTTTTCCATAGCCACTTGAACTGTAGCGTGTCGAGCATCACGTGTCGTGAGGTCCCCAAAAAGTCGAAGTGTCAAGCACCTGACAGACCCTTGAACAGTCTTCATCCAATCGGGGAGAGACCTCGTTGAGCACTACCAGGTGGGGCAGTTCTGGGGCTCGCCGGGCTGAACGCATGACCCGCCGCCGATGGGTGCTTGATCCTTCATTTACCGTTCTTTATCCCAATTTCCAATCCTTCGGTTTGTTCGCGTCTCCGTAGAAATGATTCTTGGCATAGGTAGGAACGTGTACATAATGCTACAACTGAAACGGAGAGCTGTACTGTAAAGAAGCAAAAGAAGTGAATGTCCTGCTTGTCGTCGTAGGAACAAAGCCACTAGTTCTAGTTCAGACTTCAATCCATGTCGTTTCTTCAGAGATTAATTCTCGCAGTGTTTAATGTGTGACCGATACCAAAAAAAAAACTTGGCTGGGCTAAAGGGGGGTACTTTTCTGTAGGCGATGTAAATAGTAACGGCAACGTAGTTTGTTTGAAGTGCGATCGTCGTCCCTAAAATTGAGAGCTGAGTTTGGGCTGCCCACCCCAAGTGCTCAGAGCTTAGCGCTGGCAAAGCGGCATCGAGGTTCTTTTAGACTGCGAACTCTGATCGCTGGCATGTTGTACCCCGTATAGGCGTAGAAAACTCTGACTTGAATTAGCATTGTGCTTTCATAGGCCACTAGTCTCGTTGGATGAAGGATGTACATGTGCTTGTAGGAAGAAGCCCGCGAAACGAGCTACGCAAAGCAATATTGTGTTTACTGTAGTCTAGACCCTCTTGGATTGAGTATTATAACTTGCTAGGAAAACTTCAAATCCATATATACTTGAAGATTTGCCACCATTTGTCTCGCAACGTCTTGGCGTCTCGATAGAGATGGTCTTAGCAATCTGAAACGACAAAGCGGTTAACCTGAGGGCAGCTACAGGATAAACAAGATCAAGCTATCAAATGTGTTATGTTTCGTCGCATCCTGGTTGATTCAAAAACACTGAGGGTACTGTGAGATTTCAACGCCGAGTTCATATCCTTGGGTTTGCTTTGTGTGAGAAATTTCTAGATGACATCTATCGTATTATCGTACTGCCCAATACTGTATGCTACAGATACCAAAGATACATAAAACTCTTCACAGACCGACACCAGCAAGACCAAGAACGCTCAAGCACAACTTGAGATGAACCTGAGCCATCACGCCGACGGTAGCCGACGCAATCCTGTTTACATGCGTTAGTTATGAGCTCAGGTGGAAGAGACGAATGAACGTACGCCTTGGCGATGAGAACAAGGATGCCACCGACGCAGATATTAAGGTTGATGAGGCAAAGCCTGAGAACGACGTCGATCTTAGCGAAAAGAACGACCACGGCAGCGAGTCCGAACTTGATGGAGACGGCCGCGCAGACCTTGACGAGGAGCTATGCAAGGGCAAGCTTGTCAGAGAGTGAACTCGACCTAAGAAAGCAAGTAGACTGACGGTGATGGTAGCAACGAAGCAGGCGACGATGCTAGCATGAGCTTCAGTCGAGACCACGACGCCAGCCCCAATTTTGAGCAATTCGTCAGCGCATCCTTTGAAGAGAGCGACAAGCACCTCAACGGCGACGGTGAGCTCGACAATCGTCCCGCACCCAACTGTGAAGTGCAGAGCAGTCAGAATAAATTGCAGCCAGCTGGCACTTGCTACATACGAAGAGCCTTGATTTTGGCCTCGAGCTCGAGGAAGAGCTTGGCACAGACGAATGAGACGGCGTCGGTACCGGTGATCGCCGGAATCTTATCGTTGGCGACAGAGACAGGAATGGCGCTGACGAGGTAGCTCAGAGAGAGCATGAGCGCAGCAAAGACAGCAATGCGAGTGAAGATAGACATCTCAGTGAAAATTATGGAGGGTGTGGATAGGAAGTGGTGGAATTGAGAAATGAAGAGAAGACGAGGCTGGTGATGGAGAGTTAGTGCTCTGGAGACTGTATTTTATACCATTCCGTGAACTACTTTGTTTTCAGCTGGCCGGTCACGGGCAACTTAGATAGAGAGAAAACGGGTACGCTGTCGGTCAAACTGATGATTTCCAACTCGGGGATGATTTGACGCCCTTCCATGTTGTGGGGAAATCGGCCTCGCGCCTGACATGAAACTGGCGTTGACATCTAGTTTCAAATAACCGCTAATTTCAACTCTCATTAGAAGTAAACTCAAGATTGGATTTGTACTTGATCGACAGGGCTTAGTGGCGGAAGGCGAAAATCACTAGTCGATGTCGTCGAGACAAACCTAAGCCAAGGGAGATTTACGGTGATTTGACGTGATGTCTGGAAATGTCGTCCGTCATTTGACCTGACATCTCTATGTCAGATGAAATGTTCAATAGCATTGACACACCATCGACATGCTTCCGAGGTTCTTCAACTGATGGGACCAGGTATTGTATATGTTCCTGTGTCTGGCACTTGGCGCGTGTGCACAAGTCGACTGTGTCGACCATGCAGCATTCAGTCTGAGAAGACAGTCTGCAGGCTGATATTTCGTTTTTGCAGTAATACGGAGCATGAGTTGTTTGGGCATACTGTCTGATGCTATCATTGACCGCGCTTGACGAAGGTATACAGCAGCCAACGAAAACTGTTATGCTAATTCGCATTACGTAAATTCATATATCAAATAGGCTTCTCCAACAGGGTCCAGTTCCGCTCCACTCGACGCAGTGATGTCGAACCTTGTGGCTTCACTAGCTGACTACAAACAGTATATGAAAACGATTCCTATACATACTGATGGGTTCTGTGGAAAGGTCGCAACGTACTTAGATACGTTAGCCACGGAAGGCATTCTTATTGGAAAGAGACTCGCTGGCCAGCCGAAACGTAGTTATACATAGTTCTAGACGAAAGTCTGCTACCAAGCAGCGCAACAAATATTTAAAGGCTACATAAATTACAGGAATGGACCGTGAGAGGCTACCATCACAAGAACTATCCTAATGGAATACCGGTCGTCAAACGCAAAGAGTGAAGAAATTAATAATGAAAGTGATGTAAAGTAAAAACTCCAACAGCCACAACCAGTGTATTATTTGACGCTTTACCACATCCCGTAGTGCTCTTCCTCGGAATCGTATCCCGGACCTAAGAAGCCGTAGCCATCACCCTCGCTGTCATACGGCCCATAGACATCGTCGTTGAACATAGCCGAGAGCAACCCCGGCAAATCGAAGTAATTGCCATAATGATTGAGGAACTCGGGGCTCTCGATTCCATGTCTACATAACGCAGTTAGCCACTATGACTCATGAGAATAAAACCATAGGACGTACACTTCCTTGACATGTGTAATAATCTTGCTCTCCGCACCCCGCACGACCGGCAAACCGGAAATTTTGATGCACACCTTGCACACCCTCCTCGGTTCGGACCCCGTCATATCTGCGAGAACATCTTGCGGCATCACCAACTGGACGAGCGGTCGGGTCGTATCCATCTCCGGATCGTGCAAGTTATGGTAGGTAATGCCGGACTCCGAGAGAGAGGGTTGTATATCGTTCCACTGTCGTTTCTGGGTTACGTAATGGTGGACCTGAAATATAAGAGCTCGATCAATATCTGTTGTTTAATTGGTGTCTAGCGAGGATACGCACCATATCTTCCCAAGTTTTGACCGAGCCATCATGGCACCGCCCGCACGCAAACCCCTGCCCTGGACACCTCATCTCCAAGAAGCTCGCGTTTGGTTTCCCCAAAGAAGCAAGTAAAGTCCTCGCGGTAGCCTGCGCATCCGCATTCCGTTTGACCGACGTCACGTCAAATGGCTTCTTGACCGGGCGCATTGGGAGCGTGGATCCGTAAGTTATAAGATATCCAGAAGATACGACCGCGTCGAAGAAACAGGCAACGCTTGGTGATTTACTGTTCTTGGTGGGCTCGAAGAAACTGTCCGCGCGGTAGAGCAACTTTTGGTCGTCCGAGAGGTACCGGAAAGGCTTTAACGCAGATTCTTCGACCGACAGTGTAGGCTCGGGCGCTTCTTCAGGCAGTCCATCGGATACGCGGCCTTTACGCAATAGCTCGGCCATGTGCTCTTCAACTCGTTCAATCCAGTCCGATATGAGCATACCGATCTCGTCGCGTTGTTCGTCGAAGCGAGTCATCACCTCGGCAATAGGGACGTCGGTCTCGTATAGGCTTTTGAATATCGGCCACTCCAGAGCGTCAACGAAGTCTGGGAATATGCCCTTGTGCAGTATTTCGGCGGTGGGCTCATCTACGCTAGGCGAGGAACGAGTGGAGGATGTGTCTGTCGGGCGGATCATGGTCGCGTGAACATTAGGTACGGCGTCGAGTTTGATGTCGTTTAAGAGCTGGGAAAGACGCGCTCTTCGACTTGCTTTGCGCTCGGCCATCTCCCTCTCCAATCTTGCAGCACGATTTCTTTCTAGCACAGGAATAAGCTTGGGTTTGAGGTTCGTCCAGACTGAGTAAAATGAACATGTTAATATTCAATATTATATCAGGAGTAATTACTTACTTCGATCGGTCAGAACCTTAGGCTGGTCTACCAACGTAGTCCAATCGCGTCTGCGATTCCAGGGAAACTCAAAGTCCTTTGGCTTCCAGTCCAGCTCCAGAAGTCGTCGCTCGACCCTAGTAACCCATCAGTAAATTTATTGATGAAGGAGACATCTCAAGGTACTCACTCTAAACGGAACTCGACTCGTCGCTGACTCAGCTCGTCGTCACGACAGGATTCAACAGAGTCAAGATAACCAGCGAGCACGATCGATTGCTGGATACCGGTAGTTAGACAAAATTACGAGTGGGGACAAGAAAGTATTCGCACCTCACGTCGATCCTTTAATTCCGTGAGCCGTTCCTCTTTCCATTCTTCGAGCTCAAGTTTTGATTCCTCGAGTTCTTTCAACTTGGCTGTGACCATATCAACATCGTCGCGTAGTGCGTGCGGGTTGATGCCCCAACGCCGTTTGCTTGGGACGAGTTCTGGATTGGGGGTCAGTCGCATTACGGGGTTCGAACAAAATAAGCTGGCTCACTTGTAGAAAAGTGGACCAACGTAATGACTTCTGATGGTAAGTCGTTTAGGGGAACGGCACTACGACCAAGTCACGTCAGTCATTGCTTCTCGGAATAGAATTCTAGTAAATACCTCGAATTACGACATGGCACACAGAGGCGAACTCGAAGAGTCTCGTCCATCCGTCGAACGCAAACCGACCCGCACATCTATTCAAGGTCTCTAGCGTCAATTGCGCCCGAGTAGAGTAAAGACAGCACTTACCGAGCAAGTGCGTGAGAAGACCAACGTCAGATATCCAGGTTCGCTCATACCTGGAGGGCAAGGCGGCAGGTTTGGGACATTGCGCATCGCTCCATGCCATAGATGGGCTGCCGAGCGGTGCATCAACAGAGTTCGGAAGAACTTGTTCGATCGGGCGAGAGTAATAATATCTCCAGGCATCAAGTATCGAGCAATCTGAAAGAAATGAGAAACAGCCAAGGTATAATAGCATGTTGACTTACCTCGGTGAAAATATCAATAGGCATATTCATTAACCCTTCAAGACGACCCTGTTTTCCTCGGACATGCTTCTTCTTGGAGGGGGCTTTCGCTGCTGGGTCCTTTCGCGCGCGCTTGCGTTTGGGCGCCTTGATCACTTCCTCTTCGGAGTAGTCGTCGTCGGATTTATTGACTAGCGTCAAGTTAGTCTCTCGCCAGAATATTGTAGAAGTTGGCGACAACTAACCATAATTCGTGTCCGCCTCAGGGACCGGGACATCTAAACCAGCACAAATAGGTTTAGTATCCAGTCAATACGGTATGGCTACTACTTACCCCCATCGACCTTGACTGAGTTGGTAAGTCGAGCACTATAAAACGAGGCAAGAAATTCGAAGGAGACATGAATAAAATCCTTCAAAATCGTTGATTAATGCGAGTGCCATACCTT
>MU132184.1:3943-26418 GCA_015039395.1 Ceratobasidium sp. AG-I
TCAGTTTTGATACTAAATGACCTTGCAGGAGCTATATGCATCATATCACTCAAATAACTACATCGATATAACACTGTGATATGTCTGCACATATCCTACTATGCGACCATGCCTCTATTTGCTATAGCTGCAGCGCTACAAATACATTGATTTCAGCAATCCGCCTGTCTCTGTCTATATAACCTGTGCTCAGAAACTTGCGGTTCTCTCATGGATTGTGCAAAATGTAAGTACATATGCATTTTTATTTTTGGTTTATTTTTAGTCCTTGGCATTGTGGCTGCAAACACTGTTTTCTGTCGGAGTGTATGCTCTGCCAAATTGATTGCACCACCCCCGGAGTCTCATCGATTCATATCTCAGCATCTACCTTACCAAATCCTCTGCTTTCTTTTGCATTCGTATCCTACGGTCACTCTGCACACGTTCGCATTTTTATTTGCTCTGAGTTCATTAAGCTATGGCTGTAAACGTACACATGGGGGGTTGACTGTCACGTGGTGCAATCAATTTGCCGCCCACTGTACATCCGTTGTAAATCTCTAGCCTTAGCTCCGCCGACGGCGCTAGGTTAAGTGGTTCGCGGGCTGTGATGGGGCCTGTAGATCGTAGAGTATTCTAGATAGGTTTGGTTGATCGAAGAGCGCTGACGTCCTGCATTCGCACCGTAACCACGCCGCTGTAGAAGGTTTTGCTGCTGTAGGGGTAGCACCAATAATAGCGCCTTAATCTAGCACTCACTTAGCGCAACAGGCGTTTCAGACCAGTGTCAACTGACCTTTCTTGAAACACCTTCCCGGATATCAAAAGTTACAGCATTGATGGTCCATTAAGTGCTTAAGTCCAAATCTTGCGCCAAACAGCGCAGGGCATGTCGATTGTGCCAGACCTCTCGCTCCCACCTGCATCGTGCCGAACTGAGTGGCCATCTTCCCAAGGAGCTTTTAGAATTTAGACATGTAGAAAAGGTGATGGTTACTAGTCAGTTCACAAGCTAAGCTTGAATTCTCCGTGGTCTCAAATCGGTCTGAAACCACATCAAAGGATTCCAAATTAGCTATAGTGCGACACGTGCCACCAGGGACATGTCGTACCTGCAGAACTCGGTCTCAATGTTTAAACTCTTTATAGTGATGAAAACCAAGCCCCGTGTTTCTAACATAGCTGATGAATGGGCTTTGAATATAAGCTCATCATCCCCCTGCTCTCGACCCTTACCCTCTTTCACTTCAGCATTTTTTGGTCTAATATATGGATAATTTACCTGCGTCTAAAGCAATCGTGGTACTACTTTATGGTGAGTGGGTTCAGATTGATAATACTGTGGTGCTCAAGCTATGTATATGCGTTTGGAGATGAATGGAGGAGGTAGTTCAGTTTTGATTTCTCTTACAAAGACCAACACCTAATCCACATCAAATTCAAGCAGCAGTCTAGAAGACTGTGAAAGCATGTTTAATAGATCAGCAACAGAATGTCTAATTCACAAGTCTAACCTGCCACAATACGAGTCTCCATCCTTATTTACGCGTGTCTTCAGACGCAGTAAGTAAGCTTGAAGCCATTTTTGCAACACCCGCTTATCATCCACACCACAGGTGGACCATATCAGTCCCAAGTCGAGGCAGCACACCTATTTGTGGTCGAGAACTACCAGCTCGGAGATCACGTTATGTGAGTTGTGGTGGGTAGTATTGCTTTCCTTTGTGATTGCTTAGTGCTTTGGCAGACTGCTTGGCTGGTTGTGGGAGGATTTTGGTGGCCTGAGATATGCAGCCATTCGACAGCTTGCAACCGCCTTGGTATATATCATCTGCACTGACTTGAATTCCCACTTAATACTACCTACTCTGCAGGATGTAGGTATTATTACCGATGCGTCTGGAAGCAAGCTGCTCGCTGGCAGGATCTCGATAAAGTGAGCCTGCAACATTGAATCCTTCTCTGGCAGCTAAATTCAGCTGTGGTTAAAAGACTTTTGTATCTGAACTGTGCGTAGCTATCTCCTTAAGCAAACTACTCTTCATGCTGAGAGCGAGTGAAGTCCCGTTTAGGCAAATGCTGAAATGTTCGGTGACTGATCGGATTCTATTCGAGTGAGCGGCAATACTCAGATCGTAGCTTGAGCACTGACCCTACCTGGGGTGCCTAGCTTTCCTTCTACAATCGAGAACTTACTATGTATGCGCTCGACTGACGCCTATGTGGTCCAACATGGGTCACTTGCTCAAATCACACGCAAGGAGGTATGTAGGATCACGCTGCACTAGTTGCGATTGGTGAAACGAGGTCCCAAAGGTCTGGCTGAGTACCGACGATTTCTGGTGGGGATGGCAGGGCTGGCTGAGGGTATGTTCCTTCCAACGCTACAACATAGTATTAGGCATCCTCTGATTTGACCACCACCGAATTAGTTTCAGACCGGCCATATAATCAAATACAATCCAAGCGAGGTTGTGGACTCAAGCTATCCCTTCAGACTGGTAGGAGAAATTGGTCAGCCTCAGCTACTGAGTGCAACGACGCACCCAAACTGTACAAGACACTGCCAAGGTCTGCCGTGCGATGACGCTATACCGACAGGAGGACAGTTGACGCGATTGTCAAAGGTTGCGGGGCGTACACTTGATTTATGGACTGAAGGAATGTCGTCGTATATATGCGTGGTTTTATCGTATCAAAGCTTCGCCGAAGCTGAATACGACGCCGTATGCGACGCCCCTCTCGTTGGACCTCACCGTTTGTGAGGCGCTCCAAACCCTGTTATGGGTGCTTCAATATGTGGCGCGTGACAGCCAGATGCTTGCGTCCATCCGGTCTTTTGGTCGAATCTGTCATCAGGTGCATACACAGTCAAGGGGTCTCCAGATCAATTAAACCGCACACAAGGGTCCTCCTGACTAATGACTGATCTCGGCAGTGTCTGATAGCGGATGCAGTGAATCCGACCTCGGAAAGCAGTTCCCGGCGGTCGTAGCATGTTCGTAGTGCCAAACGGAAGATTGCGTGCACCAGAGGTTATATATATTTGAGTTAGCTAATGTTGTCATAAGCTATCTATATGTGGTCTCGTCCAAAGTTGAGATAACAAGGGACAAAGCCGAGAAAAACTGATGAGTTTTCGGCAAGGACAAGCTGAAGCTACTGACAGATTTGCCTTTGGTGGGTCTACTTTTAGTCACCCGTTGACTATATGGTGATTGGCTCAAGTCTCCATGAGGAAACTGGGCGGAAGCTACGAATTAGAAGAAGAATCGCTCGAAGCGCACAGTGAGTGGACTGCGTACGTTTTATACACAACTGGTCCGGGACGTCTGCTACGGGGGTTTGGTCTAGGCGTCAAGCGCGGAGCCACACATTTTTGCACCATCTACTTCTCGCAGGTTCGATTCATGCACAAGGATTCTTTTCTTGACGTTAAAATGGGCTCTATTTGTTCGTTTTCTTTCTCTGAGAAGCTCACACAGGACTTTCTGAGAGTTCTAGGAGTATTTTGAGGAATATTTATGGTGTTGTACTCTACGTAATCTTGCCTTCAGTCTGCCCCGCAAGTTTTGGATCCGCTCGGAAGGCTCGGAGACTCGGCAGATCCATTTGAAATTAATGAGCCGAGTGCGAAAGCATATCTCTCTCGTTGCACCTCAAACCTCTCTACAATGTTGTATTTGTTCCAGATGGGATCATGCAAGGAATGTGTCGGAGTACACTCCGTGAGCTCGGGGCCGGATATGGTTGATAGAGTTGTACAAAGGCGAGGAACAAAATTCGCTATCAGTCGCAGCATAGGCCAAGATTCACTATCACAAGCAGCCTAGGGTCAGGGTCTACCCCCCCCCCCCCTAGGTGGCATCGTGATTTGATCGATTTGATTGAACACCCCTTGTACACAGTCACAATCCGCACGGTGATTACGTGACCACACTGTGGCGGCCACTACTACTATATAATATCATGTTCTTTTCGTATCCGGCAACCATGTCCTTATGGTCTGGGTTCACCATCACCTTAGAGTCCTGGAAGGCTGCTTGATTGACCGAACTACGGAGAGTGGATGGCCCAAAACATACTGCCATTGGACACCTTGCGGCGGCTCTAGTGCATAACATCGACACAAAACTCATTGGCCTCCTGCACTGAACCTTGCTGAACTCGTACGGGACTTGGACACTGATACCGGCGCATCAGTCAGCCAACTGCCAAGTCCCAAGACCCCAATAAAGTGAATGTACAAGATCAATACACTCTTAGACGGCTAACTTGGGTTGTGTTTGCAAGATGCGTGTGCTTGAATTGTACGTAGCTGTTTTTACGCAAGCCTCTTGCTTAGTCTGTGTGTGGATGAAGTCCGACGTAGCCAAATTCTATAATGATTGGGATTTGATCGATTTTCATCCGAGTGGGGGGTACGATTGGGATTGTGGTTGGAAGAATGAAGTTATAACCGGATGCGTAGCTCTCCATACACGGTCGAGAACCTACTCTACATGTATTTAAATGAAGCCTTATGGCACAACGGAGGCCATGAAGGCAAATTACCTGCAAAGAGACACGGAGAACCACACTGTGCTGAATATGTTTAGTGAGATGAATCCCCATAGGCACGGCTGAGCACCAATTCTGTTTGAAATGCACGGTGCGACTTGCTGGTGATCTGTCCCTTCAGTCGCTATCAGGCATGTATCGGCGTACTCACGGTTTAACTACTACCAACGCAGCACTAGACTAGCTGTATTTTCAAACATGACCCAAGCAAACTTATGAGTTCGGGCGTTCCGCACGGATTGGTAGGTAGGGTGTGTCAGCCCGAGTTGCTGAGTAAAACAACCCACTCGAACCGAATTAAACGTCGCCAAGAAGTGCCATGCAACGACACTGTACCGAATAGAGGACAGCCGATGCGAGTTTTGAAGGCTGCAGGGTGGAACATCTTTGGAAGCGAACACGAATGCCTGGCTTGGTGATATAAGTTTTGCGGGTGGCTAGCACGACGACGCACGCAACAGGCCGTTTGTTGGACCTTGGTGTTTGTATTTTGGGCTCGACCCTAACCTCCGTGCTCTTCGATATGCAGAGTCCTTCACGGTCGTTTTTTTTGGTTTCATTATGGAGCAAATACTTGGGACCATTCACGTAATCTATTTGCATTTTAGCCACGCATCAGCCTCGCCTTTCCAGCATGTTCAATGGGGGGTAAAGTACATAATATTACAGTCCCCTTAACCAGAGATTTTACCACCTTTTTCGTGAGCTTGTGAAAATGGGCACTGTGTCTGCCCCAAAGGCGATTGTGGTGATATTTTCTGGTTAGTAGAAATATAATGATGAGATTGCAGCGCTAAAGCTTGACAGATACATCAGCAAAATACCCCTTGGCTCCGGAGCCTGGGTTTTGCTCCGGATTTCATAGGAGCCCAAGGAGCCTCATGTATGGGCCTCCGGAGCACCCAGGAGCGCTCAGGAGCATTATATATGGGGCTCCAGAGCACTCAAGAGCACTCAGGAGCCTGCATTGATGACTCCGGAGATGAATTTGAAATTCATTTCAAATGGATCTCAGATTGTGTGCCACTTCTGAGGGACCCTGAGATCATCAACTTGACTCAAATTTGCCTTAAATTGATGGAGAAATGAGGGAAACATGTGCCCAAATCTGCAAAGAATTGCGTGTGGGACAATAAAATGTGATGTTCTCAATCATTTGCTTGATGATTTCAAATCTGAAGACACTTACATAACTTTCAGAGCATGGCGCAACTTTTACATAATTTGAAATTTGTCCCAAAAAGGCTTAGTCTATTTGAAATGAGGCCTAACTTTTGAACCAGCCATTGGATTTCCATCCCCTATTGACCAAACAGGCTAAATGCTGCAAAGTACCCCTGGGTGAAGTTGAATGGCTATGTTGGCAGAGTGGACTTGGGGGCTGCTGAGGAGGGGACTTGGACCTGAAATTTGACTGTGATCCATCAAATCTCAAGGGTCCCACTCAGGTGACAAGTGGCTGTTCCCCTTGTGCCTGACCTGTCTTGACCAAAGGGGAACCATCAGTGATTCATCAGTGATCAATCAGTGATGAAATTGGTAAGAGCTCCTGAGCACAGCAAATGTGCTCAGGAGCACCCAGGAGCACTGGTCATGTGCTCATTGGAGCTCCAGAGTGCTCCTGAGACCACATCTTGAGCTCCTGAGGGCTCCGGATTGGGGGGGGTGGCTCCTTGCGCTCCTTGTGCTCCAGAGCACTCAGGAGCGCTCTGGAGCAAAGCAGGTTTTTGCTGAGTACGGGGAGAGATGAATGGAGGTTGTTCATTATAATTCCTCTTGCAGAGACCAATATCTAACTCATTCTCAGTCTGGAAAGCGGTCTGAAAGATTATAGACTCACACTGGATCGATCAGCGACTAAATGCCGAGTTCTAATGCTTTACCCAGTCCCCAAACACCTACCCTCTCTTACGTGCATATTCAAACGCAGTAAGTAAGTTTATCTTACTATCAAGTGCACGCACTTCCTCATCAAACTGCAGATAACCCCTATCAGTTCTACATCACGGTAGCACAGCAGTTTGTGGCGGAGAACTACCAGCTGGGGGACCATGTTATGTGAGTAGTTTGCAGGAAGTGTGTTGTCGGTTGTAATCAGCTTGGAGATCTGGAAGGCTGCTTGGTTGGATGTGGTTGGGGAATCTAGGTGGCTGGCAGTATGACGTCATTCGACAGGTTGCAACAGCCTTGGTGTGTACCACCAACACCAGCTATTCTCCTGCAGTCAATCCTCATTAATCTGTACAGGACATGGGTGCTGTTACTGCGGTATCAGGAAGAAAGCCACCAGGCAGCCGGATTCCAATAAAGTGGGTGTGAAACTATTGACTCCTACCCAGTAGCTTACTTGAGCTGCATGAACAGGTGTGTGTACCTGCGCTGTACGTAGCTGCTACCTTGTATGAGTAGTTTGTTCACGCTGAGAGCCACTGAAGTTGGCAGCTACCAAATACTACACTGGTCAATGACGGATCAAATTCTGTCCGAGTAAGTGGTGCTATGGAAGGCCCAGGCAAGAACTCACGCAGCGCCGGTCTAGCTTTCCGTCCACTATCCAGAATGTCATGTGTATGAACGAGGGGGATGCTTATGTGGTGCAGCGTGGGTTACGAGGTCAGATTACACGCAAGGAGGTGGGTGGATTTGATTGGTGTTAGACATCTTTGGTGAGATTGTGTTTCAAAGGTATGGCTTGATAACGAGAATGTTTGTCGGATATGGCTGGAATGGCTAGTGGTACGTTCCTTTCACCGTTAAACACAGTCCTGGTACGCTCAGACTCGAACCGCCACAAAAACAGCTCCAGACTAGCCATATCATTAAATACCACCCAGATGATCTCGTGGACATAGACAATCCATCCGGACTGGTACAAGAGATAGACCCGCCCAAGCCACTGAGTGCGACGACGCACTTGAACTGCACAAGGCGTATCCAAGGCGTCCCGTGTGGAGATTCAGTACCAACTGGAGGAAAACTCATGCGGATGTCTAAAGTTACAGGCCATATACCTGATGATAGGGGGTTTATGCATGCATATGAATACCTGGTCTCGTCGTATCGGAGCTTTGTGGAAGGCGAGTACGATGACGCATGCAATGCGCCGCTTATTGGACCTTCATGTTTGTAGTATACCGCGATTTTGGTCTAAACCTCCTAAATAGTCTTCGTTACTTATGCAGACTGCTCAACTCTTATTAGTTTGTTTGCGTTTGTTCTGCTGCATTGTGTGGCTGGGCAGTCATGTTTGTCAGCATTCATGACCTAATAATTTCCACGACCATAAACTAGACGTGTACCATAACCTCAAGCCAATCTGTCGAAAAAGCTGCTCCTGCTGCTACGTGGGGGAAGACATAGAGTGGGACCTATATACGTGTACGAAGACGAGGAGGAAGGTATCCCAGACGCCATGCCCCGCAAACTCGAACCAGATAGGTCGTCTTGCTCTCTAGACCAGAGGCTAATCATATGGTATTGGAGAACAGTTTAGAAGCCTAGTATGAGTCCCATGTGAACCGGCTCACCCGCCAGATCGCCCCTCTCCAGTTCCAGCTCTCAGCCTCGACCTCCATATCCACATCCACAAACGGCCGACGGACTCATCCAGAACCCGAGCTCCCCCAACCAGTCATGTTGATCGAGGCAATGAGACTCGAGAACGCCCAGCTACGAAACCGCGTGGCTGATCTGGAGCGGGATTTTTTGCGGGTTTCGAGGGTGAACGATGTGTACCGTCAGGAGCTGCTCGAGCATCGTCGCAGGGTGAGTCTGGATTGAGTTATATTGAGGCTGATAACGTTCTTATCTGTTTTGGTTAGCTTGGATTGCCATATGAGTCATTAATTGGGCTCGCTGCGTCTGCATCGCATTCTGTCTCGAGTTCGCCGGTTGATACATTTTCCCAACCGTATCACCGACGAATACCGGTCTCCATACCCGCACGAGGAACAACCAGCACTCACTCAGGCCCCAATGCATCAGGACCGACTCACGCAACCGGAACGAGCGCCGTACCCATCCCACGCGTTCAATCCCAAACACGGTGCGCCCAATCGTAATTGTTACGTCTAACCGACACTCATTTCCCAAACAACAGAATCCACCCCGAAACGCTCTCCCTAACAGCCCCGCCCTCATCCGACTCCACACCTCCCTCCTCTCCCTCCTACTCCCTCTCCCCAACCGCAGCCCTCGCCCACTCATCCTACTTCCCCGGCCCAAGCTCACACTTCACAACACTCACAACCCCCGCCAGCATCAGCGCACCCATCCAACCCGCCACCCCCCTCGCAGCAACACCCCTCTCCCCGCCTCCCATACCCAACCGCGACCACACGCACCTCACACACGCGCTCTCGGAGCTCGCGTCCGTACACGCCCAGCGCGCGGGACTGAGCTACCCGTCTGTCCCGCCGCCTAGTCTTGCGTCGAGTTTGGGGAGCGGGAGTCCGGTTGTTCCGACTTTACGTGTTCCGCCGAATAGTCGGAGACAGTCTCGGGGAGAGTGGCAGGGTCGGGAAGGGAGTCGGATTGAGAGAGATAGGGACCGAGATCGGGAGCGGGAGGGACGGGTGGCGGAGACTGGGTCGTTGAGGAGGAGAGAGGATCCGCTCGTGTCTGGGTCTGGGTCTGGTGCGTCGGGGTCTGGGTCGATCCCTGCCAGGAGACGGATGAGTACGAGTAAAGGACCTGGGGACGATGAGCTGGAAGAGATTGGGGAGGCGTATTCGGACGAGGACGAGGACGAGGATGTGGGAGTGCTGGAAGAGGAAGAGGAGGACGGGTATGAGGGGTATAATGTTGCGAATGGTCTTGAGATTGGACGTGGGAGGGGGAGAGGTGGAAGAGGTGTTATGGGTCTAGGATTGACGGGGACGCGATGATGATGGTGGTCTTCGGCTCTGCAGCGCAGGTTCCGACCGAGGTTGATCTAGTTTAACATCGATTGATTGGTTTGCATTTGTCTTATTTCTTGATTTGGTATCTTACTTGTCTTGTTATCTGTACGAGTAGCTCGCATCTATCATCTGGAGTTATTTTGTTTCAAATTTTAGTGATTTATACACGTGTCCTCATATTAGACCTGATGACCATAGCCACATTATCGCTATGGCCTAAATCTTGTAAATGCTATAGCAAACACACCACTACATTTTGAGGCTTCAAACTTCTCCGCTTGAGGCTTGCCATTTGTCATATGCCGCAGGCCGAGTATTAAGTTCCTAGCCTCCTCTAATGTCATTTAATCCTTAAAACAAAAATTCCAACATAGTGACAATTATGTTGATTGTTTAATCAGTGTTACGTCATACAAATGTTATATGAACGAGCCAAGTTTTCCTTTACCCAGAAGCGAGAGTGCGATTCAAAGACTAATGTTATTATGGCCTGTACTACACAGTATCTGCGGTCGCAGCTTGTTTCCAACGTTCAAGGTGGTGGCAACACCGACATCTCCATCGCACGTGTGAGCACCCAAACACGTTCGCAAGTATAAAAACTCGACATACCATAGTCCTGACTTGACTAGCCACCGCCCGTCGTTTCAGATCAAACTCCCAGCACCGGAGTAGGAACAGCCAGAACATCTTGCCTCGGGGGGATGTGTCGCCGATTGGGTCGGGGAGCTGTTTTTTGATGGCGATGTGGGTGTATGCTTGGTGGTTTGAGAGGGAGCTGTAAGGCGGCTTGGCCGTCATGATTTCCTGTCGAGTTCTACTGTTAGCGTATTGTTGTCCTTGGTCGGGTGGTGCGTAAGCTTACTAGCATTGTCTGAAATTCGAATGACGGATGTGACAGAACGTCGTGAGCGGGCTTTAGGTCTGAGTGCTTACCATTCCCAACGACCAAACGTCATCTGCGCGGGATACGCGAGTCTCTCCCAGCAAAAGCTCGGGCGACTGTTCAGAATAAACAAGTTCATCATGTGCGACCTTACAGAAACAGAGTTGCTCACCTTCCATCTGACAGCACCAAAACTATCGTCGTCAGTTGGCTCTTGAAATCTTAGCGTATCTTCCCGAGCGATTGAGGCACCAAAGTCAGTCAGTTTCAAGACCCCCTCGGGTGAGATCAGTGTATTTGACTAATGATGAATTAGAACGCTGTGCTACAGAGGGAACGGGGAGGCGACTTACTCCTTTTAGGTCTCCGTGAATCTTTGTGAGCAAACATCAGATGGAGACCATGATTACGCGGTTTCTTGCTCTTACCATGTCAATATCATGTAAGTATGCAACTACATTTGCTAGTTGTGTACACTTTAAAGAAAAATGAGTTTCAATTACTCAAGAGTAACAAATGCTCACCAGATCGAATCGATTTATTTCAGGATTCTTCACGATATAGTCGGTGGCCGTTCCGTTTTCCATCCATGGCGAAACCATCACCAGCTGTTCGTTGAATTTAGCTACTCCAAAAAATTCGAGGACGTTGACATGTCTAAGCCTTGACCAAGTATCTAGCTCACGGGCTGTGCGCTACGTAGCTTTATCAGCATTCGAGTTGTACAAGTGGGTGTATGCGTCCGAAACATACCTCAAGAGCCCGCGGTTTGCCTTCGAGGTGCAGTCGCTTCGTTGCTTTGACGGCCACAGCAGTGCCGCCGAGGAGGTGAGTATGATAGACATCACCATATCCGCCGTATGTTGCGGGAAGAGAAGGGGGCTTTAGCTGAGAAGTCCATTCGCGTAGACCCCATATCCCGGTAAGATACATAATGATGTCATCGACGCTCTGCTTGAGATTGAATATAAGCGAAAGCGCAAAATGCATAGTTTTGCTTATAAACCTACCGTTTGGTCGTCGATCTGAAAGCTGGTTGCTTGTGAGGGGAGAATGCTAACGAACTTACGGAGGCAGACGAGATCTTCTTTTAGTACAGCCACGGGACGGAAACGTTGAACGACATACAAAGTTGTTTATTTCTTCCGCAGTGATCCTGCCTTCTGGCTTATACACCCAACATTGCAGTAGCTTTCTCCATAGTATCGGCCCATGTTCGGACGCGTCCAAGACTTCGTCTGGGCGGATGGGTATCCCGCATTTCTCAATCACCTCTCTCTTCAAGACGGAGGCGAATCGTATATTTGAGAACGGCATCTCTCCGGTGACGATTTCCTACTTTTTTTAAGCCTTCAAAGCTCACCAGAATCAAATGAGTTGACACTCACGAGCATTGTCTACATCAGGTTCGGTTGAAATAACGTTGATCACTACCGCCTCAACTAGACAAAGCTGATCTCACGTACCATCCCTAAAGCCCAAACATCCGTCGTACCGCTTCGAGGTTTTTTGCTATCCATTAGCTCCGGTGCCTTTATAGACCATTGGAATTCAATAGATAGAAAGTAATACGGCATTGCATACCATCCATCTAAGTGTACCTCCGTAGGCGTCTGTCGTCGAAAACTGTAGGGTCTCGTCGTGCATAATACTCAAGCCGAAATCCGTCAATTTGACACAGCCATCCTGGGAGATTAGCACGTTGTCCTAGTTCGATAATCAGCGACATTGCTTTTGACAGTTTCTACAACTTACTCCCTTTATGTCCCCATGAATCTGACAAAGCAAAATCAGGTTGGGACGACCAAGCAGATAAACTGAACTTACGACGCCAATGTCGTGCAGATAGGCCACTGCGCATGCAAGTTGTCCACACTGTAAAAGATCGATTTGTATAATCGCTCGAGTTGAGATGCCTGACACTTACCAATGAATAGCGGTTGATGTTGGAGTGCTTGTTGACATACTCGGCCACGGTTCCGTTTTCCATCCAGGGGGATATCATAGCAATCATACCACGATATCGCGCCAACCCAAGCAGGTTCAGCAAATACCGATGCCGAAGCTTGGACCAACTGCTAAGCTCTCGGGCTGTGCGCTGGCAGGGTATCAGAATTCCACACTTGAGGCAAATGTTTGCATAGTACAAACCTTGAGGTCCTTACTGTCGCTAATTCCTTGCCCCCGGAAGCATTTAATGGCAACCCTAGTTTTGTCTCTAAAAATTGCCGCGTAAATGTCCGCCAGTCCACCAACTATGGGCTTGGGTAAGAAGTCGGAAGCTTCCCCAATTTCCGTGGTGTAGTTCCTGAGCCCCTCTCCCTCAGTAAAATAGGCTATGATATCGGAGGGTGGCTAATTTCATATGTCGATAAATCAGCTCAGTCTATGTTCTGGTGTTCACGATACTGCTAAACCAACACACCGTATTCGAATTGATGCAGAAAGTACCAGACATCCACGGTCGACTCTGTTTATGTATCCAATCGTAGATCAGTACCGTTTAAGCTACTTGCCAAGTTTCTCACCTCCTATTCAGATATTCATTTTTCGGTTTGGTTCATACACGGACAATTAGATCCACCGTTCTGTTTTTGTAGTGAAGACGAAACGGTTTCTTACCATGGTGGAACTTTGGAAATGATCCCGAATGTGCCTCGTCCGTAAACTCAATCTCCTAGCACTGAATTGGTAGCACTGAAGCTTCTGTATTACTTAGTTACAGGATATAACTGACTCGGTGATGACGGGAAGAGCTGGGGAACGCGGCAGAGGGGGGAGGCAAATTATGGCACCTCAAAACCCTAGGACAATCCATCTCGCCTAAGGCTAGACTGGATCTCGGAGATACGAATTGTTTTACAATTACGGGACATCCAAATATGAACTTTTGACGATGAGATGGCCAGCGGACACTCAGCATACGATGGCTCGCTGACAGTGGACTGTCTCACGTGATTGTATATTTGTCATCAAATGCACGCATATACTTGTTTCAAGACAATCGAGAGCATATAATTTCATAAGTTAATCGTTGAACATACAGAAAGAGAGAATACCTAAGTTATTACACATATGCCATAGGTATATATAAAATTTCCCACGTTTTGATTTCAACCTACCCTTCTGTAACTTCAAACAGCCTACCGATCGTGTGACCTCGCTGCTGTCCCATGTATAGAGATACCAAAGATTCAACCGACCGCAAAGACCGTCTGAGGCCAAATGTGGGATTGCCAGCTTGGGTATCACACCCACAGTGTTCTGAACGTTTGTTCTACTTACCTAGAAGCTATCGGCGGTGAACCCACGTTCGCCTGGGGCAGGAGCACTAGGATTAACATACTAACATACAAGGTGTAGGTATAACCCGAAGCTTAAATTGGTATAAAGTGTCGATTGCTATCAGTCATATTTTCAGGAGCAATGTACACGGCAAAGTCACGCATATGGATTGGGCATTTCCTTTTTCAGTTTGTCCGGCGACCCTGCCCAGGGAGGTTGTCATCTATGCTCTCAATGGAATACCGAACAGAACCGTGAACGAATTCGTTGGGTCGAAGGGCACTCGATTGACTGATTCGTATTTCTGCCGTGCATCAAACACCGCCTATCCAGGGTGTGTCGTGATGGTATTGGGATATAATCTTGCAACTTCTAGAATAAGGATTCTCTGCCCTCCTTCTCATCGACTTGTAAACATGAATATTGTATCTGCGCCAAGGGCAGTTTTCGTGATATTCTACGGTAAGTAGAATCAGAGCGGGTGATATCTTAGTGCTGAGGCTTTACAGATACAGAGGGAAGTGAATATAGGTGGTCTAATCTTGTTGCTCGTGCGAGAGACAAGATTTAACACGCGAGTTTCAAAGGTTATGGGGCGGGATCGGATGGGGTATACATATGAATGCCTAGTTTCGTCACATCAGAGCTTTGCGGAAGGCGAGTACGACAGAGTATGTAACACCCCACTAATCGGACCTGATATTTTGTAATTTACTCGATTTTGGACTCTATCCCAATGACCCCTTCTGCTCTTTCGTATAATTCAACATAGGAGTGAGCGCGATTTAGACACGGGTGATTTTCTAGGTGCAGGATCGGAGCAGGACGTTGGCGCAAAAATATATTAGGCTACTCGTTTTCATTAGCCATCCTCAGAGTTGGGATTCTGAACGCTCCGAACGCCCGGAGAGCCCAGAGCCGAATAAGCGATTAGATTTGCGATTAGATTGTTGGTCAGCTGGGCCGCTACCATGCTAATTTACTCCCGTGCACATCTTTGCGTCTATATCATCTCACCCATCTCCTAAAAACATGCTACCAAAGAAATCTTGGTCTTGAAAGACCTCTCCACTAGAATACTTTAAAAGAAGCATGTTTTACTAGTATCGAAACCAAAGGTTGACTAATACTGTAGAAACAAGATATTCCGAATCAACCAGATATCGCAGATTCTCTCAGATCATGTATTGACGGTCTAGGCGTATGGCCTTTTATACATGTAACTATCTAATGTAAATACGTGTTCCACACGTATTAACTACCATAAAACATAAGACACACGAGCCAGAGAACAAACTAGAGTAAGCAGGACACGTAGACATGGCTATATGCGGGCCGCTTCGAGCTTATCCTCAACAATCACTAAGCGCCGGCCGGCCTCAGACCTCTCCGAGCGTTCAGAGCATTCAGACACCCAAATCTAATGGTGGCTATTGTCTTTACCTCATAATTCTGTAAGAGATATTCTGATTTGAGTCATGCTCGTCCATAGCGAAGGCACCCAGACTGCCCGTGACGTCGCTAGCATGTGAGTGAAACATGAAACACATAGTCCGGTATTACCTTCGTTTCTCACTAAACACCTAAGCAGGCGGAGACGAGATATGCATGACGAAGTCGAGTATATGCGTTACCTATTCTTGATTTCAACTTTGTTGGCCACGCCGGATCAAGCAGTCCGTAAGCCATACTCTCAAGGGAAGACCAAGCAGCGCTTTGAACAAATATGGTCGATTGGGGAGCACCCACGTGATCCGTCTGCATGGCGACCACACACCAAGCATCTTACTATATTTGTAGCATGCATGATGAAGCGAGATACTTAGCATAAGACCTTCAATCTCCTGTCTTGATAGATCCCTTTGCGCTGACTTGTCTTCCCGATTACATGGATACCGAACATGCGCCAAAAGTGATTGTGGTATCATTTTACGGTAAGTTGAGGCAGCGAGCTGAGATTGTGGCGCTGAAGCTTTTATAGATACTTTGAAATATCCATGGAGGTAGTTCGAGTTTTGATTGTATCTGCAGAGACCAGGACCTAATTCGAATGAAATCTGAGCGACGAGCCAGATGATTTAGAAGCTATACTGGGTAGATCGACCGCAGAATATCGAATTCACAAGTCTATTCTACCCCGCGAGTCTGGATCCTTATTCACGCGCGTGTTTAGACGCCGTAAGCAAACCCGAGAAGTCGCTGTAAGTATTTACTTACTCATCATGTTGCAGGTGGTCCATATCAGCCGCAAGTGAGGGCAGCACACAAGTTTGTGGTGGAAAACTACGAGCCTGGAGATCATGTCATGTGAGTCACAGTAGGTAGTTTGGCGTGGATTTGGGACATACTTAACCTCCTGAAAGGCTGCTTGGTTGGTTTTGGGATAAAGTGATTGGCGCCCCGAGGTATACTGCCGTTCGACAGCTTGCAACAGCTTTGGTATGTGGCGTCCACACATACCGTTCTCCCGCTCTCAATTTCGCCACCTCTGTACAGGATGCGGGCACTACCTCCGGCGTGTCTGGAAGCAGCCTGTCTATCGGTAGAATTCCAATAAAGTGAGTATGCAGAAGAAAACGTTAGTCTGGTAGCTAACTCTGGTCGTACGCACAAGATGTGTTTATCTGAAACGTACGTACTTTTGTCTTTGCGCGAGTCGTTGATTGATGCTTTGAGCGAATGAAGTCTTAACTATCCCAACGATACAATGGTCTGTTGTCGATCGAGCCCTATTAGAGTAAGTAAGACCGTCGAGGACTTTATTGCCAGATCGATAATATGGCGGGCGTTTAGTTTTCAATCTACGGTCGAGAACCTGCTCTGTATGTGCAGGGGGCAGGCATATGTGGTTCAACGTGGTCCACATGGTCGGATTGTACGCAAGGAGGTATGTAGAGTCACCCTGTGCCAGATTTGTTTGGTGAGAACAAGGCTTGTAGGCTTGGTTGAGTCCTGATCATATCTCGCGAGCATGGCTGGACTGGCTTTTGGTGAGTCTCTTTCTGAGTTGTAGTACTGACCTAGGCACGCTCATACTCCATTTCTTATCCCACCTGACTAGCTCCAGACTAGCCACATTATCGCATACAGCTCAAACGACCTCGTCGACTCAAAAGGTCTTTCTGGGTTGGTGCGAAAGATAGGCCAGCCGAAGTTACTGAGCGCGACGATTCACTCCAATTGCACCAAGCGGCGTCAAGGCACACCGTCCTACGACGCTATACCAACAGGGGGCCAGCTGACCCGTGTCTCACAAATTATGGGTTGTACACAATACTGGAATGGCGGCATGGTGTCATATGAATGTTTGGTTTCATCGCATCTGAGCTTCGCGGAAGGCGAGTACGAGGCCGTGTCTAACATGCCGCTTGTAGGGCCTCGTTTTTTGTGATATGCTTTGGACTCGTTCTTGAATCTCCTACGTACTCTTCGATATACACTGCGGACGGTGCTTATAGACCGGTATTTATTTTGCCGGTCTCGTGGCCGAAATGCCGTATTTGTCATCAGAAGTGATGACGTAACATGCATCCACAATCAAGACCCAGAATCATACCGCGACCATGTCCCAAAGTAAATCAACGACTACCCAGTCTATAAGATACGAATCTTTTGATCCGTGTCTCACTCGTCATAAATGTCTTGTGAGACTGTGTTTATTGATGTTACTCAGCCGACCCATAGAGACGACGTGTTCAATTCGCTTACGACGACTCAGAGAGATCTCGTACACTAGGGAGAACTATGTAATCCACTCATCGCGATTATGCCGAACTTTGGGTGATGTGGGCCTTTGTACCATTGTCGGATACTCATTGGTCTATTCATGTTCCACGTGCCCTGCACGACGCCTATATTATCTAGGAGGTTCGTCCTCATCGTGTATTGTGCAATGGTTACTTCACCGAGCAGTCACTCCCGGTGTCGACCCCAGCCCTCAGCCTGCATTTACTGGTTTACCGGTCGGCGTTTCCCTTCCCAATCCTCAGTACGTTTTATCCGAAGAACTCTGTTTGAAATATCCTCTATTACTTCGGCAGTTTTCGCATTCGACAAATCCGTAAGCGCTTTGTTCATCCCTATGGGCTCCTGATATTGTCGACGAACCCTCCATGCTACAAGGCTTACTTCTCACATTGCTATGCCGTTATGCCAGTAATTATATCAAAAGCACTAGAACAACATGCCCACATTCAATGCAGATTCCGCTCCGTTAGCCGATGTGAACAGGCCGCCCGTCGTCCAATGACTACCTGAAGCGAGGCTGTTTTTTGGGGAAAGGTAATGAGCAATCAGCGCCTCAGCTTCTGCTACGGTACCACGACTGATAACGAGCCCGGACATAATAACGCCGAGGATAATCAGGACGCTGATACTTCTAGCTGTTCGCCCCGGGGTAAGAGGTCAAACGACGTGACGCAAGCCAACCGTTCGAGTTGCTTTCCGCAGGACCAAATTTGATTTGAGCCACTGCGATCCAAATACACAGTCGACTCGCGCCGCAGTTCCAGCAATCGTTCTACGTACTCGAGCGAGTTACATTACTGTTTCAACATGTCGCTTCCTGAGTCGCGCGATTAGCGGCGACTGCGCGATACACTGTCACCGCAACGTCAATCATAATTCCATTTTCTAACGCACTGTAATGCCCACATAAACTAGTTTATCTTCATCATAGTTCCACATATCTCTCTTCCTATAAGCTAGACTGCCGCGGTGCTTGTATGTTCTCCTATAATATTAAATAATCCTCTCGAAAACTCCGCGAGGAAAAGTAGGCTTGCTGGACTAGATAGAGGCTACAGTATGTGGTCGGTCAAATCCTTGGGTTTGGGAGGGACGAAATTTCGAGTGCGTTGATGTTATTTTCTAAACCACCCCAAGTATCATGACGCGCTACCACGAACTACTGTGTTTTTCCCACAATCCTATGCACTCAACACGCGAAATGGAGAATGAACCTAATTTTTGTCACGGCCCGAACAATGAGTTTATACACATGAAAAAATGAACGTTGGAATCGCGAACTGTGGGCGGATAGGGCTAGATTACCGAATCCGTGAAGCTCCGAGTGCTACCAAAGAGCCATTTTTCAGGTCACAAAACTTCACTCATCGTTTCTTGTGATACCCTTAAACCACAGATCGGATCTTATGACACTTGATTTCATTCACATAGGTTCAAAACTGCGGCTGTGTTAGCTCATACGGGGGTAGGGGAATTTACTTTGACCTCTTAAATACCTAGTACATGTTGTTATGAAAAAAGCGGTAAACCCGCCGCATCCAGGATGCAGGAGACAGCGTTCACCCTCGTGAATCTCAGTATCCACGTTGGGACAATCCGCGAACCAAGTTCCCAACGCCTACATGAGCCCTATTGAGTTTTATCTCAAGCGTCAACTGCTGGCGCTCTAAACAAATCTGCCCAGCCTATCGCCAATCTAAATCGGTTTCTTCGCAATTCGCTACTTCGGGAGGGGCACGACCTTCAGGCACCAAAGTGTATGCTTTAGAACATGGACTGGATGGGAGTGTAATTATGATGACGCGTTCGCTCCGAAGAACGGTAGGTTTTTCGATCAAAGAAGTGCAGGGCTAGACTTGCGTCAAACGCAGCGCCTACTTCTCAATTGCTGAAGAGAATTCATAGTAGGAACGAACTCACTTACCGGAAACTCTGTGCGCAAGCAGCCCGGAGTTTTGTCAAGTCGATTAGATAATGCATGAGGTAAATCAAACCTGGTGAGCTAACCAAAGCAGTGTGTATCTGCATTTGCAGATTTCTACTGTATAGTCAATGTAGCGACTCGATTGCTCCTATACCATATTTGTAGCAGCCGTGGAGATGTTGATCGAGGTCTGAACAACTGAATGCAAACTTCGGAGCGCTGGTTCTCGCTTGGGTCCAATTCAACAACATTTCCCAACCAGAGTCGATTAGTACTAGCACACACCGCCAGGGCGTTCAGGTCACCCTCCTTTAGGCGCTGGTCTGTCAATGTCTCTAAACTGTATTCAAACGACTCGGGCATGTCTCAGGAGAACCAAGGAAACCCAACACATGGTTGGTTCATGTGTTAATAAAAGATATGCATGCCAAGCGTTGCGGCTCCGTGCCGTGGCGCAATTGTACCGTTCCCCTGCCAAGACAATAATCCCCGGTATCTGCCTTCCGATAGGCCATAGTATAAGCTTGCCAGACTCATCGTCTGTGCCTACTTATAGGACCCTGGCTACCGTAGTGGGCACTCTGGTTTCGTTCGCGTGCCTCTGCTCTCAACTTTGAGGTGTTCTCTCTTGATTCCGATTTCTCATATTTTCCAGCCATGCGCTTGTCCCGTTATCAACAGTCGCTCGTTCTCTTCAGTTTTATTTTCTCTTGCCCTGTTGCGTCCCAGCAGCCTGTGATAATAGACGATGCGAGCGTCTATAGTCTTGAAAATCCCAATGGAATTCAACTCAGCAGGGGTTGGACCACGGTCGACGTAGGCGACTCGTCGTATCATTATGGCAGTACCTATACTTTTACGCAGGAGCTATACCCATGCCTGATATTGTTCTTCCGAGGTAGTTTCTATGATTTTGTCAGTTTATTTGTTGCTAATACGGGCTGGTTCACCCTTTAGGCACCGCGATCACCCATTATGCTGACAAGGGGCTCAGCCGTGCCCCTGTCGGTGTGTCAATTGATGGAAGATCACCTATTCCGTATCAGTGGACCAACGCCGGGGTTGACGTTCAGTTCAAACAACAAATGTGGTCAATAACTGGACTGGCTGAAGGCGACCACCAGATTGCACTAACTAACATGGGCACCCCAACGTCAGCCATGATGGGTGTGGACTATTTTGAGTGCGTTGTGCAAGCTTACAAGCTCTGGCTGCTGGCTGATACTGCATTCTCCAGGGTCACTCCGGGTTCTGATGGTACCATAATACCTGCTGGATACGGACCGTAAGAGTGGTGTTAAACCTAGCGATGCTTTTATTGAAGATTTTGATTTGGTCCAGAGGTGCATCAACCATACCATCGGGTGCTGTGCTGGTAGACGACACAAAAGACTCTATAAGTTATTCATCGTCGTGGGAATCATGGGTGCGTTCTGCAAGAGCTTTGTTTCTATCACGATCGCTGAGATTCGCAACTGTTTTAGTACCATCCGGGGTTCTATTTTGGTGAAACGCAGCATGGCAGCGGCGTTCCGGGGTCAACCATCACCTTCAAGTTCAACGGAACTGCAGTGTGGTACTTTTCGGATCGTTCCGAGAACAACACGATTGTTAGTATTAGCCTTGATGGCGCACAGGCCGAGACCGTTAATACATCATCTCCAACCGCTGCATTGGTAGGTTTAGTTTAAGAGACATAAGCGGAAGATGCTTACCAAGTTTCACCAGCTCGTTCAAGTGCTTAACTGGGGCAAGACCGGGTTAAGTGACGGCCCACACGTTCTGACAATCACGCACGCTGGCCCTGAAGGCAGACTTGCTACTGTTGATTTCTTCAAGTACATGCCAAGGTATGTACCAACCGTATGCCGCGGACCCTCCTGACAAAACTTCCGTGAAACGTAAACCCACCTCCGTCCGCCAGCTCGTCTTCACCTGCCTCAAACACTGGGCCCAAGCCAATTCCACTTAGTGCAATCATAGGTAGTATTGTCGGCGGCATTGTATTTTTAGCATCCGTCGGCGGTATCTTGATATGGCAGTGGAAATGCAAGCGTTCTCGAGGTGCAGCTACTCACAAACACGAAGTATACTTCGGCGATGCTTCATACGATGGGAAGGGAGTATATGTGTCGCCCGGTTCTCCCTATACTTCGGGTACCCCTGGAATGTCTGACTTTTCGCCTGCTGTAAAGGGGAAGAATGTGAGGCAACAATATTGAATAAACTGTACGCAGTACAGCTGACCACGTCTGACATTTGGGTGTGACACTTTTGATCCAGAACCTCGAGGGCGGGAACTCTGTTGCAACCAGTGAGTCACAACTGCGGTTTGGGACATCATTACTTAATGTTTTCCGACTTAGCCTCCTCGACTGGTGTCACGTACACTGGTCATCCCGAGATTCATTGAAGGACGCTTTTGCAAAGTCATTTCAGATATCAATACACTCCGCTTAGTTGCTTCGTACTTCTAGGATTTGGCGGGTGCCCAAGCGAACGCAATCCTAGTGATTCGGGGGTGTCATTCTCATTTACTGATAATATACATCGTTATAATTGCTCGGTCAAACTTAACAGAACTAGCCAATTTAATCAGCGTCATAACTCCAGGCCAGCCATGTTACTCAGCAAAATCCGCCGTCGTTGAACAAGCGCTTCAGAAGCAGGGGTTATAGTATGCTCGGGATGCCCCGCGAGTATCATAAGCGCCCCAAAGCATGTGCCCCAAAAGATTAGGCTTACTCCGAAACACTTTGGAGTGCTCTGGACCAGTTGGAGCGTTTGGAGACACTCCCTGCTATCCAAAGCACTCCTCGAACCAATGGGGATTTTGCTGAGTATCACATATGACCCAATTGACGCACAAAGTCAAATAATCCACTCGCATCATTACAAAAGACAAACCTGATGAGGTCCCTGAGCTCGACAACGGATTTGAACTTTAAGAAACGGTGGGGAGGCGCGCGATGTGACAATGCAATGCCGACGGGAGGACAGCTAGCGCTATTTTCAAATTTTACAGTGCGTGACATCGCTGAACATTCCAACGTCTGGTTTCCTCTTGCCAGAGGCTCAATAGGCAAGTCCTTTTCAGTGCCCTTTTAAACCCTGGCGTTGATGGTGATTGGACGACCACCATCGACACCGCCGGGACCCCGTAATCCAAATCGCCCATCGACTTTTTCCG
>MU132184.1:41420-53910 GCA_015039395.1 Ceratobasidium sp. AG-I
ATGATAAAACCATCCGTGTGTGGGATGCCCTGACCGGTCAGCTCGTCGCTGGGCCGCTCCAAGGTCACACAGACTCGGTCAACTCGGTTGTGTTCTCACCCGATGGCAAGCACATCGTTTCTGGCTCTGGTGATAAAACCATCCGCGTGTGGGATGCCCAGACCGGTGAGCTCGTCGCTGGGCCGCTCCAAGGTCATACAGGCTGGGTCAACTCGGTTGTGTTCTCACCCGATGGCAAACACATCGTCTCTGGCTCTGATGATCATACCATCCGTTTGTGGGATGCCCAGACCGGTCAGCTTGTCGCTGGGCCGCTCCAAGGTCATACACGCTCGGTCAACTCGGTTGTGTTCTCACCCGATGGCAAGCACATCGTCTCTGGCTCTGATGATCATACCATCCGTGTGTGGGATGCCCAGACCGGTCAGGTTGCCGCTGGGCCGCTCCAAGGTCATACAGACTCGGTCAACTCGGTTGGGTTCTCACCCGATGGCAAGCACATTGTCTCTGGCTCTGATGATCATACCATCCGTGTGTGGGATGCCCAGACCGGTCAGCTTGTCGCTGGGCCGCTCCAAGGTCACACAGGCTGGGTCAACTCGGTTGTGTTCTCACCCGATGGCAAGCACATCGTCTCTGGCTCGAATGATAAAACCATCCGTGTGTGGAATGCCCAGACCGGTGAGCTCGTCGCTGGGCCGCTCCAAGGTCACACAGACTCGGTCAAGTCGGTTGGGTTCTCACCCGATGGCAAGCACATCGTCTCTGGCTCTGATGATCATACCATCCGTGTGTGGGATGCCCTGACCGGTCAGCTTGTCGCTGGGCCGCTTCAAGGTCACACAGGCTGGGTCAAATCGGCTGGGTTCTCACCCGATGGCAAGCACATCGTCTCTGGCTCGAATGATAAAACCATCCATGTGTGGGATGCCCAGACCGGTGAGCTTGTTGCTGGGCCGCTTCCAGGCCATACAGACTCGGTCACCTCGGTTGTGTTCTCACCCGATGGCAAGCACATTGTCTCTGGCTCTGATGATCAAACCATCCGTGTGTGGGATGCCCAGACCGGTGAGCTCGTCGCTGGGCCGCTTCAAGGTCATACAAGCTGGGTCTACTCGGTTGGGTTCTCACCCGATGGCAAGCACATCATCTCCGGCTCTTCTGATAAAACTATCCGCGTGTGGGATGCCCAGACCGGTGAGCCTGCTGCTGAGACATTTCAGGGTCATACAGACTCGGTCAAGTCGGTTGGGTTCTCACCCGATGGCAAGCGCGTCGTCTCTGGCTCTGATGATCATACCATCCGTGTGTGGGATGCCCAGACCGGTGAACTCGTCGCTGGGCTGCTCCATGGACATACAGGCTATATAAACTCAGTTGGCCTCTCACCTAATGACAACGGAATTATCTTCGGTTCTGCTGATTCTGGCATTCAGACATTGTATTCAATCCCTGGGATCGCCAATCTTGATGTCACTCTAACCCAACCTGATCAGAACATGTGAGTGGTGTCCTTTCAGATTCCCTCAGTCCCCGCTGACATTGATGAGTCTAGTTCGGTCTGTCCACACTATTGGGGCTTCGAGGATGATGGTTGGATTACTCTCAACGATCAGCCATACCTATGGATCTCACCACATATTCGTGTATGCTTCCCCTCCCCACTCCATCCATTAGCGATTGGGCCCCAAGGATCAATCTACATTGATAGCTGGAATCTTCTGATTGGTGACAGTTGGTCGAAGTGCTACATCTCGCAATAGTGTCTGTATATCCTGTTCACTGGCTTGGTCCACTATATGTTATCCCCCGTTTCCCCCTTTTTGAATCATCTCTTTTACTTGGATTCAACTTCGCATTCGGCTTTTCTAATCAAGGAGACAAGGTGTCCCGAGTTATACGTGGATCGTAATACTCAGTTGCCATTCATGTTCCGGGCTCCAAGACTATTGCATCAGGAGTCAAAGGCAGACCCACAAAAGCCGATTTACCTACATAGTCCCATGAGAAGTGCACTAGGCTGATGCTTGCCAGTCAGTGCACAATCCCGGCGCCGTCTGGAGCCACTGTTCTTGTTTGAAGTCATAGGAGGTCTCCTTCACGTTCAGTTCAGATGTGCTATAGTTAAGACTTTGTACACATAACGCGGAAGCTTGTCGCGCGTGCATTTAGTCCACGGACCTTAAGTTAATACACAGATATCGCTCTCTGTCAACCAATACGGCATATCGAGTTGTACAAACTGTATCTCGACGCTCTTAAGAAGTGGACGCAACAGCTAGTAAAACGCACAAGATGAAACCAACACAACCAAAAGTCCTCACCTGACCTCTCCGTTCTGCAAAATGGCATGGGCTCAAGATTCCTATCCGACAGCGGAAGGGTAACAGGTGGGTTCGGCGGGAATCACTTATCAGAATTAGTGACACAGCCCAATGGCGTCCCATTGTTTATACAAGCGTGTACGATTCGAATATTCTATTTACCTACGTGTATGCTATCCGCGCTCTTCCCCTTATGACGCGCTTTTCTTGCCCATTGCTTTCTATTAGATAAGACTCATGTACTATAGTACTAGGATGCATCTCATTACATCGGTTAGCTATACTACTATAAGTTTACTAGAGCATAGTCCAGTTGAGCACAACGACCCACTTATGAAACATGAACAAGCCTTTGTGTGGTTTACAGGGAGTGATAGGAAGGTGCACGGGTAGAAGTAGGTATAGTTTGGGATAAGATAACTGGATGCTTGTCATTTCCAAGACTAACCCGAACGTTCCTTCGCCAACTTATCCGCGATAGCAGTCCCGAATTTGACTCGTCCCAACAAGCTTTCGGCCGCAGGCTTAAATTTCGTGTTCAGTTGTGCACCGAAGAATTTTATGCTACCGAGAAATGTGGTTTAAACAGGGTCTTGTGAGAGTCGCAGATATAGAAATGGGCGGAAGAAAGAAACGAAACACTTCTTCTCGTCTTTGTTCTCTGCCGTACCCGTGTAGTGTCGCACCATAGCGCGTAGCCCCAGAACGATATATATATAAAAGAAACTTGATCTAAAGAAGAAGAAAAAGAAAAAGAAAAAAGAAACGAAACGAAACGAAACGAAACAAAAAGCGCGGGACAAGCGCAACGCAAACGAAACACGCCCAGAGCGAGGCGTGCAACTTGAAATCAAATTAAAGAATGTTCCATCTTCGCCAAATATCGAACCGGACGAGCCTGCACTATTGAGAAAACTCACTTTCACTTTAGTGTCCTCGCGTCTTTTGCTTCCACCACTCCATCATCCTTCTTCTTCGCCTCAGCTTCATCCGCCTCCCGCATCTCCCTCGCGCTCGTATCGTTCAGCACCTCTGTAATCTTCGGGTCAACGGGTGGCAGAAATTCTGGTCGGAGTCCACTCCCGTTCGGCATAGCCCAGAGTACGCCTCCAGGAGGCGATAGAGGACCCACATTAGGCGGAGGGGGCGGTAGTTGTCGACGATCCCGATCGCGACCTCTTTCCCTGTCACCCGTCCATCCTCTCGAATCGTCCCGGCTTCCCCTGATCCATCCTCTCGGGTCGTCCCTTCCCCTGTCACTTTCCCGCTCCCACGACCATCCCCCATCCCGGCCTCTATCCGAACGACGCCCCTATGCAGTCGGTTCCCCGACTCTTAGGCCGTCGTCATCCCGTTCCTCTCCCACTTTCCGCGCCTTCTCTCATTTCCACCATAAGACCGTTGATATCCGACTCGGTTCCCATCCGTTTGGGCCCCAAGCGTGCGCCAGGCATGTCAATCGGCTTAAGACTTCCTGCAGAGTTTGAGTCCGGAGTGGCACCGCGCGGAAGCTCTAGAGCTAGCGTACGGATTGCGCGTACGACCTCCTCCCTTGAAACTGCAGTTGTTGCTAGGTTCATCCCACCGAGACCAGTGTGCGGCCCATCGGTACCCGCCCCGTTCCGACCGTTTCCGGCTCGGTCGTACGTCCTCCTGTTGAGCCGATCGCTCCTTCACCATGTTCTCCATCGTACCCGCCGCCGCTCGACCTCTCATATGATGGGGCACTAGAAGAAGAATGTAGTGGAGGTTGTGGCGGAGGCGACGCCGAATCTAAACACGACCCAGACTCCAAACGTGACCGCGAGCAGCTGTACGATAGGCGGTACGAGTCTATTTCTGCTAGAGGGCGGTGATAATCATTTCTCGGTGTGTGCCGGGCGACGTTACGGTTGTAGACGAGGACGTGTAATGACGAGGAGAGTGTCTCTGTCTTTATCGCACGATGAGGATGAGTGAGATTTTGTGAATCGGCTGTGGTGGCAACAGGGAAGGACTGTTTCGAGTTTTTGGCCAAACCGACGTCGGCGTGGCTTGGGTTCGGCCTGGTGCTGTGGGCCTGAATAGTACTCTCTCCATCGTTCGCGTGTGGGCTTGAGCTTGGGCTAGGAGCAAGCGGTGCGGAGCTAAGTTTACTGTAATCGACTTTGTCCTCCTCAGGCGACTGCACTCGACGTTTGGCAGGCAGAGAGTTGGACGCCGAGGCGGAGTGTAGATAGCGAGCTAGAGGAATTGATTGACTATACATCACAACATGAAAATTGAGCGGGAAACAATGGGCACGACGCAGGCCGGTAGTGCGAATTTATTGAAGTGAAGAGCGGATGACAGGGGACAAGTTCGAGTTGATCAGCAGCTGGCAGTCCAGGCCCGACCTCGACCAAAATCAAGATCCCTAGTTCCCATAGAAAGGAGGAGAGGAGAATGTCTTGGTCCCGAGTTGCCATCGACCATAACCAGGTGCGAGTCGTATTGGGTGGTGATTGTAATCGTCAGCGTATGACAGGGGTGTCATTTCCAGGAAATCAAACTCTCCTAGTTTCAGATGGATTCTCTGACGTCATTTTGAGAACACCAAGAGGTCGTAAGGCGCACGGACAAGCAAATCGCGAGCTGACGGAGGTGGTCAAAGCATTTTATCCCTTGATCACGTGCGATAAACTCATTTACCAACTCAAGGTCACGTGCAGCTTCTCTGATTTCCTTGAAGCTGGCTCTCCTGCTCGGTTTTGTGTCGCACCATCTTAATTGCTTTAGAACTTGTCTCTCTTGTTAGGCCGAAACCTCCAGCCGCTCACGCTTCTTTCTCAAGCATGCAACGTCTTGATTTCCCTACCTCGTGAAAGTCCCCCATGTGCGGCCTTAACCTAGCGCTTTAATCCCTAATGCCTGTCCCGCTGTCTCAATGACTCCGTCCGCACCCAACAATTATTTCTTGCGTCCAATTTGGTCTCATCTCTATGGCAATCTTATCTTTGTCGTGTGCTTTATGTTTACTCTACAAATCATTGAGGACGCAACTGTCAAAGCTGCTGTTCTGCCTACCACTTACACGGTAATCTGGGATTTATGTGTCTTACCTCACCAATGGTTAGCACCAACCTGAAATTTTGATTGGCGACACTAGCTGTTCTTCCATTCTTCTCGATTGCTAATACTCTGACAAAGTACTCGCTCGTTCGCTCGCGAACAAACAAACTGGATGGCCTGTTTGCTCTATTTTGGTTCCTGCTGTTCAGGATGGCGCTGGAAGCTGCCAAGACGATAGGGACACTGAGATGTGGAGCAAGCCACTTGACGAGTAATCCGAGCTTAGCGAGCAGTGGGACATGCACACTTTTCTTTTCCTGGATCACGTATATTTTTGGTCGTTTCGGGGCTACGCCCTATCGTGCGACCCTACACTGAGGCGGAGAAGCTACAGAAC
The DNA here is from genome assembly GCA_015039395.1 of Ceratobasidium sp. AG-I. NCBI lineage: Eukaryota > Fungi > Basidiomycota > Agaricomycetes > Cantharellales > Ceratobasidiaceae > Ceratobasidium > Ceratobasidium sp. AG-I. Next base: position 47,172 of record MU132184.1, read on the forward strand.
GAAAAATACCAACTCACTAGAAAAGCTTTTTACTAGCTTATCACGAAGACCTGGAAGGGAACGAAACAAGGGGATAGGAGCGAGGGAAACATAGAAGAGATACATGTAGACATGACTACATGCGGATGGCTGAGAGCTTATCCTCAACATATACGCAATGAATGCGCCCACTCGAGTCTCTGACTCGATTGAGCGTTCTCTAGGTATGTAAGTTGCGCTCCTGCGCTGTTTACACCATCCCTGGATTGTTTCGCCCCCTAGTTTCGCCTAGTGATATACACTTGTTCAATTCACTCTTTGAATTCGTAGTATTTCCATGCCGCCAACCGGCGTGGACGCAACTACAAAGGCGGATACCCAAACCTAATCTGAACTTGCTACTTGTACCTAGATCGTAACATTTTACGGTATTGTCGGGAAATGGCTGGATTCAGACTTTGATGAATGATAGACAGGTCATCTTGATCCTCCTTCAAAATCATCCACGCTGCTATGGACAGGTGGTTCGACATCCTGGTTCATGTTTGCTTATGTTCTCTGGTTGGTTCTAATTGATGTTTGCATTGGATACGATTGCTTTGTCAACTCAATCGAAGCGTTTATCGAGTGTACATATCAGACTCCCCAGACTCCACGAAGTTGAAATTAAATACGAATGATTATGCATGTCAACGACTATATGAAGTGGTACGGACTACATTGCGGCGGACTCAACGAATGAACAAGACCTAGTGAAGAGAACTCAAACCGAAAAGAAAATGTCTCGCCTCCCCTCTAACTGTACGGCAAGAACTCACTATTCCCATTCGATGGCGGAGGCGCAACAGGCGGCTTGGGCGGAAAGTCTCCCATCCGAGGTGGTGGCCCACCCCGATGTCCACCTCCATTCGGTCCATGCCCATTCGCACGCATATTCCGCTCACGCATCTGTCGATGCTCCCGACTATGTGTCCCCAGCGGAGGAGGCAAGAAACTTCCGCCCTCGACCACCACCTCTACCGCCTCTTCCCGGCCCGGACGCGTTTTCTTCACCGAGCCGAACGTATCCGCTAAAATTAATAGGCGGGCCTGACTCATTGCCGGAACCGGAGTTGAAATTGGGCCCTGAATTAGGTAGCGCCCGTTGATGGTGATGTGGATGGAATCCTGGGGAGAAAAACAAAACCAACATGAAAGAGAGGGGTAGCCAAGTGTGCGAGTAGAGGTTGGTATGGTTTGGGATAAGACAACCGAATGCTTGTGACTCCCAAGACTCACCCAAACGTTCCCTCGCCCAACTTGTCCGCAATAGCATAATCCCGAATTTGACTCGTCCCGACAAACTTGCGCCATAGGCTTGCATTTCCTGCTCGGCCGTGCGTCGGAGAACTTTAGGCTAGGAAGAGACTCGGGTTAATCAGGATCTTGGGAGAATCCGAGGATGAAAATGAACGAAACGAAGGAAGAGGGAGGAACAGAACGAAACGAAACGCGCGGTAGCAGCGCAGTGCAAACATAGCATAGAGTGTCGCTCATAATCACATCAAAGAAAATTATAAATTCGCCAAATGACAAAAGGGATACACTCCCGCTGAGAAAACTCACCTTCACTCCAGTGTCCTTCATATCTGCTCTCCCGTCCCTCCACCATCCTTCGTCTTCGCCTTAGTTTCCTTCGCCTCCCGCATCACCCTCGCGACCGTATCGTTTAGTGCTCCCTCAATCTTCGGGTCCACCGACCGCGGGGGTGCTGGTGGTGGCCCACTCCCATTTGTCATAGGCGGCGGCTCGCCCCCAGGAGGAGGCGGTGGAACACTCGCACTGGGCGGAGGGGGCGGTGGTTGTCGGCGATCTCGATTCCGACCTCTTTCCTATCAGCTACCCACCCTCTCGAATCGCCCGTCCCCCTGCCTCCAGTCCAACTTCTCGAGTCGTCCCTTCCCCTGTCACTTTCCCGCTCCCACGTCCGCCCTCCATCCCGACCTCTATCTGACCGAGGCTCCCATGAATCCGCCTTTCCCTCCCTCGGACCAACGTTGTCTTGATCCTCCCCCTCTCCATCCATGCTCCTATTCATGTTCGTCCCAGTTCTGACTCGCTCGGGCCCCAAGGGTGCGCCTGACGTGTCCAACGGTCTTGGTCTTCCCGCAGTATTCGGGTTTGGAGTGGTACCGCGCGTGGAAGGTCCAGAGTCAGCATAGGGGTTGCGTGTTCAGCCTGGCCCGTTCGAATTGGAGCTATAGTTGGGACCATCCCAACAAGATTGTGCTGAGATCCATCGGTCCCCACTTCCATTCCGACCGTTCCCGGCTCGGTCGTAAGTCCCTCCGTTAAACCGGTCGTGCCCGCCACCGCCCGATCTCTCGTATGACGTGGCACTGTTGGAGGAGTGGAGTGGAGGACGTGGCGGAGGCGACGCTGGTCTGGGTGGAAGTCCATGTCTCCGCGCTGTAGGCGACGCCGAGTCCGGACGCGACCGAGATTGTGACCACGAGCATCTGTATGATGGGCGGTACCAGCCGGTGTCGGCTCTGGGGCGGTAGGAATTGTATTGAAGTGCGTGCCGGCTAGCGTTGTTGTTTTAGTTGCAGGTAATGGACGAGGATGTGCGGTACCGATGAGGGCCGATTAAAGTGGCCGCAATCCCTATTCCTGACTATGTCGCCCGATGAGAATGAGCGAGAATTTGCGTTATTGCCTGCAGACCTAAACGGAAGGACATGTTTCGAGTTACTGGCAGACTGGCGTCGGCGTGGCTTTGGCTGGGGTTCGTGCTGTGTATTTGACTAGGGCTCTCGCCATCGTTCGCGTATGGGTTTGAGCGTTGGCTACGACCACATGGTGATGAGACAGTTTTGCCGTCATCGACTTCGCCCTCTCCAGGCGAGTGCGCTCGACACTTGGCAGGTGGAGAGTTGGACGTCGAGGGAGAGTGCGGACGTTTGGCAAGAGGAGCAGAGCGACTAGCCGTCATAACTTGAGCAGTGGGATGGAAGCAAATGGACACGGCATAGACATCCAGTGTACGAATCGGTTGAAGTGAGGCGTGGATGGGATTCGATTAGCAGCATGCTAACAATTAATTCACATTTTACTCACATCTAGAAACCAAACCTAAAGAGCAGATCCGAGAAAGGTAGTCGTAGGGTGATCTTTCTAACCTGCTAAATCAGCCTTTGTCACAACGATCATCAAGCCTCTCTCACCAGGACATGACGGAGATGGTCAGGAGCAAGCGCATCTCGTAAGCGCCAGGCGTTAACATCCCTGCTTACAAACCACCACATACAACTTTGTCGCTCGTTGCTGAGTCAACATCCGGGAAGCCGGCTCGAACTCCATCGCGATCCCGATCGGCCAACTGAGTCCTCAAACCGAACCTCAATCCGCCACTTGTCCGGCAAACGTCAACAAACGTTCTCGTCACGTTCTGCCTCTGCTGTGTCCTGTTCGATGGTGAAAGTTGTCTACTTCCCTAAGGTCACTGGACGCCTATCGACAAATGACTCGACATCTTTGGTGCATTTTCTCGGTTCAGTTCTGTCTCTTTCGGCTACCAATCCCTCTAAACGTACACCTTGAAGTTGTTGAAACGACGGCTCGTAGCTTGGCTGGCTCTCTGCAATATGCTCGTCACCGCGCTAGATGCGTTGGATCGTAGCGTGAGAAACTAGTCCAGGATACCAAGCTTCTGAAAAACGGACGTCTAGGGAACGGGATAGGCTCAACGCTCTACTTGAGAACACCTCGTTTGAATCTCACTCTCCCCTCGACGTTCTAAAATCCAGGCACACATTTGAACACTTTGGCGCAGGATCAGCGAGCTCGATATGAATTGCAGAATGCGTCGGATCAGGTCGTGCTTCCGATACACATCACCCGTCATAAACCACGAACTGGGATTTTGAGTTTCGAAGAAGGAATGTTGATCGAGATATGCGGTGATACAGGAGTTATATATGGAGCCCGACCAACTTATAGCCGGGGACACGAACATGGGTTGGGATTCGGAGGGTGGACCGCGGAGCAAGCTGGCTTGGTGAGGAGGAGAGATTTCGTATTGGATAGGAAGGCACGGGATTGGGACAAGGACCGGGAAGTGCCGAGCCGTTGTGAGTCCGAAAGGTTGCGTCGTCCTGGCTTGGGACGAGCTCTACCAGGTTGTCGACAAGGGGAGGATGCGCTGCGTCTATAACTGGAGGACTTCGTGCTCGAGGGCCGACAACAGAGAAGCAGAACGACATCAAGTGGGATGCCGAAGCCAGGACTGGATCGAAGACGGCAAACGTGCCAGAGATCGGCTTAAGAAGATGGTTCACCGGGCGCTGGAGTTGTGGTAGTAATTCTTTCCGGTTGTGGGCGAGAAGACGGAGTCACAAAATAAAAAAATAAAAAAAGGCCCGAAGGCGCATTTGAGCGGCTGGAGGTAGAAATGAAGGTTGGATGGCATACGAATGGAGAGTTAAAGCGGGTCCCGTAGTCTGCGGGTGTCAATAGCTAACAACTTGAAATGAAACTTACGCTCCTATTCAAAGTTTGCTCAGGAGCTAGGCTTGTGATAGTGTGTCTGTGACACTGGCTCCCAAGCGCAAAGACTGTTAAGATTAGCGATTCTGTACTATTCTGATCTTCGCGTCGGTCCCTATCCTCGAGAGAGTCGTCACGACGTGTGTTTTTGATGGGTCCCCTGCCCCGCCGACGGTCGACCGGGGGGACAAAGCGGGAACGTCGGTTCCCAGTGAAATTGATAATGTTTTATTGATTACATTGGATATTTTCGACACATTTTCTTGTCAATCCCACACCCAAGAATCGCAGTCCCTGTCCCGATGAAAATTGACGCAGGGGACAGGTGTTTTAGGCATGGTCAAACACCTTTAAGCGCCTAGCGCTTTTACATAAGCGACGCGAAGGTCGGAATAGCACCGTAGTGCGCCGACCCTCTAGGATGGCGATGCGACGCACTGTCGTAAGTTTTTTTAATCACAATGACACACGAAGCTAAATAGGACAGCTGCTGTCACATTAGCAACTGTGTTGTGCAACAGGATGTTAGGATAACTCAGGCGCGACGCAGTTGCCGCAGAATAGAACAATCTTGACATTTATTGATTCGTACACGCGCGTCCCGACACCTGACCGATCTCGGGTGTGTGGTACACAGTTAGAAATTCGATAGCCGAGCTAAGTATCCCGGTTTGCCAGCCGGCTTGATCTCAGCTGGGTAGATTTGAAATTCATTTCAGCTGAAGTTTGGCGGTTATTCATGCCCGAAACCGGCTGATTGGTTCGGTCCCACATCCACTCCGGCGTCAAGCCTCTTGCGGCCACGGAATATGCCCGGGTAAAGGGACACGCAAGCTGGCAGAATTAGAAATAGACACTTAACTTGAACTATACCATTCAGAGACTGAAAATTCACAGCTCACTTGCAAAATAAGCTAACATGGCCGAAAAGCAGGGAGATTCTCCACCGCAGCTGGGTTTTGCTCGCAAGGTGGGCTTAAAATAGTGCATCTAGTTAGGCTCCTGACAATAAGCTTTATTGTTTGTTCCTCCCAAATCTTGGATCGGGTACAATGTGCCCTGCGGCTAGATTGGCACACCGAGTGTGGTGGCCTTGTCACCAGCTTGATTCCAGTTGGTGTGCACGGTCACGTGCAGGCTGACCTCCTGCCGGAGACCTCATTGTGCCGGCCTGCGAATGCGACATGACCAAAGAATTGCTTGCAGCTGTTGCGAGAATACGAGTGGCGATGTATATACCCCGTGGAATATTAATACCTCGCGTAGGTTGCTTGTTATAAGAGTCCTTCCTTTTGAGCCACGAGAAGGCATGTCTCAAACCAAGTATCGTGAGTATCTCTATTCTAAACGCCACGCAGGTCTAATTTCAGCTTTTCTTTAGAGTATATTACTACCGACAATTTGTTTGCCTACTGCGCTATATGTCGAGATGTGTCTAATCAGCTAGCACGGTTTGACTCCCGAGGTATACGACGCCATATTGAGACCGAGCACCACACCAACAATGCACGTCGTGCAGAACAACTTTTAATGAAGGGTGCAACGGAAGCGCCACCCGCTACACAGGTGAGCGCATTACCCTCATACTATGGACTATTAATTAGTGATCTAACAACGTCATGCATTCTGAGTCCGAGGCAGTAGAATCGGAGAATACTCTCGGTCCAAATGAGCCTCTTTTTGAGTTCTCACTCCCGGAAAACTCAACACACACCCCTGGTTTCTCAATGCAACCGACTGACTGTTCTCACGAGACGGACGGAGAGAGCGATTGCCCAAGCGATGACGACGATTTGTGTTCCCAACCCCCAGACGCCCAAGATGATCTCTTTGCCGCACTGATTATGGGGGCTAATAAGGCTACTTCAGCGACGCCTCCAGCTTCGGATAGCTCAGGCTCGGGTTCTGGTGAGTACAGGCTACCTTCGGGCGTGCATTTTTGGGACTGAGTGCTGAATTTTAGACTACGATGACGATGACGAGCGTGTCACCGATGACGAGTTCATTCCGGTCGCATACTCTCGGGATTCTCGGCCAAATGAGTGGTCTCCTTGGCCATCAAAGAACGTAAGTACCTTTGGGCATGTCTTGAATCGCTCCCATCATTTAGCTAATTTATTTCCACAGCTCTTTTTGGCAAACGCAATGTCCAACTCTCGACGGCTTAAATTCACCCGTCGACAACTGCGTGCTAGTTTTGAATTTGCGCGTGAGTGTGGGGCAAAGGACGTTC
>MU132184.1:76005-98059 GCA_015039395.1 Ceratobasidium sp. AG-I
CGCAACAGGTTCCAAGAACTTAAGAGTTAGTCTCGTAACTCATTGTTACAAGGTAGTCTCGCCCGTTGCTATCTCAACAGTCTCCATCACCGTTACTCACGTCCCCACGACGCTGCTACAACGGCTACCCCGTAACAACTAAGCTGGAACTGTGGGGATACGTCGACACCATCATAGGTGAAATACCAGTATACTACGTTCGCACCACAGACAACAACTACTTTATTGTTCAACTCAACGGCGAATACGTGATTGCCAACAACGAGGTCGAACTGGTGTACATCCTCAACCCCGACTGTATCTACTCACTCAAGACAACTACAAATGTCACGAACATCCAGCAATATACAGGGCGCTGGGAGTAGAAGAAACAGTGAACGAGCCACGAGATACGACACACGGACAGGACCCGAACGCATGAATGAGGGCATAGGCCAAAGCAACAGCCGACCCCAATCAAGGGCCTCAGAAGACAACCAAGATATAACTGAAGAAGTACCACAAACAATCCTGCCAACAGAACAACCGGTAATCTCCACCGTCCCTACAACTCCTGAACCAGGGGCATCTAGTTCCAGGCGCACTGTTCCAGGGGACTCCCCTCTTTTGAGGTCTCAGGGGAACAAGGACAGGGAGAGCAGTCAGAACCCACCATTAGACAACCAACACCTGGAAGACCCGTACGACTACCAGACTTCGGGATAAGGAACAGGACGGCAACAGTAGGACCAGAAGAAGAAGAAGCAATTGGAGCCACTTCACGCATTATTCCAGACCCTGATGAGACCTACACAAGACACCCTCTTACCGGAACGCTTGTACGATCATCACAAGGAAGTATAATGAGCCAACGATCCATGCCCCCAACACCCAATACAGGAATGACTGTGAGCTCAATCACAGGGTTCGCACAACCACCATCAGCAGTTGGAACAGAGATTGAACGACGCTCTGAAGCAAATGATGCAGCAAGGGCACGAAGGATGGAGGCCGAAACACGCGCTCTCATACGAGAAGAAGCGGAACATGTCATACGACCACTACAAGAACAGATAGCTGTACGAACCCTCCCCATAGCCGAGATCGGACAAACCACAAGGGTACTAGTACAATCCAACAACACCATACTTGAGCAAATCAGGGGTATCAATGACCGAATGGACCGCATGGGGGACGAAAACAGGGAAATAGAGCGCAACAACCGCGCTAACGCCACCAATCTCTACCAAGCGGGATTAGATATCCGCACCAATACAAACAGCATCCGAGCAGTGCAGGAGCAACTACGAAATCTGACCAATATGCCTGACAGCATGGATCGCATACGCAACACACAAGCTGTAATGACCAACGATCTTGGAAATCTACGACAAATGATGGAGCAACAAAACCGACAGCTCGCTAACATCTTTGAAACTCTACAAGGCATTGACAATCGCATCCCGGTTCCAGAAGACGATGCACAAAGTCTCAGCTCCATCACCTCAGTCAGCATACAGGGCTTTGAGGACAAAATACCTGATCAAGCCCAATCATCACAAAGGGGACGACAAGTACCCCCACATCGCCCTCGATTCCGTTCTCCTGGCCCCCCATCAGACCCCGACTCCTCTCGGTCATCCAGTCGAGAACGTAGCCCGGTTAGGCCCAGGAGGGATCGACATAGGGAACGGAGGAACGAAAGGGGAAGGAGTCGAAGCCGGAGTCATAGCCCTGCTATCCCTCGGGAAGCACAAATCAAGAAGCCAGAACCCTTCAAGGGAAAACGAGGAAAGGACGCAGACCATTTCATGCTGCAAATGGAAATCTACTTCCGTAGTCACGGACAAGCCTTTGCCGACGATCATCGAAAGATCTCCACCTTCCTTCTTAACATCAAGGACCAAGGAAGTGGTTGGGCAAGGGTTCGACTACAACGAGTAAACAATGAAGACTGGACAGGGGAACTACTATCCTGGCAGATCTTCCGGCTTGCATTCCTGAAACACTTCGGAGAAGTCATGCGAGAGGAAAAAGCTGGAGAACGCCTAGATCGTCTTCGCCAAACCAAATCCGCTAGTGATTACGTCACCTTGTTCCAAGAAATTGCCGAAGAACTCCCCGACAACGAAGCGTCTCTTATCAGGAAGTTCAAGAAGGGTCTCAAGGATAACGTACGCCAAGCTGCAGTACAAGCTGCAATCCATAGCAGGGTAGATATCTGGACAATCCAAGACTGGTACGATTTCGCAATCCGAACAGACACCATACTGTTTGAGGCAAACAGGGAAACCAATCGTGACAATCGCGATAACCGAAAAGGACGAGCCGAACAAGGCAAGGCAGCAATTACCGAAACCGGTAAAGCCTCAGGATCGAACACAGAACACAAACGACGGGACAAAGACAGCCCCAATTGGGTACCAACAGAGGTAACCGAACGACGAAAGAAGGAAGGGAAGTGCATCAAGTGTGGTAAAACCGGTCACCGAATTCCCACTTGTAAATCCAAGGAATGGGTACAGGAGAAGGATGAAAAGAAGCACTACAAAGGGAAGGCCGCAGAAACCGGGCACATCAGCGAGGTGGAAGAGGGGGCAAATGAGGAAGAATCCTCTACGGAGTCGGAAAACTAGAACGACAGCCTGAATCCATGTCAGTGCCTGTCCCGGAACCTTCAAAGAAACATGTATACCAGCTAAAGACCTCTAATAACAACTCGACTTGGTACACAAACTTTGAAGGAATCATGGACCCTGTAAAAACCCTTATCGACTCTGGCTCCTCAAGAAACTTCATCAATATCACGTTTGCACGACGACACTCCATACCCTTAATCGAACTCCAACATCACCGTGCCGTAATAGGCATTGATGGGCAGGAAATAGAGGACAAAATACGCTTCAGAGCCACCATCACTTTCACACTTCAAGGACAAAAGTTCAAACAACGTTTCTACGCCATCCCGTTGGGGGACACAGAAGCAATCCTCGGAATGGAGTGGCTCAAAGAAACCAACCCGGACATCAACTGGAAAATAGGGGAACTTCAATGGAGAAAAAACAAGAAACAGACAACGGGAAAAAAGGCAGCAACACCTGAGGAACCGGAAATCCCCAAGGAATTCCAAAACTTCTCACGAGTATTCAGTGAAGTACACTTCAAGGAACTACCACCACATAGAGGTGAATTTGACTGTGCAATCAACCTGAAAGAGAATGCGCAAATACCACGAGCAGCACGGCCTATCCCTATGTCGAAAACCCTCTCACAGGAAGTAGTACAACACATCAAGGAGGAAAAGGCAGATCACAAGATCAGGGATTCGGAATCCCCAACGGCAGCTGCATGCTTCTATGTGCCAAAGAAGGATGGAAGTCGAAGAATGGTGATTGACTACAGAGCCATCAATGAAATCACTACCAGCGACAAGTTCCCCATACCTCTTCAGGACGATCTATTGGAAAAACTACGTGACGCCAAGATTTTCTCAAAGCTGGATCTTAGAAGAGGGTACAACAACATCCGGATCAAGGAAGGAGATGAATGGAAGACGGCGTTCAGAACCAAGGATGGACTCTACGAATACCTGGTCATGCCCTTCGGACTCAAGAACGCACCAGCATGCTTTCAACGATTCATGAATCACATCTTCAGAGACATGATTGACGTCTTTGTCATTGTGTATCTGGACGATATCCTGATCTACTCTCAGAACAAGGAGGAACACACGAAACATGTACAACAGGTACTACAACGTTTACAGGACAATCATCTCTTCCTCAAGATCAAGAAGTGTAGCTTCTATGTTACGACAGTCACATACGTGGGGATTGTTGTCACACCAGAAGGAATCTCTATGGAAAAGGACAAGATCAAGGACATACAGGAGTGGAAGGAGCCCAAAACAGTCAAACAGGTGCAGGCCTTCCTAGGGTTTGCTAACTTCTACAGGCGATTTGTGCGGGACTTTAGCCGAATAGTCAAACCCCTTACATCACTAACTCAAAAGGAAAGGAAGTGGGCCTGGGGCAAGGAAGAACAGGAGGCGTTCAACAAAGTCAAAGAAGAAATCACAAAGGATCCAGTTCTCATACATCCAGACCCCAGCAAGCCCTACTACCTGGAGACCGACGCATCAGGAGTTGCCATGGGAGCTATTCTCAGTCAGAAAGGAAATGACGGTTATCTTCACCCAATCGCATTCCTATCCAAAAGTTTTACCAAACCACAAATGAACTACGACACACATGACAAAGAGCTTCTTGCCATCATCACAGCATGGCATCACTGGCGCCTGTTCCTGGAACTCACGGAACAACCGGTCATTGTCTACACCGATCACAGGAACCTGGAATACTGGAAAACTGCTAAGGAGTTTAAGCGAAGACACTCCAGATGGTACGGCGAAATCGCGTCCTTCAACTTCTATATTGTCTACAGGGCTGGGAAGCTTTCCGACAAACCAGATGCACTGTCGCGACGAAGCGATCACCTCGACATCCCGAAAGAGCACCAAACCATGATTGCCGCCGAACGCTTTATTGGGTTTAAGGCAGAAGACAGTTTGGATATCGTCTCGGCAATCCAGGAGGCTCAGGGGGACGACGAATCCATGGAGGTGCTCATATCAAGCATACAAAGGAAGAAGGAACTTCCCCCGTCCATCAGGAAACAATACAGCAAATATGAATGGAAGGAGAATCTCCTATGGTTTGAAGGAAGGATACTCGTGCCAAACAGCGACGAAATCAAGTTAACGCTGTTGGAACACTATCACGATGAGCCAACAGCCGGGCACCAAGGGGTTGACAAGACCCTGAACGCACTGGCAAGACGCTACTATTGGGCAGGCATCAAGAACTCCGTGACCGGGTTTGTGAACTCATGCGAGATCTGCCAAAGAAGCAAAGGACACAAACAGGTGACACCTGGGAAGAATATGGGCATCCCTGACCGACCATGGGAGGAGATCAACTACGACTTCATTGTGAAACTACCTATCTCCGACGGGTTTGACAGCATCCTGGTAGTGGTTGACAGGTTCTCGCGACAAGCACATTTCATCCCCTGTCTAGAAGCTACCAACGCAGAAGAACTTGCCGAGATATTTATCAGAGAAGTATGGAAGCACCACGGACTTCCTAGGAAGACTATATCCGATCGCGGCAGTACATTCAACAGCAACTTCCTGAAGGCACTGTATCAGAAACTTAACATCAACCCTGCATTCTCAACTGCTTATCACCCGGAGACCAACGGACTGGCGGAGAGGACCAACCAGTGGCTTGAGGGATATCTGAGGAGCTTCTGCAATTACGAACAGGATGATTGGACAAAATGGCTTCCCATTGCCGAATTCTGTCACAACAACCAGGAAAACAAAGCCACAGGGAAGACGGCTTTTGAGGCAGTGTATGGGATGCATCCACGGTGGGATATGACCGGAATCGACACCAATGTCCCCGAAGCGAACTCCATGGAACAACACATGAGAGAAGTATGGGAGGAGGCAAAGGCTTCTATGGAATACCATCAGAAGACGGAAGAAGGTATCCGATCAGAATACGAGGTGGGACAGAAGGTCTGGCTTGTGACATCCAACATCAAAACCAGAAGACCTACCAAGAAGTTGGACGCAAAGAAAATAGGACCCTTCCGGATAACTGAAAAGATTTCATCCCACGCCTATCGGTTGGAACTTCCCCAGACAATGAAGATCCACGACGTGTTCCACATCAATCTTCTCACACCCTTCAAAGAGGACGACGCATTCCATCGGAGACAGGTAGCTCCGCCGCCGGTCATAACGGAAGAAGGCGAGGAGGAATACGAAGTGGAAAAGATAGTGTCATGGGAACAGAAGGACAAAGGAAGGAAGAAGGGGCTATTCTACCAAGTCCGATGGAAGGGCTATGGCCCGGAGGAAGATACCATGGAACGAGCTGAGAAGATAGCGGAACTCGACGACGTGATGGCGCAATTTCTGGCGGATAATCCTTCCGCTCCTACACCGAAAGGATACAAACAACTCTTCCCTACACCTATAAAAGAGCAGGGCAAGACTGCCTCAACCAACATCAGCGAAGTCACCTTCTCTACTCAGCTTCGCCAGCTACTCCCAACTCCAAGACCAACAACAACCAAACCAACCAGTGAGCTATGGCCAACGCCAGCGTCTGGTTCCCCATTGACCACCCTGCCTTCAAACAGACCACCAAGCCAGCCATGTCTACCTTCGCCAAGTTCGCCCTTGCCACCGAGCTCTCTGCCGCTGCAGGGACAGCCAAACTCGCCTACCTTGAGGCCCGCGACCGCGGCAAGGACATCAAGCCGGCCCAGGACCGGTCATTTGCCGACTCCTACGACCTCGCCACCCAAATCGACCCGAGCGCCGTGCTTGAGTATATACCACGCATCGAGCGCGACCGTCTTACCTGGACAAGGACGGAGGGCGCGTGGGGGGACGTCTGGAGAGTCCAGCACCCAGTGAAGGGGACGCTGGAGTGGGTGGGAGAGGATGCGCCGCCTCTGACGGGCAGTGAGGAGGCGTGGTGGGTAAAGCACTTTGTGTGCAGGGGGTACATCGCGGATACAGTACATAGAGTGGTGATAGAGTCGAGGCGAAGGATAGCGGAGTCGGCGGATGTGGTGTGGGAGAATGAGCAGTTCAACGTCTCATGGGAGACGGTTGGACGATGGCTCCGGGATAGGGGCGAGGAGTGGAAGGCACAGGTACCGGCCACATATGCGGGAGCCATAACAGAGCGGGACGAAGAGGAAGTATGGTGTCTCCTCATGGCAAAGGAGATGGACCGGGACCAGTTCAAGGAGTGGCTGGACCAGCGCGCATGGGACAACGCCCAGCGGACCCTGGATGAGGATATGGAGCGCTTGAGGGTACAGATGGAGAAGGAGGCGGAGGCGCAGCGAAAGGCCGACGAGTACCGCCCCCAGCGTGTGGGCCACGAGGAGTGGGACCTGTACAGCGTCCGCAGCCAGCGTGCCCGAGTGGAACTCAAGGAGAAGGAGCGTGCGGCCGCCAAACAGGTGGAGGAGGAGATACAGGAAGCCATGGCATTAGGTATTAGCGCCGCCACGGCAAACAAGCTGGTTGAGAGCGTGGGCTTGGGGAAGGAGGACATGGCAGAGGTTCGTCGCGCCTTCATAGCCAAGCGGGCAAGTGAGGCTCGACTTGAGCTAGCCAGCATGGACGGCACCATCTCTGAGGAGGACGACGAGCCGATGGCTGAACCGTCCGACAACGACTGGGTGCGCTTCAAGACCTTCCGTGCTAACAACGTGGTGGCTGAGTACGCCCTCAAGGCTCTCTGCGACTAGGCATGTGTCCCTCTCCTTTAAGGATGGATCGTCTGTCGCCCGTGTTGTCTTACTGTTTTGACTTTTTTGTAATAGCCTGTTTAATGAGTTTTTGTTTCTGTCCTTCGGGACTTGCTCTCCTTTTTTTTTTTTGGTGTGCTTGTGTGCCCTTTAGCTCCGCTATCGGACACTTTTGGGGGGGTAATGTTGTAACCCACCGGACTCTTTTCTTTCTTTTTTTGTGTCTTTCTCTCGTCTTAGGCCTGGCCTTTGACTCGTTCAGACACGGACTCGTGGCTTACAATGCCTAACCACAAACACTCCTTTGGACTTTACGCACAGACCATGTCTCATGGTGACTCCAGTGTTTCACCTTGTGCTTCTGTGCTCTGTTACTGGTGGATGGACTTTCACATGTACTTACGAGGCTGTACGCCTCCTGTGTATAAAAGAAGAGTGAGCAAGCCTGGGATCTCCAGCTTGCTCTACCTCGTCAATCTCCCCTCATAGGTGTGAAGGCAGGACAGTACTATAAGTGACGGCTTTAGCGCATCACTTGTACCATCCTCCAACACTCTTAAGACAAGAGACAACGTCGTACTTAGTTATCTCAACGCTTCGGGTTTAGCCCTCAACTTCGTATCTCTTGAGTCCATCGCTAGGACTAAGAGCTTGTAAAAACGCCACTTGATAGCTCAACAACTCACGTCGAGACACACCTAAAGTCAAGCCAAGAGGGCTGTGACACTGAACCCAATAAATAGGGTCTGAAACCCACAAAAAGAGCTACGTGTAGGTCTAAACCATGTCCCAATGCAGCCAAATCAATGATCATATTGTCACAAAACATCTAGCAAATGTACACTAGCATCCACAGAAACACCCCAAACCAATAGTACAAACCCCCCAGACCTGGCTCACAACTCACCGTAGGGTCATCGGTCAGTTGATGAGCCGTAATTCCGATAATTGACGCGTAGACCTACAATGAGCCTAAGCGTAACTCACACGATGAGCTACGTGTAGGGCTGAGCCAGCGCGCTGAAACAGTTGAATTTGTAACAAAATCGTCTGTCCTTCAGAGCTCTGTTGATAAAACATCATATTAAAATTATTTATTTCTGAGAGCCTGAATGCATTCTACTGGCTCGTGCAAATTATATACAGGTTCAAACGAGAAAATCCATAAGGTGGACACTGAGATATGGCGCCCACAAGCCGAGCCGCTTCAGTAGGATTAACATCATAGTACGTCCCATGGGGGGTCACTTGACGAATAATATCCGTTTCAGACGCTGACTTGGAGGCAACCCCGCCCCGATATTATCAATGTCCCAGACGGCAACCTTGCCTGGTTGTCGGGGTCCTACCTCAGCATTATACTCGTATCTCAACTGCTCTGTAGTATGGTTTACACAGTATTGCAGCAGATGTATACTTGAGAGAGAATATCATTATTATTCTGCAACCGAGGTTATTGCGTGCAATAGGTTTTTCCCCATTTATTCTTAATATCTAGTATAATCTTTGGCCCATGGTAGTTCTATGGCAGCGTGAACAACATACCGGGTCCCGCAATGTTATTCAGCGGGTAAGGTCTTGCATCCAAATAACATCTTCTGCTGATCAGGATAACATTGTTCGGTTGAAGGTAGTTGTATTTGCTTTCAACCATTAGATTCTGCTATTGGAAATGTGTAGTGAGCGACCAACATTATCAAACACTCCGTAATGCTAACTGAGCGAATGAGAGGACGATTGCGACAGCCGATAGCATTATCCCCCCAGCGAGATAACATTGCTCTCGGGTCAGCTATTACCTGTACCTATATCGACGCACCAACTCATTAGCTCAATACAGCATTTATCCCGGAAGCCCCAGCTGTAAGCTTTTGACATAACATCTAATCAGTATGTAGTATGTTATCCAGGTGCTTTCGACGCTGATACAGCTACTGATACTATCATTTCCCAATACCATTTGAGCTCTTGCTGATGTCGGACTGTATCAGGTCCTTTGTAATGTTATCCGAGACAATGCTGGAACGGTCGTGACAGGGGATAACATTCTCTTCTCGCGGAATATCATCGTCTGTGAGTGAGCTTTCTTAATGGGCTGTTATTGATAGACCCAGCATATATGCCTAGAACCCAACCTAAACGTTCTCAAACTAACATCCTGATTAGACAAGGCATGTTATCCAGGTGCCCTTGGCGCGTACGCAACCACCAATAACATCATTTATGAACAGACAGCCGTAGGAGCACGTGCTTGTTTCACTCCATTTGGGACAGTAGTATTTGTATTGTCATCCTGTCGGATATATATATGTTATTCTAGAATATATGCTGCTTGTGGGATCATCAATACTATCACATATCCTAGATGTTAATATCATTTCCGGGCACGCAGACTCCTGCTCCCATGTTTTGTTCTATTAGCCTGCTTAATTGATTTGCATACTACACGCTGAAACAAATCCTTTTGGGCTAAATGGCTGTATTATCTCGGTGCTTCGACACTGGTATCTCTGCTAATAACATCATTCCCTCTGCTGGATATCATCAAACCTCGGTTTCTGATGATCCACATGCTGCATGCCACTGGTTAGCCACTATAATCTTTGTATACTTAATGCTACGGATAACATTCTCGGACATACAGCTTGTGTGCCAATGTACTTAATGATGATAGCCATTTTATTTGCCAGAAGATTGTTTATATTCCCCAATGGCATCTTTACATCTCATGTAGCGCACTGTCGCTATAATAATGCTACCATCACTACCATTATTCCTCCATTGCAGGCAACACACCATTGCTGAAATAATGGTACCAGCTCTAGTATCATCCTGCTATACCTCGTTGCTAGTATGAGCTAAATGATGTTGTCCGGTGTAGATTATTAGGTACCATTTACTTTTGTTTGGGATCATTCAACACAAGCTGATTTCTGAGGTCCTCAGGTTGCATCCTCACCCGTTTGTACGTGGGTGGGATTTATGACCCATCGTCTAGTACGTGTATTAGCAGATTGATATTACTTCCCGATAACATCCTTACCGTGTTCCAGGTAACGCGCTGTTGCTTGAATGATGATAAGTTCAGTACCATCTTTTATGCATTGCAGGTATCACGCTGTCACTCGAATAATCGTATCGTAGCTAATATTGTACTCAATCTCAATTGAAAGCGGCAAGGCTACTATGATAATGCGAGTCATATTTGAGCTCGCTTCTTGATGTCTGAAAGTCTCTCGCAGAGACTCAGCTCGCTGTATCTGGTTTTTATTTAGTGTACCATTAATCTTGTAATAGAGGCCCTCGCAAATATCATTGAGGGCGGCACTCAAATGTTTCGACACTCAAAGTGTTCTTCAGCGTGAGGCAGTGGATAGTAATCAGCGAAAGGAGTAGATTTATTTGATGTATGCGATACATGCGTACATATACTCAATAGAATGAAACTAAATGAAACATATAGGAGATTCTTACATGCGAGAGATGTGCCAGTCGTGTACAGTTTAGGAAAGATGACGCATATACGTAGACTTCAATAGAGCAAGAAAGTAACAAGAAAATGGTTTTAGCATCTATGAGGCGTCGACGAGCAATGAAGTTGGCCATCAACGCTGTTATGTGGTTGGCTACCGGCATGTGTCTCCTATGTTTGTAAGAGAATGGCTTTTCCTTGAACCAATTTAACTAGTGAGCATTTTCATCCTTCTGACAATTGATTGTAGAACATCTCTTAATGAATGCTATCTCGTACTCTATATCCACAAGAACAATTTACCATATCTATACTTTTCCCATGTGATATCCCTTGCTGTTCTAAAAGTAGTGTTGCGAAGATAATCAACAGTCATAATTTCTCGAGTGTACACTATATATGCGACAAATATTTCACAAACGGGCCTTTTTGGTCCTGCTCCCACCCAACTCCTCTTGCCTCATCGAACGCCTAGGCTTTGTCGCCACATTAGCCAACATATTGGCACTGGCGTTCGCAGTTGAACGGGTAGTGCGAGCAGGAACCGGGGCTCCGGCAGAGGTCGAGGTCGAGGTAGAGCGGGATTTTGCGCTAGATTTATGAGGATGGGTTGAGATGGAGGCCTGGGTAGTCGGTTCGGTCAAGGCAGCTGCTGGCGGTGCTTCGTCCGGCTGCTTGTTTGGGTGGCCGTCCGAGACAGCGTCATCGTTGCTGGAGTTGCTAGTGCCTGGCATTGTCGAGCCACCAATTTCGGGTTCGCTCGAAGAGATGGAAGGCAGCGAGGAGGTAAGGACAGCGTGAGCCATACTGCGGGAACCACCAGTGGGTGCCGAAGCAGTAAGAGACATAGTAGGTGGCGGATGATTGATTGAGGCGCCAAGGTCGACATAATCATCGTTGGTGTTGTCGATGATCACCTTGATGATTATTAGAGAATCTGTGTTTCCAAGATTAAGTAATCATCATGTAAGTGAGTGTACGCACCAACGTACCATCCAGCCTCTCAGGCATCTCTACTGGTTGAGGATTACCAAACCAATACCAGAGCGATCCGTTACATCTTGCCTCGAACAGTTTATTGAGTACACGCCACATCGACTTGCACCGCACACGGAAGGAATCGTCGAGCTTGCGTGCTTCATTCGCCCAATCGACAAGTGGAATGACCAGATCGTAGAGAGAAGCACCGTTTAAGGAAAAAATGCTGTCGTCCTCGAGCCAAGTGTAGTGAGCTCAACCTAGAGTGAGCTAAACAAGGCGCGTACGGCGCGTCTCTCAGCGTGATGGTCAAGCAGAATGTATACAATGTATCTAACCTAAACAAGGCGTGTACGGCGCGTCTACAACAGACAGTGAGATACGAAGGATACGGGATGAAAAGACATAACGTACCTCTCAGCGTGATGGTCAAGCTGAGAGGGAAGCGAACCGGAAGCGAACGTATATGAAGGGGCGCGCAGTCTGATCCGAATCAAGACAATAAAGGTGAGAGAAAGCCCAATAGGGGCGGGCGCTAAACAGAGACCAAACAAGGGCACACCGGCCCGTACAACACCAAGATGTTGGCAGACACTGAAACCACTCTGTCGATAGCCTTTCAAATTCGAGCAGTTCCTTGTAGATCCAGGATACCTCGATGGCGCCCTTCAACAGCCGACTATGCTCCTTCCTCAGAGTATCAAAATCCAGGTTACCGGCAGTGTTGCCTCTAACAGTTGACTCCCAGAAATGAGCAACGCCTGTATCAAGGTGGAGCACGTCACGAACAACAAGTGCAAGGCGTGGGAGAAGTTCGATCACGTGGGTGGATGCCGCCTTAGCGTGCTCCCAAGCATAGCGACGAGCCAGAACAAATCAAACAAGTGGTTGTAACGGGGAAGGTAATTCGTCAACGGCGTCGCGAGCAGCCTGGAGATCTCGGGTGAACCCAGAGTTCTTGATAGTCGCTAGCGTGTTCCAATCTCGGAGCGTTTGGTCAACTTTCGTCCTTGTAATGTTAACACCAATGAGGAGCTCCTCGTACGAGGCTGGCAATGAACGCTGAGGGGCCGGGGGGAGGGGAAGGAAAGGTCCAAAAGCGTGGTGTAGATTCTCGGAATTTGAAGCATCTATTGAATGATAAGATTAAGATGAGTAGAGCGATAACAGATTTAACGCATGACATACCTGGAGTGAAAATTTCCGAGCACTCCTCTGGCAAATGAGGTAACGAGCGCCCGGATGTCGCCGTCCCACTAGTGCAGTTGTCGTGCTCGATGGGCTGTTGGTTGCTGTGCCTAGTTGGTTCGGCGCAGTTGTGGCGGGTGAACTCAAAACTGGTCGAGAAACCGTCTGGGTCGAGATCGTTGTCATCCGAGTTGGGGTCAAGCTTGTCGTAGTCCTGTTCGTCGCTCGAGTGCCCTGAATCGCCGGCGTCCAGCTCCTCGTCTGATTGCGGATCCCCAGATTTGCTGGTTGGCTTTGCTTTGTTGCCCTTCCTCGACTGACGTTGCTTCTGCTTCTGCGAGCTGCGTATGATTGACGGTCCAGGTGAAGGCTCCGAGGAATTGTTGACAACAAGAGCCGGGGAAGCCAAGCGTGCAGGAGCCGTAGTGGCCTTGATCCCAGGAGTATAGGCCTTGCGAGCATCTGGTGTCAGAGCAAGAGTGCGAATAGAGAGCTGAATAGCCTCAATCAATTCGCGACACCAGCTGAGCACATTTGGGAGCTCATCCAAAGGGAGTCTAGTGAGATCGTATTCGTCTGAGGGAGGGGCAACGGGAGGGGTGAAATCGCCGTTCATCGCGGCAAAGTTGAGCAAGTAGAGAATAAGGGCGCGAGCAAGCTGAACGGTGCCGTTATAGCCTCCAGGTAGTGTGTTACTCTGCGCATGTCGAATAAGGGGCGTCGCAAGCATATCCTCAATGAAAAGCTGGAAATATCGCAAGCGAGACTGAAGGTCGGCGACAGCACTTGGTGAGTAAGTGCCGAGCGGTAGCCAAAAGGGGAGAAAAAATTGTAGGCCGTCGACGAGGTTGTCTGCGGACAATGGCAGGACTGCTGGCATGGCGGTTGCGTACTGGCCAACCCATATGCCAAATGGCGTCTATATTCTAATCAGCACTTGCGACAATAACCTAAAGGCTAAGGTTGACTTACTGAAGCAGGTAGATGAGACTGTAGCATGTTGATACTGTTGATAAGTTCGATGATAAGCGTGCGATAGGGTTCAGCGGCAGCGTGGGCCCATTTGAGCAGTAGGGCTTTCTCCTGGCCGACTATTATGGCAGTAGGATGCGCGTCGCCCGTAGGAAGGCCAAGAAACTCGTCGGGTACGCGAGCTGCACAGGTGGCGACGTTCGGAGTGACTTCAGTCGGGGGCTGAACAACTGGAGTTTGGATAACCGGGGGTCGCTTGAGATATTCGCCATATTCGATGCTAGCTTTGGGATATTGTATACTGCCAGGCGCATGGCATCTTGTGACGGTATCCGAGAACTCAATAATCCAAACCTCTCGATTTTGCTGAGGAATGAACTCGAGTCGGTGCGAGGATTCCTGGCTTAGGCTTGGATCGATTGGGCTCACGCCAGCGATAACCTGGGAGTACTGGACATGTTTTTCGGGTAGGATGGCGCCCGACTGGCACTGCTGGATGTACTCAATCCAAGTGATGATGGCGGAAAGTCGAAGTTCGCCAGGATCGCCCAGAGGTGAGCCAAACGGACGGCGGACGGCAGAAATCCAATTGTCCAAGTTTGCGGAGATACGCTCCCACGGCACTTTGTCTTGTCCACCCTGCCAAACTGATAGCCAAAACATGAGCTTTATCTAGCGGTATTTGATGAAAAATCTTACTCCATAAGGCTTTCATAAACAAACAAAACACCTTCTACATTTCAAGAACCTTCAGCCCAATAATAGCAGGGATACAGGGGTGCAGATTGTGTTCAGCGTTGGGATCAGGATAGACTGTCGTGATAGGAACACCTTCCTTGACAATGTTTTTACCTTTGTATAGAAAATAGTCAGAAAGATCCACTATCATAGGTAAAATACGTACCAGCTGTAGCCTTAACCCAGTCTTTGAGCAATCTAACGACCTCGTCGATTTCCGGCGCATCTTCAAGATTTCTCATACTCTCTGTAAGAAACCTTAAGGCAAACATTGTCAGACTACCAATCGATAGTATGTACCAATTACTTACGTTTCGATATGGAAGTCTCCACCAGCATCCTCATAAAGAACTTGCGTGTTGATCTTGATGCCAGCGCATGAGTCGCATTCCTTCAACATTGCCTCAAGCTGAGCCTTGAACCTCATAATACAACTAGTTGACAGAAATTATAAGTGTGAGAAGAAACATGTTGTGAACCCACTTACTTTGTTCTGTTGTCGCCGGATAGCGCATGCAGGGCCTGCATCGTCTTGAGTTCCTCAGCAAAATCCCCCCAAGTTCTAGAGCGCTCCGGAGCACTCTGGAGCGAAGGAGCACATGGAGCCACCCCCCGCAATCCAGGGCCGTTCGGAGCACGTGATACGGCCTCACGAGCGCTCCAGAGAGCAAACGAGCATAAGATTTGTGCTTGTGAGGCAAATACTACACCTTTTGAGTGCTTGTATGCGCAAGGCCGGCTCTTGTGAGCACTCGTGAGCACCTAAACTGCACTTGGGAGCCTCGGTTGTGATCCAGCAATTAAGATCATATGATTTCTCAGGTTAAGCTTGGGCACAAGTATATATTCCACAACATATATAAGCAATAGTAGAACTCATGTACATGTTGCCTGAGAAATAAGATGTCTCGTAATGTGTATGAGTAAGTATCAACTTGCTCAACTTGGAGCATAGATTCAAGTCCCGGCTAGGTGTCGCAGAGACCGCTGACAAGCGTGCTGCAAGGCTGCAACTGTTCAGGAGGTTGTCGGAGAGGGGTAGTGCCGAGTTGAGTCAGTTGTTATTTACCGTGTCTAGTGGTAAGTGTTGTCTGTTGTCAAAGTTAAAGATGTGTGTGGGCGCATGGTTTGTTCAATGCTCGGTTTTGAAGGGTAGAGGAGGGATGGTCAACTATGGCACTTGTGGCTTGACCATGGAGGTACATACCCAGGTTGTGCCACCGGACAGTGGAAATGGTGTGTGTGTTGGTCATAGTACAGTAGTACCCGTCTGTGTACACTTACTGTTGTCGCTGGTGCTCGTTGAATTATTGCACATCTGTAGAAATTGTGGGCGAAGGCGGGCATGCACCGTGTGCGATCAGTGGCGGATTCGGTTGGGGTAAAACCTATCTTACTACGTATCCAGATGATTGTTGAAGCCTTGAAAAGTAGAAGAGTTGGGGTGCTTACTAGATTGTAATAATGTCGGTAAGTGTGCAAGAGAGCAAGAGTGGGAGCAGGAGTGGAAGTGACGATGGTGCTGGTACACAACGGACGGCGAGGGGGGAGGGTAATATAGAGCACGATGCAAGCGTCAAGCTCAGCCTATCCGGCCAGGCACTCAATCGTTCGAAGCGAGTCACCAGCCAATCAGGTATATTCATCAGCTTACACATGTTTACTGTTTTGATTGTTCCTGGAGTCAAAGTTGCCGCTGAGGCAAATGTAGCCGCGCAGCAGTCGTATCTTGGGCTTCATCATCAGTCTAAATGGCTGGCCCCAAGCAGTAACTGCACCAAAGATCTATTCCACTCCCCTCCCACCTCCGATCTCCTGTCGCCCACCTCCCGACTTCTCAAGAAAGAACAAGAGACAACAACATAGACGAACAGCCAGAGACAAGATCGCATGCACGCACGCATCACAAGTATTGTAAGTTAATGGCTTAGTGTGCTAATTCCTTTGGCGCCAGTGTTGTTCAGCCCGCCATGACCTTACCTCGACTGTTCTACACATGAATCTCTCAGACGGCCTTCTCTGGTAAGGGTATTGTTTTCAGTTAAGTACTTTACTGATTATGGCTCCATTTGTTCAAGGTCACACTTCGATCATTCCCACCGACCAACACCTTCGTCTTCCACTGCTATATCTGCCCTCTTGCTACATCAATTACTAATTCACCTAACTATTCTGCTCATTATTCGTCCAATTGGACGCGTTTACAGGTCCTTCATAGGTTTGTTGCACCCCACGACCCCTGCTCTGGGTTTCATGCAGAATGGTGAGTTTCTCCTTAAACATTGGTTAGGCCCACGTTAGGTGATATCTAATGTTTCTTGTTCGTTTGGATAGGGATTTCGCGTGCAAATGGCTCATTCGAGGCGGGACATCTGCGCGAATTGAATGCATCGTACCACTATGAATTTGTTCGATTGGGTTGGCTCGGTTGTGTTGATCAAATCGCATTTGCTACCTGTGTCCCACCCGTGACGAATAGTCCCTGCTGCAAAGGCTTGCGTCTCCTCTTCCCCGAGAAACCATTCAATCTACATGTATTATACAAACTCGAGTATATGGTCTATTATATCATCACTATTAAGCTCCCTCAATGAAAGACTAATTTATCTGTATTAAGAATTGTACTCCGGTGAGCTCCTGAGATTAGACTGTTGCTCTCCGAATCCCTCTAGAGACATTTATTTGAGGCTCAGAAGTCCTCAGGAGTGATCTAGACCGTTATACCACGTGCTCGTTGAGCTCGCACGCGATCCGGAGCAAATCACCGCTCCGGAGCTAAGGGGTTTTTTGCCGACGTCGCTCTTAGCCATTTCTCGGTATTTCTCCTGCTCGTCTTCAGGTAGCTGGCGAAAGGCGTCGCTGATGAGGGCTCGACGACGGCCAATGTTGATAGCAACGTCAGGGTTGTTGAGCTGATATTGGGCTAGCCTTTGCTCAAACAGCTCAGGGTTCTCGCGCCTCCACACGTCGTGGCCATATATACGCTGCTTCACGGTCAGAGGCTTGGTCCGAACGCCGGCACTACCACGAGCGGAGTGATTCGTCAAATACAAGTAAACCTTCTGTAAGAGAGTATAATTAAGTAAATGACAAAGAACGCACCGTCAGCAAAAATCGGCTGGCTGACCGAACGAAAGGAGCTAAATTAGCGAGGACCCGCAGAATCTAGCTGAAAATGAATCCCGCTCAGCGAAGGAGCGTGGTTTTCGCTGTGCCAGAGCGAAATCTCGTGTTTTAGCTGTCAAGTCCCTAATAAAGTCAGGGTTATCCCTCCACAGTTCGAAGAAGTGGCAAATTAGCACCTCAGGTGTCATGGACACACGATTTAGTCCTGCAAAACTAAAACGGCCTGTCATTCGGGATCTGAGGGCTGGCAGACCAGAAATTAGTTCTGAGTTCGGCCCTGCGTACCAAGATTAGGGCGGCATGGACTAATTCGTGGCCGGATTAGTTGTGAGCTTTCCCATTAGTGCGCCTGGGTAGCAAATTAGTTCTAATTATTTGTCTGGGCTCCCGAATCCCAGCTAATTGTGTGTGTTAGCCACCCCAAGTACTAATTTGAACTCGCGGTATGTATAGCCGCACTTCAGGGGTGGTCTTGAGCACTTGGAGTGAACCACGCCCATATCCCCGGCGCTTACTGAGGTGATGCTGACCAATCGACCTTCGGCATCCGTGGATGTTCATCAATCCTTTCTCCAACAACCATCACAACCATGGTATGTCCCACCCCCTTTCCGTAAGATGCACACTGCTCTTATTATCGCTTCCCTCAGTCCCGCTACCACCTACATCTCCCCTATCGCACTAGCACACTCGTTGATGCAAGTAAGGTTCATTTTCCAGCCTCGCCACACCCTTCAAGCAGCACTAAAGATCAATGGACAACACGCGCCATTCCGTCCACTGTTACTGGTAAGTCCACTAAACACCAAAATTGTTTGTTTCTCACAATTTGTATATGCCAGCAACGGCCACCATGTATTCACCTGACCATTTACTCGGTCAGCGACACTCCGGCGAGTGACATCTGCAGAGGTCTGTAAGCTTGTATCGTGCTGTGCGACCGCTAACCAGCCTCTCTACCTACTGAATAATGTGACTGCTCACATCCAGCTGCCTCAAATCGACGCTGTTGGAATGAATCTTCTAGTGAGTTCAAACTGTCTCTCTCCTTCAACATTACTCTCGATTTATTACTATTTAATCCTATGTACATACTACTATGATATATACATGCTACTCGACCTATTCGACGGTTCGTGGGTGGTCTGTAGCATAGTGCCGTGATGATGTTATATAACTAAATAATATTCTACATAGTAAACGACGTGCATCGCAGATCCAATTGTCGTGGTCTTGGTGGGGGAATCCAGAGCCGCCGACAGCGGCTCGAGGATGTTGGCCGGGCCGCCCAGCCTGCAAACGCGAGGATCGCAGGGCTGGGTGTGGCATTGGATCTGGTGTGTGCGCTAACCATGGTCTGCGCAACGAGGGCGGGCAGGCGGGACCAAAATATATAGGAGAAGACACGAGGCCACCACGCCTAAGGTGTCCTCGTGGTTGGCCTCTGCGGAGGCCATAGCGGCACATGACCGTACTCGACCCTCTGCTGTCGGTCGACGACAGGAAAACCCCCGGTTGCAAATTTACCGGGGAGTGGTAAATTTGCCCGGTTAGCTGGTATAGCACTGCCGGGTTGCAAATTTGCTGTCATTTGCCCCATCTGCCCCGGTTTTCCTGAGGAAAATGAGGCAAATGATGGCAAATTAACCGGGGGGAGTGTCAAACCCGGCACAGTGGCAAATTGGGGCAAATAAGCCCCAATTTGTGAACCAGGGTTTTCCTGACGGAGTAACGCTATTGCCTCCTCCGCGCGCTTCGTCCCAATAGCGCTCTGTGCGAACTCATACAACCATATCTGCATGTATTGAAGCGAAAAAATGATTCAAAAAATGAATAATTCCTACACGAAAGTGGTGCTAATTGAAGCTTGAAGGGCTAATACAGCCCTAATTCAAGACCGAACGAATGAAGCCCTAAAGTGAACTAATCTAGCCAATACAGCACCTGAAGAACTAAAACCGGGTGAGTTGAAACACCTGGACTAATGTGGTATGGTCTGGAACAAATTAGTTGAGGTGTTACTAATTTCACTTGTGCAGACTGGGTACCTTCCACATTGAACTAATGGACTAATTCAGGCGAAATTAGTCCAGGGCCTTTTTCCTGACGACAATGGAAAAAATCAGACATACCGGTCCCAGAATCCGCTCATATTGATCACGAGCCTCGGGTGAGAGGTCAGGATACAATTCGTCGCAGAACGAGGTCAGGAACATTTCGCGTGTCCAAGTTCAGCCGTTTTCTGACTTCTTGCCTCGAGGTCCAATCTGTGCTAGGAAGATTTCGCCGATGAGAGGGTTCAAGAGTGTGCGGTGGCGGTCGATCAAGCCATGGGGAAGGTTGGCGACCTCTGGGAGCGGTTGGAAGATGACCGTTGACCTCGACATTGCGAGCAAGAGAGGCGTGATAATGTTATCAGACGGAAGGGGGGAAATGTGCCCATTTTTATAGTTTTGAAAGGGAGGGGTGGTTTGGGATGGTGGTGGTTGGAATAGGGCAACTAGCTGTCACACAAGTCACGTAACGGTAGCTCCGTCATGCTAGCTCAGCTAAGCTGATCTTCTGGGACTTCCAGAAGCATGTCAGAAATTCTAATTATACTCAATCTGCTCATGCGTGATCAATGATGTTGATCATTGCGATGGGCCACAACGGACTTGCTTCATCTATCCGATTGTTAGTGAGGCGTTCATAGTTAATTCTACACATAATCGGCTTGAATGCCAATGTTATATCAACAACAAATGGCTGGATACCATGCGACCATGTCACTGGGTTTCTTGTGAATTCAAAGCAAACGAGTCGGAGCCTGAATACTGTGACCACCCCACACAGGTGTCCCCCTTTTAGCCCGGCTCCTAACAACAGCCGGTCAGGTGTATCTCCCGAGTGCGACCTCACTCCGAGCAGTTCTCAACATAATTTAAGTCACATATGTGTGTTGCATGTGGGGCGAGTGTCATATGGCACACTCCAAGTCAACATGCTCAGGCAGACATGGTTTGCACATGAGCTTCACATGGTGTGTGTCAGCTGGCGTCCCTGCATTCAGACGGAAAAACAGCTGTGTGGGTGGGGTAAGAATCATGCGGCGAACCCCAAGCCTGGTGTAATTTGCTCACAAGTCCCGCACGACATGAGTTCATGGACAGGCGGAAAGGGAATAGTGGCCACAGAATGTGCCAACTGGCACTTTATTTAAGATATTTGCATGGTATAATAAGTTGTACACGAATCTACAGGCAGAAATATACATAACTTATGGACGCTAAGCTCAAATCTGGCATACACATTATTCAATACTACATGCATTTAGGGAATAGAAAACTCTACGTGACAGAATCATATATGTACACACTTTGTCTATACCCGTCTAGTACCTATTTCACGTGATAGTGATGTCAGTCATCCGTGTGAGTTGTATCTACGCTCCTGTTTGATAGGGATGGGGAAACCTGTCAAGCCAATTCGATCCAACCGGACTGTACGCGGCGGAGACAATGTGAACGCCTAAAGTTATGTTACTCTTTAGTATGTAATAATGCGACTCAACACTGGGCTGCACCCACTTAGGATTATGCCTTGTATGCGTATCAGCAGAATCACAATCTACTTCCTGTACTTGCACCTAGTCCAAGCCATAACACTAAGCAGCGTAAAGGTGATCTAGACATGTATGCTCTCTCGACTTGCAGCGAGCGTGATAAACAGACCTACCAGTCCAGGTACTCCAATTGGCCACTCACTGAAACTCCCGGACTGCTGGCTGTGAGAACGCCCCAACCATCATCCATATGAGCACTATGTAGCATGCGGGGGCGTATCTGGACCCCATGAGCTGGGGAGCATGATGCACTGTCACGCTCAGATAAGAATCTCTTGGCAAGCATTCATGGTCTATGATTTACATGTAGATACACTGAGTATCAGACGCTACAGTGACCAGTTTGCAGGCTAAAAATGACTCTGCGCAGCTAATCATCCGGGCACCCTCAACCGAGCATTTCTAGATCTTCCAAAAACTTCTAGAATAGTTCATGGCAATACCGATGCGCATACCGTCAGCCCTATAACATAATGGTGTGATTGCATGAACATTGTAGGAAAGTTTTCAATCATGTTATTGGGGGAAATTGGCATACGGCGTTCCGGAACACCCTAAGGCTGTCGTGCGAGCAACCCGCGTGCGGGAATGCTCGCATTTGCGGGCACAAATACCCGCAAATACCCGCATGCGAGCAGCGGGCGCGGGCGCCAGCA
>MU132184.1:111229-123762 GCA_015039395.1 Ceratobasidium sp. AG-I
GCAATTAGTATACAGAAATAATGTAAATCTTCACGCCAGCCTGATACAGCCATCACACCCCCAGCGTGAGCATTGGGGGAGACTGTGCGACATTAAAGCTATCTACCTGCCAATTTGCAGGAAAATCCATTCAGTAGAAGCTGCTGAACCCAATAAATAGGGTCTGAAACCCACAAAAACAGCTACGCATAGCCCTAGTCCATGTCCCAATGCAGCCAAATTATTACTTAAATAGTCACAAAACATGTAGCAAATGTATATAGATAACCACCAAAACCCCCCTAACCAGTAGTACAAACCCCCCAGACCTGGCTCACAACTCACCGTAGGGTCATCGGTCAGTTGATGAGCCGTAATTCCGATAATTGGCGCGTAGCCCTACGATGAGCCGACGCGTAACTCACACAATGAGCTACGCGTAGGGCTGAGCCAGCGCGCTGAAACAGTTGCTTACGATGTCATGTGCCACTGGGCAGTCAACTTCAAACGACGCGCCCAGAATCTTCCGCCGCGACTGGCTCTTCCTGGCGATTTCCATCGCGACTTTGTTGGTGGCATCCCGAAGTGGCATTTGGTTGGCCATGCTCCCAGCTGCTATGCCCGCTGGTCCCTCGATAATACTCAGTACGTTGGAAGGATGGAGGGGGAGGGCCCAGAGCGCATCTGGTCTCATTTTAACGAGCATTCTGGAAGCACCTCTGAGCAAGGGCCTGGCGTTCGTACTGATACGATTAATAATATGGCGTACGAATGGAACTTTGAGAAAATGATCCGGATGGGTAAGCTCCCTTCATATCTCATTTCTTGTCCAGTATCTTATGTTTGGAATGATAGCATCTCAGCTTGTCGCCCGATTTAAGGAGGCCAAGGGAATGTACCAGCGCCAGAAGTCGGCACACCTCGAACTCACTACTAGTTTGCCGCACGAAAGAATCACCGAATGGGAAAAGGTGTCTATTGAGCCTGTTCAAGGCCCGGGTAAGAAGTGGACTAGCCCATTGATGGACCCGGTTTGGACAGGTGGGCGGTTCATCATTCTATTTATCATTCAATCTGTTTATTCCTTCGATATAGATGGCCAGTTCCAGTCCGTAATACGCAAGGAGTCTGATCAAGAATCGCCTACGTCACGCGTAGCTAGGAAACGACCTGGCGCGACCCGATGGCTGTCCAATGCCATCGAGCTGGAGCACAACATGTACGCAGCTCATTAACTAGTGCTTGTGTCACTGTATGCTCATTCTGCCTTTCCGTTTAGGCGTAGGATTCACAACGAGGCAAACGAGTTAGGCCCCAGCCCTACACCTCGGCAAGCCGAATCTCTCAACGCGCAGCGAATGAACCTCCATGATCACCTTACTCAGCATTTCAACCGGCGCTCTTATCACATGTCTGCGCTTGTTGAGCAAGATTCAGACCATCCAAGCTACGCTCCGCTGATCGATGACGAGCCTGAACACACTGACCTGGGGCTTCCATCTGCTTTCACTTCTGAAACTCTCTCCGAAGCCGGCCTCACTTCGCTTGCAGATCTCGAGAAGGACCTTCGTCGAGGAATGTGCAACGACGCCCTAGACTCTCTTCGGCAGCTTCTTGGGGCTCGGGCTTTTGCGGTTAACTACAAGAAGCGACACATACGAGGCGAGATGGCTACTACGCGAGCGGAAGCCGGTCTGCGCGCCCACTCCGCCAAGATATCTCAAGCACGATGGCGATACGACAACTCTCGTGACGCCTTGATACGTCTAGGCGCCAGCACCTCCGACCTTCATATGTATCAGGCAATCACGGCAGGCGATTTAAGGTCTCTCAAGTCGTACCTTGAGGAGCACTCGCGAGGTCTTGGTCAGGGATATGCATCAATCTCGTGGATTTGGTGTCGCAGCATTGTGGCGGACGTCGACGAATGGCAAGTCAACGGTGAGCAATTCTCTATTATCTAACTCGACAATGTATATTGACCATCTTTAGCTCTTCGGACGGAGTGGTTTAGGTCTCGCGAGTGTTATAAGCGCTGGGAGGAGCAGTTGTTTTTGGTCAAGCGCGAGATGACGATGACGATTCGGACGTTCCGAAAGCGAGAGGAGATTTGGGAGTGGAAGGCTGAGTCAGACCGGGCAACACCGGGAATGCGAGGGTACGCTCATAGACAGAGCCGATTCTTTAGCGAGCTCGCACTTCGCGCTTTGCGCGCGTTCAAGAACGACCTTGAGGTGAGTCTTTTGCTGTCTCTTCTTGCGTTAATATTCTGACATGTGTTTGCTCTTAGGACGATATTGTGACTCTGAGGTGGTCTACGGCCTGGCTGCACGAAAATGTTAATGGTCAGTTTGTCGTCTTATGCAATACTATGTGACCAGTTCCGGCTGATACATATCATTCTTTAGAGTCAGGATTTCTCTAAATGAGTTGTGTGGCCGCTTAAATCCCCTGTCGCCTTAGTCTCACATGTAGTTAACTTAGTAAGCCATGCGCTAGACTGTTCTTATATCATCATTTTCTTTTTTCCACTTGCGCTGCGCACCAATCACCGCAAATCACAAAGTGTCATATACGATCTATTTGATCAGTTATGAGGACACAGGTAATGTTAGAAGATAGAAGAGATGGTGGGGCGTCGATAGGCGACTGCGTCGCTCATCGACACTTGGTCACGTGATTAATTATCGGCGAGCGAGTGACCGCTCGCCGTTCGTCCTCAACATTCAGCATTCGTCGCGTCACGACGGGGGAAATTCATAGGTAATCTGAGTGAGACTTTTCGAAGGATCTGCAAGGTAATATTAATTGAACTACGCCACGTTACTTATCGCCAGAATGATAATACCTTCTACTTATATTATCCCTATAATGTACAAATTACTTTGTCGCAAAAATGATTACGTTCAGCGCAATGAGAGATTTGGTGAATTGAATGTCTACAGGAAGATTGTAACGATTGAGAATTGTTGGAGAACGTGTCGACATTCAATGGCTACTTCGCTGCAAATGCAGTGGAGAAGATAGCTAAGAGATGGTGTATATAGTTGAACTGAATACATGCATATTTATACTAAGTAAAACGACCATGTATTCGCAGCTTTACATCCTGTAACCACGCTGTATCTACTGAAAAGGGAAAGGGGACGCATATGCGTAGAACGGGATAGAAAGAGAGAGAAAGAGATAGGATAAATGCGGGAGAATGATAGGAGGCCGGCGGGGCGTCGATGGGCGATGAAACCGGCCATCGACGCCTGGCCACGTGATCGACTACCGGCGAGCGAACCTCTGCACGCCGGTTGTCCTCAATAATAACTACGAGCTCACTTGAACACATTGCACGTAAATTGACTGATATCATTTGTGCAACCATGTTATTCTTTAGCTGGAGCCAAAGTGTGAACGCCAGCGCAGCCATTGTTTCAGCAACAGCGTGACAGTAACGACTCCATCATTTCAGCCACAGTTTAATGTCAGTCTTGCAAAGATGATGTTTCTACCTGTAACATTAGACCTACGACAGGCGAAGATATCTATGACCGCCATGATGGTATTGCGTGTTAATATCGGTCTGATTATGGACAAATTGTCGGCTATAAGAATGTTAAAGAAGCGACAAAAGATGAATCTTCTTAAGCATATAACCAACTCAGGGTGGAAGGACTGTGTAGATATAGCTATGCCATCATTACATTGATGACACGTTGCCTGTGATATGCAGATATTATTATTGATACTATTATTGCTTTCGCCACACCGTACAGCCTGCAACATAGTAAGGATTCTACCAATGAAACAGCTAGCTAAATTACAAGTCTTATCATCATACCGCTATCAAGTGAAAGCAGATATGATATTAGTAGCAACTACCATTACGCGAGCGATAGCGCAATACCCGTAAGGAGAATATAATGGTACTGAAACCGCCATTATTCAAACCACAGCGCACTGCCTGAAACGCAGTAAGGATGTTGATGGGCAGCATTATCAAGTTGACGATACATGTAAGAATAATATTCTGGACGGCAGGTGATATTTCCTGCCGACACACAGAAGCTAATCTAGGTAAGTATTGGAGGTATCTCTTTGCGTGGCATAATCCCAAAACAGGCGAATAGTATCTTATAGTCTGTGTCAGACAACCTTATTCAGCCTATACTAGTAACAAAGCATCACAGAATGATATTAGAACTGACACCATCATTTCAGTGATAGCGTCTTACCCGCAATGGAGGAATAATGGTATTGACAGTATTATCATTCTGCCGACAACGCGCTACGAATTTTGATGAAAGGGGAAATATGTACGCGTAGAACGTGAGAAACTACAGGGACGTAGATAGGACGAATTCAACATAATCCGCTGGTGTGAATGAGGCATTGACGTTAGTCGCGTGACCGTCTACTGGCGAGCTTGCGTGAGCTCGCCGTTTGTCCTCAACAACAAACAGTTTGCCGACAAACAAACTAGCCTATTTCATTTAGCATATTGGGACAGGAGTTATGCATCTAATAATATCATCTATAATACCAAACCACGGCATGTGATTCAAAGGAAACCAATTTATACATGTAAGATGATATCCAGCAGTGGGAGATAATTCTATCAGCGCATGTAGGAGTGCCGAAGCGCCACAATAACATGCTTACTTGGCCCAGAAAGTGTTTATTTGAGCTCCGGTATGTAAATCAAGTGAAAAGGAGAATCCCACAGACACGTCTGCGCGTTCCTAGATGATAGTATTACCTGAGATATGGGATGGCATCAGCGCTCCTACAAACAGTATATGTTTTGAAATAGAATACCTATATGTGGAAAGGCGATAGTACGAATAGAATTACACCCAATAGTGTCTGAAATGAGCACGTGCTCATACAGCTGTCTGTACATGAATAATGTTATTGGTAGTGGCGTACGCGTTGAGAGCACCTGGATAACATACTCTGTCTAATCAGGATGTTATTTCAAGAACGTTTGGGTTGGGTTTCGGGTCTATCACTAGCAGCCCAGTAGAAAGCTCGCTCACGAAATATATTATTCCGTGAGAGGAGGATGTTATCCCCTGCCGCGATCATTCCGGCATTGTCTCAGATAACATTAAAAAAGGCCTGGTACAGAGCGACGTAATTAAGAGCTTAGATGGTATTGGGAAATGAGGATATCAGTAGTGGTATCAGCGTCGAAAGCACCTCGATAACATACCGTGTACTATCAGATGTTAGCTCGAAGCTAATAGGCGGGGAGCTTTGATTAGGTCTAGGAAGTAGCTTACCCGGGAGTGATGTTATCCCGCCAGAGAGATAATGCTATTGACTGTCGCAATCGTGCTCTCACTCACTCAGATACCATCACGGAACATTCCATAATATTGGAGCGGATATACAATCCCGCTAATTGTTTACTGCACATATTCAATAGCTGAAATTTGCAAAGAATGCTATCCGTACACAATACACCACCCACTGAATAACATCGTAGGCTATAGCAAATGTTATCGCTGCTTTTTGGTTAACATCGCTGTAGACTACCAGTTTCAGTAGATACTAAGAATGCTACGGAAAGTACTTCCTAGGGCACAATAACATCGGCCACAGAGGGATAATGTTATCGGTTCTCGAACGTGCATCTATTGGTCTGTTGTCTACATGGCGCTACAGAAAGGTCGAGACGCGAGCATAATGCTGAGGTAAGACCCCGACAACCGGGCAAGGTTGCCGTCTGGGACGTAGATAATATCGGACCAAGGTTGCCGTCAAGTCGGCGTCTGAGACGGATATTATTCGTCAAGTTACCCTTGTTGGGTCATACTATAATGTTAGTCTTACTGATACAGGTAGCAAGCCAGCCCCCTCCTCATACGTCCAAATGTTCCAAGCCCTCTGGGGCGCTTGCCCGTCGATCACTTGTCATCACAGGGACAAACAAGCGATGACCCAAAGAGGGCGAGGTTCCAGGCAAGCTGTAATTTGGATCTCCGGCATGCGCAGAAAGCGGAGAGGCGATGGCGCTTCTCAGGTAGCGTGCGATGAAGCAATTCATGATCAATCAGGCGCTTCCAGTAAGCACGATGCAGTCGGATCAGGCTCAACATTGTCGGATGCAGTTTCACAAGCATTCCTCAACGCCTCTCCGCTCCGCAGCCATGTCCTCAAATTCTCCTGCAGCTCCTAAGAAAAAGGGTCTTAGAAAGAGACTGGGTGATCTGATTGATGGGTTTCGCTCTTCCGCGAGCTCTCGCCCGGTTTCTCTACACTTGAGAGATACGACTGCATCTACGGTCGACCTCCGCCCACCACTTATTGCTCTCCCGCGCTCTCCAAGACAATTGGTCGTCACACAATCTGTTTCCCTTGTAGCACCAACCATGGGGGCGCGTGCAACCACGGCGCTTAATGCGGATGGCATCCCTGCGGTAACCGTGGCTCAGCCCAGTGCCCAATCAGCGTCTATTTCCGAACCTAGCACTGGAGACAAACTCAAGCGAGTCAGGAAGACAGCGTGGGCGGGGCTCAAGCTGGCGCTAGAAGTCCTCGAGGAGAGCTCGTGCGTATTTCCTCCTCTCAAGGAAGCCGTCGCCGGATTCATTGCGTGCCTCAGTATCGTCGAGGTCCGTCCATGCATATTCATTTGACACGTCTTGTGACCCTATGCTTCTACAGGACGCCGCAGCAAATCGGGGCGATTATGAAGACATTGCAAACGAACTCAGGACAATGCTGGAAACCTTGAAGGAATATACGAACGAGTTCGCCGCAGAGGACAAAAACGGCAGTATCCAAAATACTATATCGTATGTCTAAGGTCACTATAAAGACTGTCTAACCTGCTGATAGCTTTTATAGAACTATGAAAGCGGCTGCGGAAAGGATCAAACAGAGGCAGGAGCGTGGGAAGGCCAAACGAATGGCAATGTCGAAGCAGGACGAAGACCACGTGATGGAGCACTACCAGCAGATTGAGACCTCGTTCCGACGTCTACAGGTAAGAGCTCAGGCCCGATGGTACCATGCTGAGTCTGACACAATCACAGACCCTCACTGGTCTCTGGACTGCAAGAAAGATAGATCGGCAGCATGAGGTTTGTAACAGAATGCAAGAACTCATCAAACGGATATTAATATCTCTTCCCCAGCAAAAACTGCTTCAGGACATGTCGCCCGAAGAGGACGCTCGATACAACTCGGGGTACGGTGAAAAGATCAAGCGCCGCAGCTGTACGGCCGACATGCGCGAGCGGATCCAGCAGGACCTCCAGAACTGGGCGTGCGACTCGAAAGACGCCAATATCTACTGGATGAACGGAATGGCGGGCACCGGCAAGACGACTATCGCCTTCTCTCTTTGCGAATGGCGGGAGTCGAACAAGCAGCTCGGCGCAAGCTTCTTCTGCTCTCGCGCCAAGGAGTCTTGTCGTGACCCTAGTCGAATCATACCCACTCTCGCGTGTCAGCTTGGGCGTTACTCGCCTCACTTTCGATCTGAGCTATGCAAGGTTCTGGACAGTGACTCAGGCGTCACAAAGCTCAACGTAGTCCAGCAGTTTGAGCAGCTGATAAAGGAGCCTCTATCGAAGGTCGAACACGAAATGCCAGAAGGCGTGGTGGTAGTGATCGACGCGCTTGACGAGTGTCAGGAAAGCGATACGGTGCGACTCATCTTCCAGACCCTGATTCAGTTTGCCGCCATCTCCCCAGTGAAGTTCTTCGTCGCGAGTCGGCCGGAGTACGCCATCCGCACAACGGTGCAACAACCCATTAGCTACTCGCCTGCCACTTGCCGTTTGCAGGACATTGAAGATTGGTTCGTCGCAGACGACATTGAGAAATACTTAAGAGAGGCGTTTGGCTTGAAGTCACTAGCCCCATCGGACGATGAGATCAAGCAACTTGTGAAAATTGCAGACAAGCTGTTCATCTACGCCGCTACCGTTGTTCGCTACGTGATTCCAGACCAGTTGCTACCAGTTGATTCAAACGAGCGTTTGAAGGAGATATTGGCAAAGCCGCAGCTGCGAGACACCTCCGAGTCATTCGAAGAGTACAAAGATCTTGACGCGCTGTACTGCACCATACTGGAGGCTGCTCTGAGTCGGGGCTTGAAGAAAAAGGAAAGAGAGCGTATCGAGCGAGTACTCTGGACGGTTATTTGCGCAAAGGAGCCGCTGAGTATCACCACATTGGCATCACTACTCGACCTGAGCGAAGATCAGGTTTTCGTAACGCTAAGCCCTTTTCACTCGGTGTTGGACATATCATCTGGAGATCGAGTTGTCTCTACGCTGCATGCATCGTTTCCTGACTACATGCTGGACAACGAGCGATCTAAAGGTTTCGCCTGCAACGGAATGAAGCATAGTGATCTACTCGCGCATAGCTGCTTTGTTTTGATGAAGAAACAGCTACGGTTCAACATCTGCGACCTGAAGTCCTCTCTTGCTTTCGACAGTGATATACCGGATTTCGGTGCTTTAATCAATAGGTTCATCAGTTCTGCCTTATTCTATGCATGTCGATACTGGAGTGCACATCTACAACCTAGCAATATGTCAACCGAGCTCACTGCTGAAGTGGATGAATTTATTTCAGATCGGTTGCTGTTCTGGATGGAAGTGCTGAACGTCAACAAATGTATCGTTCTGGGTGTTAGCATATTGCGCCAAGCTCAGGAATGGTTACAGGTGAGCAAATTCCAGATACCATACGATGGAGAAAACTGAAGGTATCAAAGGTAAACGAGTCATCGAAAAGCGTACAAAGTCTGGTTGCCGATGCTCGAAACTTTGTCACACGATTTGCGGCCGGCGCGTGCAAGCGAAGTACACCTCATATATACACATCTGCACTATCGTTCTGCCCGAAAGAGAGTTCCATATACAAGCAGTATTGGGGGCGGATGAAGGGACTCGTCGACGCAGAAGGAAGAGTGATAGACCGCCTGGGGCAAGCAGCAATATCAACCTGGAAGACAACCTCAGCTGTGCTTTCTGTAGCGATCTCGTCGGACGGCAGACAAATCGTCTTTGGCTCAGTTGATAAAACCATCCGTGTCTGGGATGCTCAAACCGGTGAGCTTGTGGCTGGGCCACTTCAAGGTCATACAGACTACGTCAACTCGGTTGGGTTCTCACCCGATGGCAAACACATCGTCTCTGGCTCTGATGATAAGGCCATCTGTGTGTGGGATGCTCAGACCGGTGAGCTTGTTGGTGGGCCACTTCAAGGGCATATAGATTATGTCAAGTCCGTGGGGTTCTCACCTGATGGCAAGCACATTGTATCTGGCTCTTCTGATCAAACAATCCGTGTATGGGATGCCCGGACCGGTGAGCTCGTCGCTGGGCCGCTCCAGGGTCATACAGACCATGTCAATTCAGTTGCGTTCTCACTCGATGGCAAGCACATCGTCTCTGGCTCTTCTGACCAAACCGTTCGTGTGTGGGATGCCCGGACCGGTGAGCTTGTTGCTGGGCCGCTCCAAGGTCATACAGACTATGTCAGGTCGGTTGTGTTTTCACCTGATGGCAAGCACATTGTCTCTGGCTCTGATGATAAAACCATCCGTGTGTGGGATGCCCAGACTGGTGAGCTTGTCGCTGGGCCATTACAAGGTCACACGGATTATGTCAACTCGGTTGGGTTCTCACCCGATGGCAAGCACATCGTCTCTGGCTCTGATGATAAAACCATCCGTGTCTGGGATGCCCAGACTGGTGAGCTTGCTGCTGGGCCGCTCCAAGGTCATACAGACTATGTCAATTTGGTTGGGTTCTCACCTGATGGGAAACACATTGTATCTGGCTCTTCTGATCAAACCATCCGTGTGTGGGATGTCCAGACCGGCGGGCTAGACGCTGGGCCGCTCCAAGGTCATACAGACTACGTCAAGTCGGTTGGGTTCTCACCTGATGGCAAGCACATTGTATCTGGCTCTTCTGATCAAACCATTCGTGTGTGGGATGCCGGGACCGGTGAGCTCGTCGCTGGGCCACTTCGAGGTCATACAGGCAATGTCAACTCGGTTGTGTTCTCACCTGATGGCAAGCTCATTGTCTCTGGTGCTTCCGATCAAACCATCCGTGTGTGGAATGCTCAGACCGGCGAGCTCATCGCTGGGCCGCTCCAAGGCCATACGGACTATGTCAACGCGGTTGGGTTCTCGCCTGATGGCAAGCACATTGTCTCTGGCTCTTCTGATCATACGATCTGTGTGTGGAATACCCAGACCGGTAGGCTCATCGCTGGGCCGCTACAATGTCATACAGACTATGTCAAATCTGTGGGGTTCTCACCTGATGGTAAGCACATTGTATCTGGCTCTTCTGATCATACGATCTGTGTGTGGAATGCTCAGACTGGTGAGCTTGTTGCTGGGCCGCTCCAAGGACATACAAGCTATGTCAAGTCGGTTGTGTTCTCACCCGATGGCAAGCACATTGTCTCTGGCTCTTCTGATCAAACCATCCGGGTGTGGGATGCCCAAACTGGCGAGCTCATTGTTGGGCCGCTCCAAGGTCATACAGACTACGTCAAGTCAGTTGGGTTCTCACCTGATGGCAAACACATTGTCTCTGGCTCAGATGATTGCACCATCCGTGTGTGGGATGCCCAGACTGGTGAGCTCGTCGCTGGGCCGCTCCAAGGTCATACAGACTATGTCAACTCGGTTGGGTTCTCACCCGATGGCAAGCATATCGTCTCTGGCTCTGATGATAAAACCATCCGTGTGTGGGATGCCCAGACCGTTGGGCTCGACGCTGGGCCGCTTCCAGGTCATACAGACCATGTCAGGTCAATTGGGATCTCACCCGATGTCCAGAATATTGTCTCTGGCTCTCCCAATTCTGCCATTCCAGCTTTGCATTTGAACACCAGCATTACCATTCCAGACATGGCTCCCGCCCAAGTTGATCCGGCCAGGTGAGTGGCATCCTTTCAGACTCTCTCTGTCCTCGCTGATATCAATGTGTCTAGTCCAACCCATCCACACTATTGGGGCTTCCAGAATGATGGATGGATTACCCTCAGCAATCAGCCATATATCTGGATCTCACCAGACATTCGTGCCTGCTTCCCCTCCCCACTCCATCCATTAGCGATTGGACCCCAAGGATCAATCTACATTGATACCTGGAATCTCCTGATTGGTGACAGTTGGTCGAAGTGCTACATCTCGCAATAGTGTCTGTATATCCTGTTTACTCGCCTGGTCTACTTTAAGTTACCCCCCACTTCCCCATTATGGAATCTTATCTTTTCCTTGTCTGTAACTCAGTATTGGGCTTCTCCAATTAAGGAAACAAGGTTTCCCAAGTTATTTGTGGTTCGTAATACTCAGCTGCTATTCAGCATGCGGGTTCAAAGTCCTTCCTTTTGGAAGTCAAATGTAGACCCACAAAAGTTGATCCACAGAATAGCCCCTCGACAACTTCACTAGGATAATGCTTCCCAGTCAGTGCACGATCCCGACACTCTCTGGAGCTGCTGCTGTTGTCTTAAGGCCATGGGAGGTATCCCCCATGTTCAGTTCAGGTGTGCCATAGCTAGGACATTTTAGACACAATGCGGAAGCTAATCGCGCGTGCATGTTGGTGCTCACACACTCCACGGACGTCGAGGTTCAATACAGATGCTTCTCTTAATCAATAACTATGGCATGTCAGGTGGTATCGTTGTAACACGATATGTACATGTATATGCGTGCCATACTTCATGTATTGTCTGTGTGTAACATGCCTTATATGATAATGACTCAACGTGTCTGCTGCGTGTCCTCATCGATACTGCATGTATATCAAGAGCCTATGGCTCGTCTACTAAATATATTGGTTGATTGTCTCTACTAGTTCCCCCACTGCATTATATGCACTAAGAAGCATTGGGTATTGCGGCTCTCGTCCCAAACGTCTATTCCGTTGTCTCAATGACTCCGCCAGCATCCGGCAAATACTTTTTGCCTTCAATTCGGTTTTATATCTGTGGGAAGCTGATCTTAGTCATACACGTTAAGTTTACTATGCCAATCAGTGAGTACCCAACTGTCGAGGCTGCTGTTCTGCCTAGCACGTACGCGTTACTCCGGGCTTTACGTTTCTTATCTCAAAAGTGGTTGGCACCAACTAGAATATTCAATTGGCGACAGCTATTCTTCCTTGTTTCTCGATTGCTCACGCTCCGACAAAGTACTCGCTCGCGAACATATAGACCGGTCGGCCCGTTTGCTCTCTTTCGGCCCTTGCTATTCAGGATGCTTTCTAGGGCGCTGCAAGCTGAAAAGACGATAAGAACATTGATATGTGGAGAAAACCGCTTGACGGGTAACCCAAGCTTAGCGAGCTTGAGGAGTCGCAGCGCAACGCATAGTGCGCACCCTTGAAGGCACCGCCTAGTCAATCACTGGGATTCATAGTATTTTGACCGTTGGCGTCATTGCCTTACCCTACGTATATTCAAGTCCCCATATGTAGTATCTATATATTTGCTATTCTGTATCGGCTGCACAACAAGACCGGGATGCTGGGTAAACGAATCGAGAGACTACTTTTTTTTTTTTT
>MU132184.1:124637-138122 GCA_015039395.1 Ceratobasidium sp. AG-I
GCTTGCTCGCTCACCCACACTCGTTTAAAGCACATTAACTTTGTATTCTATACTATATATACATTTTGATTTCGACAAGCTAGTGACAAAGAAAACTGAAGTTGAAGCAAAAAACACAAACAAAGAATCCAGCCCTCGCCTCACTACCCATACGGTAAGAACTCACCGTTCGCGTTAGGCGGCGGAGGTGCAACGGACGGCTTGGGAGGGAAATCTCCCATTCTTGGCGGCGGCCCACCCCAATGTCCACTACCATTCGGTCCATGCCCGTTCATGCGCATATTCCGCTCACGCATCTGACGATGCTCTCGACTATGCTTACCGAGCGGAGGAAGCAAGAAGCTGCCCCCCTCCGCCTCCTCTACGACCACCAATCATGCCGCCTCTTCCCGGACCGAATGCGTTTTCCTCACCGGGCCGAACGTATCCGCTGAAATTGACAGGCGGGCCTGACCCATTGCCAGGACCGGGACCGGAGTTGAAATTGGGCCCTGGATTGGGCGTTGTTGGTGATGGGGATGGAATCCTCGTCCTCCGCCGCGCACAAACCCACCACGGCCGCCACCACGGCCACCTAGTCTAGACATATGTTGATTGAAGGCTGGGCCGCTAGGACTGGGACTAGTGCCGGGACCGCCCCATGGGCCTGGAGGTCGAAATCCGGCTGGGCCATGCATCATGGGAGGATGGCTAGGCATTTGTTGGGGCGGAAGAGGATAGCTGGGACCGGGACCGAGACCAGGACCAGGGATGTGTGGACCTGAGAAACAAGCCATCGACATTTGAGGGGCGATAGCCTCGCCTTTAAGTTTGCGCTTGTCATACTCGTGTGACGAGGTATACTTCGGTAGACTGGTTCGGAATATCAGTAGTGGTACGACTGAAGACGTGTAGTAAGCTTACCTGCTAGGATCACAGGGGAGCGGCTCCGTCCAGAAGCAGTCGTGGTCCAGCGCCTCAAACGCAGTTGTTCGCGTAGCAGGGTTGAGTGTCAACAGCTTGGACACCAGATCCACTCCATGCTCGTCCATCGGCGTACTACCCTCGCCCATCAGCCTTTGTCCGGCGCCTCATACGCGGCACATGTATTTACTCACCTAGTGGAAAAAAACTGCCTAA
Source organism: Ceratobasidium sp. AG-I (assembly GCA_015039395.1). Classification (NCBI taxonomy): domain Eukaryota; kingdom Fungi; phylum Basidiomycota; class Agaricomycetes; order Cantharellales; family Ceratobasidiaceae; genus Ceratobasidium; species Ceratobasidium sp. AG-I. The sequence continues at coordinate 125,757 of MU132184.1, forward strand.
CCCTATTGACGATCTTCCTCCTAATCTCCGGCTTTACCCATCCATTCCAGGCAGCTCCCTCCACCCAGGCCAAACCTCTTCGTCCGGCGTCCCACACAGCTCCCAGATCTTCTCTAATTGATCCGGATCCGAGTTCCCACAGAGTATTGGTCTCCTCGTCCACATCTCGCCCATGATACATCCCACACCCCACAGGTCGATTGCCCACCCATAACGGGCTTCCCCCATCAGGAGTTCGGGTGGTCGATACCAGTGCGTGACGACGCAGTTTGTGTACCGCGCCCCGCCGCCTCCTCGGAGAGAACCCCCCTTGAGCTTCTCCCATGGTCCTTCAGAGGCATCGGTAAGTGGATCCCAGCCGGGCATGGCAGAGCTATATGGACGAGCAAGGCCGAAGTCAGCGATCTGGAGCGAGCCTTGATTGTTGATCAATAGATTAGCGGCTTTCAGGTCTCGATGGTGAATTTTGTTCTGCTCAAGCTTGAGTACACCAACGAGCAGGGAGTTAAGGTGAACTCACCTGGTGTAAATACTCCGTCCCTTCCAGCAGTTGCCTCATATACAGCTTAATTTGACTTGGCGAGAACTTGACACTCGGGTTCTCGAGTAGCCCAGCGAGGTCGTGGTCCATGTACGGGAAAACCATGTAGATTGAGCCCTTCCTATCTCTCGTCGCTACAACCATCACGCTGTACTTAGTTCATGCTATGCACACAAATGAAAAGAGGACGAACCGACCTCAACAACCATGTCGCACACAGTGACGACAGACGGATGGCTCAGCATCTTCAGGATCTTGATCTCTCGAAGAGCCGTAACCGGTACGCCTTCCTTTTCGTTGTGCATCAGGATCCGCTTCAGCGCAACGACGCGTTTAGAAACGATGTGTGAGGCTTTGTGTACTTCGCTGAACCAAGGATGGCGTTAGTAAGGAAACAAAACTCAAACGGGCAAGGGAAGGTTGACAGGTAAGTGGATAGAAGTGAACATGGTTTAAGGTGGGACAGTGAAATGGCTGTCTTTTCCTAGACTCACCCGAACGTTCCTTCGCCCAGCTTGTCCGCGATAGCATAGTCCCGAATTTGACTCGTGCCTACAAACTTTCGGCCATACGCTTGCATTTCCTGCTCGGCTGTGCGTCGGAGAACTTTGGGCTACGAACAGGTTCGGGTTCAGAACGGTCTTCTGAAACTTCGAGATACGAAACGAAAAAAGCAACCAAACGTGCGTTCAAGCGCAACTCGAACAACGTAAACTCTGAGTGCGATGTGCAACTCAAATTAGATCGAAAAGAATTCAACGTTGACGAAATAACGAAACGGACAAACCCATCCCACAAACAAAACTCACCTTCGCTCCACCGTCCCTCCCATATTTCTCTCCTGGCCCTCCACCTTCCTTCCTCTTCGCGTCAGCTTCATCCGCCTCTCTCATAACTCTGGCAATCGTATCGTTCAGTGCTTCCTCAATCTTCGGGTCAACCGGCAGCGGGGGTGGCGGAGGCGAACTTCCGTTCGGTTGAGGCGGCAGCACATCTCCAGCGGGAGGCGGTAGGGTATTCCCATTAGATGGAGGAGGAGGCGGCGGCGGCGGCGGCGGTTGTCCACGCTCCAGATTTCGGCCTCTCTCCCCGTCCTGGGTCCGCCCTCGTGAGTCGTCCCAGCCTCTACCCCCGGTCCATCCTCTCGAGTCATCTCTTCCCTTATCCCTATCCCGCTCCCACGTCCGCCCTCCATCCCGACCTCTATCTGACCGAGGCTCCCATGAGTCCGCCTTTCCGCCTCGTGGACCAATGTTGTCTTGTTCCTCCCCCTCTTCCTTGCTCTCGGCCTCCCCGACTTCGCCCATCTCATCCATACTCCTATTCATATCCACCGCGGTTCCGACTCGCTCGGGCCCCAAGGGTGCGCCTGGCGTGTCCAACGGCCTCAGTCCTCCCGCAGTATTCGGGTTTGGAGTGGTACCGCGCGCGAAAGGTCCGGAATCAGCGTAAGCGTTGCGTGTTCGGCCTCGCCCGTTCGAATTGGAGCCGATATTGAGACCACCCGACGAGATTGGGCAGAGACTCATCTGTCCCCACTTCCATTCCGATCGTTCCCGGCTCGGTCGTAATTTCCTCTGCTAAGCCGGTCGTGCCAGCCACCGCCCGATCTCTCATATGGTGTAACAATGTGGGAGGAGTGACGTTGTGGTTGTGGCGAAGGCGACGCCGGTTTGGGTGGTAGTCGATGTCTACGTGCAATAGGGGACGCCGAGTCCGGACGCGACCGAGATCCCGAACGTGACCGAGAGCATCTTTATGAAGGTCGGTACGAGTCTGTGTCGGCTCCGAGGCGGTAACAATCGTATCCAGGTGCGTACCGGCTAGCGTTGTGGTTGTGGTTGCCGATATAAGACGAGGATGTGCGGTGTCAAGGAGGGCCGATAAAAGTCGCCGCGATTCCTATCTATGTCTCTGTCGCCCGACGACAATGAATGCAAGTTTGCGTTGTTGAATGTGGAGGTAAAAGGAAAGGCATGTTTCGAGTTTTTGGTTAAACCGGCTTCGGCATGGCTTTCGCTGGGTCTCGTGCTGCGTGTTTGTATAGGGCTCTCGCCATCGTTCGCGTATGGGTTTGAGCTTCGGCTACGAGTAGACGGTGCTGAGACAAGCTCGCGTCATCGACTTTGCCTTCTTCAGGCGAGTGCGCTCGACGTTTGGCAGGTGGACAGTTGGACGTTCATGGAGAGTGTGGACGTTTAGCGAGAGGAGCAGGGTATCTATCCGTCACAAATTGGGAGGTCTGGTGGAAGAAATGGAGACGGCATAGACTTCTAGTATACGAACTGGCTGAAGCGAAGTGTGACGGCAGTGGACAAGTTCGAGTCGATTAGCGGCTTGCTATCAATTATTTTGCATTCACTTACATCTTCCGGCCAGACCTAAAGAACAAATCCTGGAAAGGTGATCGTTGCGTGTTCTTTTCAACCTACTAAATCAGACTTTGTCACGGCTATTTTCAAGTTTCTCTTACCAGAAAGATGACGGGGATGTTCGCGAGCAATCGTGCTCATGAGGGCCAGGCGTGATTGGCGATGACACCCCAGGACAAACAGCCACACACAACAGCACCTGAAACGCTGCTGAGTCAGCATTCGGGTAACCGGCGGGGAGTCAACCACGATCCTGATTGGCCAACCAGATCTGCAAACCGCACCTCCACCTGCCACTTGCCCAGAGGGCGGACATACGTTCTCGCCGCGTCCTGCCTCAGCTGAGGTCTTGCTCCGACATGAAAGCTGTCCCACTCTTCCTGAAGGTCGCCGCCCGTCTATTGACGAATGACTCAACCACCCTGGTTCATGTTCTCCGTTCGTATCTGCCTCTTTCGGCCACCAAGCTCTCTAAACGTACACCTTGAACTCGTTGAAACTCTGGCTCGCTGTTGACTAGCTCTCTGGAAAATGCTCGATACCGCACTAGAGGACATAGATTGTACTACGAGAAACTAGTACAAGAGACCGAGGTTTTAAGGAAACGGATGCGCTGGCCGGTCTGGTGGACGGGATAGGCTCAAGGCTCTACTTGAAGGCGTCTCGTTCGAGTGGCTTTTTCTTCTCTCGGTGATCTATAATCTTGGCACGGACTCGACACTTTGGCGCAGGCTCAATGGAATCGACACGCACCGCAGGACGCGTCCGGCAGCTCGCGTCTACGATACACATCACCGGTTATCATCCCCAAATTGGGACTTTTGGTTTCCAGAGAAGGAAAAGCAAGGCGGATGTGACACGCGGCGACAGAGGAGTTACAGCTGCAAGTCGACCAACTCGGAGGCGAGGAGACGAAGATGAGGTAGGATTCGGATGGTGGATCCAAGCGAAGCCGGCTTGGCCGAGGACGAGGATTTTCGTGCTGGGTTGGCGCTCATGGGACTGAGAAGAGGACAGGAAAGTGCCTAGCCGGTATGGGTCCCAAATTTCGCGTCGGCTCGAGATGGACCTAACCACGTCGTCGACTAAGGGGAGGATACGCTGCGTCCACAACTGGCGGAATTCATACTCGAGGCGCGACGAAATATCAAAAGAGCGACACCAAGCGAGGTGCCGAAGCCGAGACGTGATCGAAGACGAAGGGGAGCGGAGATGGGCTTCAGAGGATGGAACACTGGGCGCTGAGGTTGTGGGGGTAGTTTGTTCTGGTTGCGAGCGAGAAGATGGAGCCGATATATGGTCAAGTGTGTGTGTGAGTGGTTGGAACTAGAAGCGTAGGATGTACCGCATGCGGCTGGACAGGAGAAGCGGGTCCAGATTTCTGTGAATGTCGATTGCGAGCCACATGAGATTAAGCTCTTGCTCGCGTTCAAAGTTTGCTGAGGGGCTAGATTTGGAATGGGGTGTGCGACAGTGGATTCAGAGCGCAAAACATGTTGAGATTTAGAAAGGTGCGCGGACCCCCTAGGATGGCGATGCGAAGCACCGACGTGAGCTTTGTAGTCACAATGAGACACGGTACCAAGACGGCTGTTACTACTTCAAAGTTGTGCCGGTCGCTTACGGCGAGAGCTGTTGATCAAGGCAACTTTCGTCACGTTCAAAATACCGGCAGGTTGGCTAATTCAAGTCTCCGAAGTCTTTTCTGTCAAATCGACCTGATGCGAACGTACACGGCATTTACTTTGGTGGTCTCGCAAGCGCATTCGGGATGGTCTAGTTACAACGCCGTCTGTAGTGTTGCTCCTCTCATGTTCCTCGTCTCTCTACTGTAGGGCCCCATCGCACCGTAGGGCGTAGCCCGAAAATGTCAAAAAATAAACTTAATTCAACACAGATAAAGGGTGGACCAAATCATAGCTTTCGTACTAGTACAACTGAAAAAAATGGAAGTCTTACGTAACAAGATCACCAGCAAACGGCTCTTTTCAAGAGTAGTCGCGGTGCAACCCCTCGACAGCAAGACGGATGGCAGAAGCTATGCGTCAATAGCTTGAATTCCCGATACTCTATGTTCAACCATTGTGCGCCACCCTCACGCATTATCGTTTCTCCATCGCCTCATACGCAGGACACAAACCCACTCACCTGCTCGAAAAGAGCTGTCAACCCAAGTCGTCAATTTCCCTCCCAATCTCCGGCTTCGCTCATTCATCCCAGAGAGCTCTTTTCACTCCGGCCACAGCTTCTCATCCGACACCCCACACAGCCCCTGATTTTCTGCAGTTGACCCGTATCTACTGTAAGTTTCCGCACAGTATCGGTCTCCTCGTCCACATCTCGCCTACGACATATCAGACACTCCACGTGTCGATCACGCATCCGTGCCGGGCTTCGCCCGTCAGGAGCTCGGGCGGCTGATACCAGCGCATGACGACGCAGTTCGTGAACGGTTCGCCGCCGCCTCCTCGGAGTGGGCCTCACTCGAACGTATCCTAAGGTTCTTCGGCGGCGTCGGTGCGTGGATCCCAACTGGGCATGGCGAAGGTATCATATCCAGGCGCGTGCCGGCTAGTGTTGTGGTTGTGGTAACCGGTGTAGGACGGGGATGCGCATGTGGAGGAGAGTAGACAAATGTGACCGAGATTCCTATTTCTGACTCTGTCGCTTGATGAGGATGAGCGAGAGTTTGCGTTATTGCCGGCAGACGTAAAAGGAAGGGCATGTTTCTAGTGTCCGGCTACACTGACCTCCGCGTGGCTTTGGTTCGGGCTAGTGTGCGTGTTTGACTAGGACTCTCGCCATCGTTGGCGTATGGGTTTGAGTTTCGGCTACGATTAGATGGTGATGGGACAGATTTGTCGTCATCGACTTCGCCTTCTTCTGGCGAGTGTGCTCGACGATTGACAGGCGGAGAGTTGGACGTCGAGGGAGAGTGCGGACGTTTGGCGAGAGGAGCAGAGTGACCAGCCATCACAATTGGAACAGTCGGGTAGAAAGAAAATGGACACGGCATAGGCCGCCGGTGTACGAATCGGCTGAGGTGAAGTGGGGATGGGAGTGGACAAGTTCGAGTCGATTAGCGGCATGCCAGCAATTATTTAGCATTGTACTCACATCTACAAAACGGATCTAAAGAACAGATGCTAGAAAGGTGGTCGTAGGGTGTTTGTCCTGACCTGCTAAATCAGCCTTTGTCACAACTAGCATCAATCCTCTCTTACCAGAAAGATGACGGGGATGGTCACGGGCAAGCACAACTCGTAAGCGCCAGGCGTTATCGGTAATTACAACTCCGCCGCGCCGTGGTTAGAGTGTTGCTGAGTCAGCATCATTGGCCAACTGAATCCATAAACTGAACTTCAACCTACTCGGCCTAGACGGGTACAATTTGTGGCGTTAATCAAATGTGTCAGCCAAGCCCAAGAAGCAATAGCGAATCGAGCACCTGCCTGTCGCCCGCCCGACACCGCCAAAAATGCTAATGGTCTGATCTCGGCGGTCTCTGTGGCGAGTCCACCTATTAAAGTCTGGGTGGGCGAGTGGTGAAAATGTGTCGACGCTCCCTCCCCATTTTGGCAGGACTAGGGCTCCTACCGTTCAACTATGATTTCCATTCGCTATCGGCGCGCTCTAGTCTGCGTTGGCTTGTTATTTTCGTCTCGTGCGGCATCCCAACAGCCAGTGAGGATAGACGACGCGAACGCGTACAGTCTCACGAACCCCAACGGAATTCAATTCGGCTCGAACGGATGGAATAAAATCAACCCAAGTAGCAACGATCCTCACTACAATGGCACTTATACGTCGAGCCAGACAGTAGATTCCAATTTGGTATTTTTCTTTCAAGGTGCGTTTCTGGTTCTAAGTGTTTTACGGTTGCTCAAAGAGGGTTGTGTCAAGGCACTTCCATTACGCACTACGCGGACAGTGGTCCAAATCGTGGACCTGTTGGAGTATCGATCGATGGCCTACCTACGAGAACGCCACTTGGACCAATGTTGGGAACGTCCAGTATAAGCAATGGATGTGGAAAACGACCGACCTATCCCCGGGCGACCACCAGATTGTTGTTAGCAATGTCGGCACTGGGGACCCCGCTACTACTGTACTATTTCGACCTTCGCGTCGCTTATGTAAAGGCGCTAGGCGCTTAAGGTTGTTTGGCTATGTTTGAAACACTTGTCCCCTGCGTCAAGTTTCGTGGGGATAGGGGACTACGACACTTGGGCGTCGGATTGGCAGCCAAATGTGTCAAAAATGTCCAATAAAACCAATGAAATATGATGAATTTCACTCGGAACCGGCGTACCTGCTTTGTCCTCTCGCGTCGATCATTGAGGGGACAGGGGACCCATCAAAAATCCACGTCGCGTCGACTCAGTCAGGGACAGGGACCGACGCGAAGGTCGAAATAGTACAGTAGTTTGATGGGTCTTAATTATTTCGAGTGCGTTTGTTTTTTTGTGGCTGCTCGTCGATGGCTGATCGGCGTTGTTCAGAATTACCCCAAACGCTGATGGCAACATATTCCCTACCATGTCCGGACCGTGAGTTCATTTATCTAATTTCCTGGATGACCCACTTATGACCTTCGACTTGCTCTAATGGGGCATCCGTGATCCCGTCGAACGCGGTTTTGGTCGACGACACCAGTAACATGATCAGTTACACCGAATCGTGGAGCGTATATGTAAGTTGATCATATCATAACCAACATTAGACTCGCTGAACTCAATGTTATTCAGAACTCTTACAAGCATCGGGGAATCTATTTAGGAGGTACCCAGCACTCGAGCAGCACGCCAGGTGGATCCGCTATCTTCAGGTTCAACGGCACAGCAGTATGGTACTTCTGCGATCAGTACGACAGCAACTCTGTTGTCAGCGTTAGTGTTGACGGTGGGGCGCTGGACATGGTCAACACAGCGTCTACGGCTGGCTTATGGGTGAGTCACAATCTTACAATACGACTCGAAAGGCTCCTAATGGGAATTCTCAGCTCTCGCAGATTCTCGTATGGAGCAAAACCGGCTTGACTGATGGACCTCATACCGTTAACATCACCCACGTGGGCACGGATACCACGTATGCCAACGTGGACTTCTTCAAGTACATGCCAAGGTACGTATATGATCTACACGATTAGATTGCCCACTGGCCACCGCCGATTAGTTCCAGGGCCATCAGGAAAAAAGAATCCTACTTATTTGACCCAGATTAGTGGAATAGTGCGATACGTAAGGGTCATGCTGTTTTCGGCTAAATTGATGCCTAGCCAGCTAAATAAGTAAGCTTGTACTAAACTGCTTCGGTTTAGACTTTTGGTGTCCGAAATTAGTGCAATAAGCGACTTTAGTGAAGACCACTTTTGAGCAATTTAGTGGTATTAGTAGGATGAGCGGTATTTGCAGAAATTAGACCAGTCTCCTAAAGCTCCTTTTCTGTACTTTTTCTCATCAAAATAGTGTGTTTGTTCGGAAAAAGTGATTCATTTGGTAGTTTTATAGGCGCTTGTACATAAAGATGATTGTAACCGGACAGCTGGACAATCAACCCCCGCCGCCCGACCCGTCAATCCCGAACGGCCTCTTCGTTGACCGCCACACTCGTGCCTGCTCCAGAATTCCGGTCACCTTGGTTTGCTGTGTCTCGTTGCCGTCGTGCGTGCACAGCCTGTAGAGCTGCAGCAAGTTCACGGCTACCTAGCGGTATCACGAGCACGTAAGGCTCGGGCAAGGGAGGGTTTGTAAGGAATCAGGCGACTCACCGGTGTACGCACGCTAGTGTCCATGTGTACCGCTCCGTTGCTGCGGTCACGAGCCAGATCGTTCGCGTTCGACCGAGATCCAGACGGCTAAGACAGTCTCACACCTATATTTCAAGTGAAGTTAACTAAGTACGCGTGCTCCCAGGTCGATGCACTTACTGCTGTTGTTCATGGACCAAGTGCATGCGTGCGCGCATTTCTTCATGGATGGGGTCCTGGGTCCTTCTAGATTAGAAGGTCAAGTCGAGTGTATTCATCCCATGCCACTAACGCAGCAACACGGCAGCTAACGAGGGGAGAGGTAAGTACAGCGAAGAGCGAGAAAACAATCAGCACGGGTTCGCACAAGTCAAAGTTACACGTACTGTCTGGGTTTGAATCAACAATACACCCCGCAATTGTGCCGCTCGTCGCAATAAACAGGGCTGAGTAGGGTTTTGGTAGTTGTTGAGCGCATCCTCACTAGATGTATTTGCTAGAGTGGGTGAGGATACTAGCGGGTGTTAGTGGCGGAAATTAGACGTGGACGGACGGGTACGTACAGGGAGAGGACGGGATGTGGTGTGAGCAAGAATGTGATGTTTGTGGTTGAAGATTGACATGACAAACATCAACATGGGCGCTTAAGCGGAGGACCCGTTTATTGCCACTCGTGTTTGACTTGTGCGCGAAAGGGACTTTCTTGACCATGACCAAACCCTGCCGAACAAAACAAGCCATCTCCCTTGTCCCTGCCACACATCTATCAGATGCATCCACCCGAGTTTTATGCCTGGTGTGTATGTCTGCGTGCGTGCTCCTCGCTGCACTTTGATGTGAAAACGCCTCACCCTTGCACTCTCCGGGTATGTTGAATCCTTGTGATTATACACCCTGAACACCTTATATCTGCTTAGTAGTCCCCATAGGCGTCTGCTCATCTAACCCCACCTCAATGCTCGCAGTTAGCACCAGTGCATCTGGCAAACACCGAAAAACTATGTAGTACTATGTAGTACTATGTAGATGCTGTAGAAGCTGTAGCACTTTAGGTTATCCAAATTCATGTAGTTGCTACATAGTTCTACATAGCACCATGTAGCACAAATAGCACTACCACATGGTATCCACACTGTGTCTACAGAGGTTTTCAGGCTGCTACAGGCCTCTACAGAGATATACAGAGATCTACACAGCGCTACACGGGAGCTACATAGCAACTATGTAGCACTATGTAGGTTTACCAATCTCAGTCTAACCATATATGGTAATTTTCAATGGACCAAAAATGTTTTAAAAAGATTTCAAATGGGGTCTACTTGATGGAAAAAGTGAGAACAGTGGGAGAATGGAACTCAGGACCTGCCGTTGTTTGTCAGCTTGAGGCTGTATTAGTCAGGTCCAAGGTGATAACCACTAGACCACACCAGCTTGATATTATACTGCCAACACTATTACTTATATCGACTTTTTTACATTTTAGATCAGCTCCTGTGGGCTGAGGGTTGCCTCTTTGGGCACAAAAGAATTGGCAGAATTCCTTTAGAAAATTAGCTATACCCTTGCACTTTTCTCATATTTATAGCTGTTTATCTCAGGGAGCTACCCACGGGAGGGCACCAACTTGAATGAACTCAAGGCCAAACCCTCCCATGGGCAGCTCCCTGAGATAAACAGCTATAAATATGAGAAAAGTGCAAGGGTATAGCTAATTTTCTAAAGGAATTCTGCCAATTCTTTTGTGCCCAAAGAGGCAACCCTCAGCCCACAGGAGCTGATCTAAAATGTAAAAAAGTCGATATAAGTAATAGTGTTGGCAGTATAATATCAAGCTGGTGTGGTCTAGTGGTTATCACCTTGGACCTGACTAATACAGCCTCAAGCTGACAAACAACGGCAGGTCCTGAGTTCCATTCTCCCACTGTTCTCACTTTTTCCATCAAGTAGACCCCATTTGAAATCTTTTTAAAACATTTTTAGTCCATTGAAAATTACCATATATGGTTAGACTGAGATTGGTAAACCTACATAGTGCTACATAGTTGCTATGTAGCTCCCGTGTAGCGCTGTGTAGATCTCTGTATATCTCTGTAGAGGCCTGTAGCAGCCTGAAAACCTCTGTAGACACAGTGTGGATACCATGTGGTAGTGCTATTTGTGCTACATGGTGCTATGTAGAACTATGCAGCAACTACATGAATTTGGATAACCTAAAGTGCTACAGCTTCTACAGCATCTACATAGTACTACATAGTACTACATAGTTTTTCGGTGTTTACCAGATGTGTTGACCTGCCTTGACACCGTCACGCGCAATATCTGCCACCGTCGGGTAGTGCATTCGTCAGGAAAAACCCCGTAAGCACATTAGCGCCAATTAGCGCTAATTTGCCCATTTGCCAGTTTTACCATCCCCCCCGAATTATGGGGGCAAATTTGCCCCAGTTGCACTGGTTTGCCTGGGCAAACTGGGCAAATTTGCCCCAATTTACAACTGGGGCTGTGCAATGGAGGTAAACACACCCGGTTTGCTGGAAACCGGCAAATTTGCCTCCCCGTTTTTTCCTGATGTTTGTGTGCACGCACTTGCAGGCGTGGCTTACACACCAAGACTACCCCATCCCTGCCATATTATTCTTAATCTATGTACCAAGTAGTAATATACAATAATATATGATTGTTTCAAACGAGCCATCACCTTGTCACTTCTCGTTCTTAAGCCTCGACAGCAGGATCGTATCAATTCCACTTTTTTTAGCTTATTCTGCTAACTCACTTATTACCCTAGAGCAGACAAATAAGTAGAAAAAGCGGCCCAGCTCCTAAACGCGGCCAAGTTAGTGTTTCAATCACTAACTGGCATGGGTTTAGGGAGCGTTTAAGATCCCGTGCTAAAAAAGTAAGGTTTGACGGCAAAGAAGGCTTTTTTAGACAGGTCCACGCTAAACCGCGGTGCGGCTTTTGCTGATGCACCTCGCCTCATCCGCCTGGGACAAGTAACACCACCACCAAGCCCGTCCCGATTGGTGCGATCGTCGGAGGTGTCGTCGGTGGTGTTGTGCTCGTTGCCTTTATTGCCGGCTTGCTGATCTGGCGACGAAAACGTCAACCTACTTCCGGCGCTACCGCACCTGCTCATGAAACATACGTTGGCGACGCGGCGTACGGAGGACAAGAGAAGTATGCGCCGTCTGGATCACCTTATACGCAGAGTCAACCGGGGACACCCGGACTCGGACCCGCCCCGACTATGAATTATCGGAATGGGATGTATGCGCCTGTTCAGGTATGTCCTTTCCGCTTTTTTTCGAGCTGTTTTACTTAGGTGATTATGTTGTGATGTAGACTCAGAACGCGGGAGGGCCGCATTCTATTGCACCCAGTGAGTTGTATACCTCGAAACCTCAGAGTTGGTTGCTCATATTTGGACTACTTAGCAACCTGGACGGGCGCTACTTATGTCGGCCACCCTGAGCTCTAACGAATCTGGCTGGCGGTCATGGTTGAGAACCTTGGACTCACTGTTGATTACACTTGTATTTGGTTTTCATTTCTGTTATGATTTATTCTTTACGGTTTATGTCGCCTGGAAGGTTTCTCGCCCATTACTCATTATTGATACGATCTCTGGACTAGCTTTGCTTTACACACAAATGCGCGCTACGATGTCCGAGTTTGAGTTTTGATCTGAGAAGCTGAAATAT
>MU132184.1:146599-158091 GCA_015039395.1 Ceratobasidium sp. AG-I
GTATACGCCGTCTGGATCACCTTATACGCAGAGCCAACCGGGGACACCCGGACTCGGACCCGCCCCGACTATGAATTATCAGAATGGGATGTATGTGCCTGTTCAGGTATGTCCTTTCCGCTTTTTTTCGAGCTGTTTACTTAGGTGATTATGTTGTGCTGTAGACCCAGAACGCGGGAGGGCCGCATTCTATCGCACCTAGTGAGTTGTATACCTCGAAATCTCAGAGTTGGTTGCTCATATTTGGACTACTTAGCAACCTGGACGGGCGCTACTTATGTCGGCCACCCTGAGCTCTAACGAATCTGGCTGGCGGTCGTGGTAGAGAATCTTGGACTCACTGTTGATTACACTTGTATTTGGTTTTCATTTCTGGTATGATTTATTCTTTACGGTTTATGTCGCCTGGAAGGTTTCTCGCCCATTACTCATTATTGATACGATCTCTGGACTAGCTTTGCTTTACACACAAATGCGCGCTACGATGTCCGAGTTTGAGTTTTGATCTGAGAAGCTGAAATATGTACGGTATCTTTGCGACCTTGAGCTATCTATCGAAATTTGAGTTGTTGATGTGGGTTTAGCAACGCACGTACTCGCATGTTGTAGTTCAATTATTTGGAGATATGAGCGGCGCATACATTGAGGAAATACGCTCAGGGACTGAGGAGACTCGCGTCAATCCTAATGAGGTTGTAGGTTTCTGGGTACGGATGAGAACTTGAGACGTTTCCAGAGAAAATTTACCCATTCTCCCAACCATAGTAGTGAAGCATTGTGGCCAAGCAAGAAAAGATCAAATGGCTTGAGAGGGTTTTTTGATGACCGTGGTTCCTCGCTTGATTTCGCTTCTCACTATTGGAAATCATTCACAACAGAAGCAGATGGCTCTCGGTCGTTTACTTGGTGCCGAAAACAGTGACATTTACCACTAAGTAAGTATCCAGGAGTCGATGTATGCTCATAAACATTGCCGTAGCTTTGCAGGGTGCCAGTAGCAAGCGCCTCTCTGTCAGCCCGCTTGCGTCCAGGCACATCATATCTATGAACTGCATTCAAGCGGTGCGTGATTCCGCAAGGAACAAGAGGGAGAGTTGTCCAACCCAGGGGTCAATCAGTGTTCCAATAGAGATGAGTGCGTGCCAAGCCTTGTGGTTGTCTAAACCAAGCGCCCGTCTGCCATTCCCCTGATAACAGCACAGTCGGAATGGTTCCACTTATCTATAGGCCATTAAACAAACTAGTAAGACTCGTTTTACCAGCCTACTTATAGATGAATTGACTTGCGGAAGGCAAGGTCTCCGTTCGTATACCCTCCCCTCTTTCAGCTCCTCCGGGGACCTGTTTCGATCCCAACTGCTTGTGGTGTTCAACCATGTCGTTTTTCAGTTCTTGGCAGTTGCTTGTCTTTGTAGCATTTTCATGCACTTCCCTCGTGGCATCTCAACAGCCGGTAATAGTTGACGACGCAAGCGTGTACAGTCTTGCGAATCTTAATGGCATCCAGATGCCGGATTACGCGGGCTGGACCACAATCAACCCAGACGGCGGGTGGGAGTATTATGACGGAACCTATACCAGGAATCAAGCAGAGTGGGCTTATTTTTTGTTCTTTTTCCGAGGTGAGTTTCTTACCTCTACATACTGTCGCAAGTATAATAATGACCGGTCTACGGATTAGGGACGGCAATCGCCCATTATGCTGACAAAGGGCCAAACCGTGGTCCTGTTGGTGTATCAGTCGATGGTAAACCTTTCACTATCTATAACTGGACCAACGTTGGGAACACTGTTGAGCACGGGCAGCAAATGTGGTCGATAACTGGGTTGGCCGAAGGCGACCATCAAATCCTTGTCAGCAATCAGGGGACCGGGAAATCAGTGATGATGGGTCTGGACTACTTGGAGTACGTTTATTGAACTTGCAAGCTCCAGCTGTTGACTGACTCTACCCACTCCAGAATTACCCCAGGTTCCGATGGCAACATAATTCCTGCAACTTACGGACCGTAAGTAAACTCCGTTTTTGTTTTTGTTTGGTAACGAGGAGTTTGCTGAATTATTATCATTAATGTAGAGGTGCATCGAGTATACCCTCGAACGCGAAGTTGATTGATGGCAAAAGCGACGCCCTTAGTTTCACGTCATCATGGGAGCAGTGGGTATGTTCTGCGCTAGTTTGAATTTACGCTGCGATCCCTGAAATCTTGAACTCGCACAGTGTGATGGGTATTGTCTGAACAATTGGGGGCATTCCAGTGGCGTTCCTGGATCGATCGCTACATTCAAGTTCAACGGTACCGCCGTATGGTTCTTTTCCGACCGGTACGAAAACAATACCATAATTAATATTAGTCTCGATGGTGCACCAGCCGAGGCGGTTGACACCTCATCCCCGAAGAACGTAACGGTAAGTTGGATTTGGGAAATGCGCAGAATCTGCTCTGAACCAATGGATCAGCTCTCTCAAGTGCTCACCTGGAGCAAGACCGACTTGAGTGACGGTCCACATGTCCTGACCCTTACGCATGCCGGCCCCAAAGACAAGTGGGTCAATGTTGATTTCTTCAGGTACCTGCTAAGGTATGAGCTGGTTGTATGTGTTTACGACTCTGTTTGATATAACGTTCTTGAAGTGCAAGTAACACCCCGTCAGCCGGCTCGACTGCGCAGACTCGGTCTCTCCCAGTTGGCCCGATCGTCGGAGGTTCTGTTGGTGGCGTTGCCCTCTTAGCATTCATCGCGGGTATATTTATATGGCGGCGGAGACATCAACGTCCCCAAACCGGGACCACCGCTCAGCACGAGTCATATGTCGGAGACGCAACATACAACGGAAAGGGGGAATATGCATTTCCTAGCTCACCTAAGGATTCGTCTACTCCAGCAACACCATCTACTCTGACAGAGAAATATTGGAACGTAAGGATTCACCCCGCCACCCAGTCAAAGACGTTATAACTGATTGTGTATTTGTATTCGCTGTCATTTGGTACCATATTTCGTGCTCAGGACCCCGGAGCGGAAAACTCGGTCGCACCTAGTAAGTCGTTCCACTTGAAGTTTTGGATATGATCACTCAACAATTCTTGATATAGCGGCATTAACTGGTCCAACGTACACTGGGTATCCCGAAATTCACTGAGGCGTGCTTTCGCAGGACGTATTCTTGAGTCCACACGTTCTGCTGCATTGTTTGATTCTTGGGCGTTGGCATTGAGTTTGGATGTGTTAGTTCGATTACAACCCTTCTAGTTTGTTGATCATTGTGTCTTTTTTGTCAGTTAGTATACTTAGTCGTAATGATCTTTTTGGGGAAGTTCGTCTCGAGTTGGGCCAGTGTTAGTGTTGCGTGGTTGAGTGCTATCACCAGATTTTCTCAGCAAAGGCAGTGGTGCACTGTACGTGCCGAAAGAGTGATACATAGTACCTATATGTGCTTCAATCTTATCTCGTAAAGATGCTGTTAGAGCTGATATGACTGTGATTCGACGTCGCCTTTGTTCTCTTGAATAGGGGTGTGAATTCATCTTTTGAATTGGTGAGCCTTATTAGTGGTCAGCTCATAACCGAAGGATATCATTGTAGTGATACTCGCGAATAAGATGGTTTTCGAGATTTTAGTACTGTTGTAGCTTGAGCTTGAGGTTTAATTAAGGTACTCAAATGAAGGACATGGTACTAGATCATTATTCGACTGAAATCGGTCTACTGATCTACAGTATATCTCAAGAGCCCCTCAAGCGGTGCCTGCTTCCAATGCTGGTGTGTGACCCGTGGTGGCTGCATTCATCCAGATAATTCACAGTATGAGAGTATTTTGTAGAGTACGGCCTACGAGGATCTTGAATCCCGTGTTTGAAAAGCTCAATGCAAGAGAGCACTGGATTGGCCAGAAAATAATCGGCGACTTATTAGCAACCGGCTCCAGGCGATTCGGCCTCCGGTAGCCACCGCTGGCCTGATCGACTGAGAAACGAGTCGATCCAGAGCATAAAGCCGAGGCTCGATTGAGCCTTTCGATTGTAACTGATACCGAAGCATACCCAGTCGTGCCTCCAGCGAGAGCGGCAGGCATTGCGCCAGTACATTGTGTTATTTAAGCTACGCAGGTGTCATGTATGAGAATGTGATACGCGTCTAATACTATTCAGATCTCAGAGGTCAAACAGATAACGTCCGGGTGATAACTCGAGCATTCGTTTGATGCTGTTTGGGTCCGGCCCTCCCGAATGGAGTGCCACGGTCACGCTGAGTCAGCATCCGGTGGACTGGTGCGGATGTAATCCGAAAGATGGACAGCCCAATCGAATTCGAGCACCAGACGTCGACTCACTACTGTGCTTGTCTAGTGAGTCGCAACCTACCTTCTCTGTTGTATATGCATGTATCCCGGCATATGCGTGCCGTGTACGCGTATGCCTTAAAGCTTCTATCTTTCCACCCAGTTCTTAGGCCTGCGTGTCTATGTCTACCACGTTCCATTACATTCCATAGCTGTATGTACTTAAGAGCCATAGGCTCATTGACTGAATTCATCAGCTCGTTTACTAGTTCATCCCCCAACCGTAGGCTAAGAAGCCTTGAGTGTCCGAACGGTTCGGAGTCATCCTCAACATTCTCGCGAACTCCTGCCTGAGCTGATGTTCCTTTAAAAATCAAGATTTTCTATCTCTTCTCCAACGTCACTCGCTCTCCCATCGACATGGACTCGACACCTTGGTTGGTGTTCTCAATTCATCTCCGTCTCTTTCGACCACCAACCTATCAACTCGCTTACCTCCAAATTGTCGAAACCACGGCCCGCTTTTGACGATGGGTATGAAAGATATCTGTGGATTCCATGGAGATCTCTGTTTAAACTCGGGGAACTAGCCTCGGAGGTCAACGGTCCAAAGGACGAGCGAACTGGTTCATCTAGCGACAGGCTCAAGTCTCTGTTCAAAGACGTCTCGTTCGAATGCAATTTTTTTTCTTCCCTAGTCAATAACCTGGCACGAAATCGAGCACGTTAGGTTTGGCCCAGCGGGGTTGAGACACGATGCGGGATTCCTACGGTTAGGCTGTGCGTGCGATATAAGCTGGGCGTCATAATTCCTGGGTTGGGACTTGTTGGTTTCCGGATAAGGAAGTGATGAGAGACGAAACGCGCGGTGGTTTAAGAGTCGTAGTCGAAAATCGACCAACTTGCGGCCGAAGAGGCGCTGGAGGGATGGGGTATACGGTCGAACCAAAGAGCAAGCTAGCTAGGGCGAGGGAGATGAAGGCTTGGCCTTGGGGTGGAAAGCGCGGCGATGGAGGGTGATGATGTGTTGGATTAGTATGGAGGTCCAAAGGCCGCGTCGCTCTGGCTCAAGACAAACCCTGGCGCGTTGTCGACCGGGAGCAGGATACGTCGCGTCTATGGGTGGAGGACTTTGAATTTGGAGGTGCAACGATACCGCAGGATTGGATGACCAACGCGCGCAAGAAGTTCAGCAAGACCATTCGAATCAAAGCCGATACGATGAAGCCCAGTGTATCTCCTGCAAACGTTTGGATACACGCTCAAACTACCCGAGGCACCAAACGAGGCCGCCGAGGATTAGCGCTAGCAGATGCGGGACGAGCTTCGGGACGGTTATTAAACTACAGAACGAGTGGCTTACCCTCGTGTGCGTGGAGCGACACTAGAAAATTGG
This sequence comes from Ceratobasidium sp. AG-I, assembly GCA_015039395.1. NCBI lineage: Eukaryota > Fungi > Basidiomycota > Agaricomycetes > Cantharellales > Ceratobasidiaceae > Ceratobasidium > Ceratobasidium sp. AG-I. Next base: position 152,281 of record MU132184.1, read on the forward strand.
AACGCGAGGTGGGACAGGCTGAGGTGGACGCAGTGGAATTGGTGGATCAGGCGAGACGCACGGGAGAGATGAATATCGCTGTGGAGACGCAATTGGGTAATACCAGAAGCTACGCGCTTTGTAGAAGATATGGAGACGAGATGGAAACAGCGGGAACGGAGATGCGCGGGTTCAGAGATATTTAATCAAGCGAAGGGTCCTGATGAGCGAGGTGAGCCTCACGCTGAGTTCTTGATGTACGCCTTGACATCGAGGTCGTTGATAACTGAAGGTGCACTTGGGATCTGGAAGTGGAAATGCAGGATGCATCGCGTGCGAGCGGAGAGGTAAACCAGGCTCGTGAGTTCATCGAACTCAATTGGTACTTCATTAAAATCAGCCTCGCACGTGTTTAGAGTATACCGGGGAGTTCACTTCATAATGGGAAGCACAGGTGGCCCTCGTCACCGGGCACTTGCACTTGAAGGTAAATCAGCTGGCACTTCGAGTAACTCTGTAGGTTATCGATCCGTCTTCCGATGTAAGATTTCTAGTATAAATAGTCACGAATTAGGGACCATTTTACCTACTCCAACTGCATGCTGGAGAATATTTCATTCCCGTCATTCATGGACGACATGAGCCGTAGATTTTGTCAAGCTCGGTCATGTGCCGGCGCCGCTCCCGGCGTTTTGGCCGGCCCAGGTCGGCCGCGTTCGTTCGTTCCCCTGCTGTCGGGGTGGATTTCCTTCTGGTAGTTGGCCGCGCCGGTGATTACAGACTGTCCCTCAACAGATGCTCAACTTGATTGTATTCGGTAGTGTGCTACAAATGGTTTCAATTGCCCTGGCGGTTTCGCTGAGTCAGCTTGCGGCCAGCCAGCGCGGACGCAAGCCCGATCCCGATCGGCCAACTGAGTCCACGAACCAAACCTCAATCAGGTGAGCGTCAACACACGCTCTCGCCACATCTAACTAGAGCTGATGCCTAATTCATAGGGGAAAAGCTTTCTATTTCACGCTCCAGGTCACTGGCTGCTATCGACAAATGACTCTCTATTTGTCTTTCTCCCTTTCGACCACCAAGACGATCCAAGCTCTAGAACTGTACATTGATGTTGTCCGAACCCATGCCGGTATCGAGAATTATGGAGGTTCCGGCTATGGGTCTTGTGTGCGGGCGCTTGAGTAGCGTGAGGGACTCGACGGGAATGTCGAGAGCAGGCACGAGAGAATGGGGAGCGGGCTGTGGGACGAATTCGAATGCACAGGACGAGAGGTTGATTTTATTGACGACTAGGAGTGTGCGCGGAACAAGACTGGGTAGATGACGGGCGAGGTGGAATTGGTCGAGGTGGACGCGGCAGCTTTGGCGGCTCGGGCGAGACGAGTGGAAGGAGTGGATACTTCTGTAGAGACGCAAGCTATAGTACTTGTACAATGGAAAATGGATGGAGGGTCTACGTACTAGGATTACAAGCCGGCGGCCCCGCGTTTTATGCTCGTCCATCGACGCGCTGCCCTCATTCATTAGCCTTTCTCCAGCGCCTCATACGCAGCACAAAAACTCACTCACCTGCTCGAAAAGACCCCCAACCCCGGTTGTCGATCTTCCTCCCAATTTCCGCCTTGACCCATCCATCCCAAGGAGCTGTCTCCACCTCGTCCGACACCCCACACTGCTTCTCGATTTTTCACAGCTGGTCCGCATCCAAACTCCCATACAGTATCGGTCTCCTCGTTCACATCTCGCCCATAATGCACCCAACTACACACATGTTGACTACGCTTCCGTACCGGAGTTGAGTTCAGGCGGTCGATACCAGCACGTGACAACACAATTTGTGTATCGCGCGCCAGCGTCTTTTCGGAGTGGACCTCCTTTGAATGTATCCCACGGTCCTTCGGCGGCGTCGGTGCGCGATCCTAACATGGTATGGCGAACATACATGGGCACACGAGACTAAATTGGAGCAAGCCGTGATTGTTAACCAGAAGATTGACGGCTTTCAGGTCGCGATAGAGGATTTTGTTCTGCGCGAGGTTGACTGCATCAACATGGAGGGAGCTAGGATGGACTTACCTGATGGGGATACTCTGTCCCTGTCAACAGCTGCCTCAGATAAATGGTCGACTGAATCGTGGAGAGCTTGACGCTCGGACCTTCGGGCAAGCCAGCGAGACTATGTTCATTATACGGGAAACCCATGTATATCGAGTGCTTCCTATCTCTCGTCACTACAGCCATCAAGCTAACGCAAGTCCACCCGCTCTCAAAGTAACAAAATAAAGTACTACCTAGTTTAAACGACCACGTCGCCCACGATGACGAGAGTCAGACGCCTCAGCAGCTTCAGGGTTTTGATCTCTCGGAGAGGATGCCTTTTATTTTGTTGAGGGTCGGCGAGCGTGCTGGCGCGGCTAGAGACGATGTGTGAGGAGCTTGTACCCCGCTGTAACGGGGAGGGTATGAGTAAGGTTTTGCGTAATGCGAAGACCGGGACAACAGTAGAATGATATTGCGCGGGGAGCGGAAGGTAGACGAATATGAATTAGGTAAAGAGATGACGCAAACGTGAACGGGTAGGGCGGAGAGGTGTGCAGATAAAAGTAGATATAACCTGGGATGGGAGAATGTGGCTGTAATTTGGATCTCCAGTTTACGCAGAAGGCGGACAAAACATTGCACTCCTCGGGTCACGTGCCGAGGCGCTTTCACTCAACACGTGGCCGCCGCATGTAGCCGGATCAGGCTCAACGATGTCGGATGCAGTTTCGCACTTAGTTCTCGACCCCTCTCTCCTGGAGACATGTCCTCCAGATCGCCTGCAACTCCTAGGAAGAGTCGTTTCAGAAAGTTCCTAGGTAATCTGAAAGATGGGTTTCGCTCCTCCTCGAGCTCGCGCCCGACTTCACCGCACTTGAGAGATACGTCTGCATCTTCGGTGGATCTTCGCCCACCACCTACTACTCTCCCCCGCTCTCCAAGCCAATTGGTCGTCACACAACCTGCTTCCCTTGTAGCACCAATTGTGGGAGCACGTGTGACCGTGCCAACAAGCGCGGATGCCAATCCGGCTTTGACCGTGACTAAGCCCGGTGCCCAATCAGCGCCTATTTCCGAACCTAGCGCTGGAGACAAACTCAAGAAAGCCGGCGAGACCGCATGGGTAGTGCTTAAGCTGGCGCTGGACGCTCTCGAGAAGAGCTCGGACGCGTTTCCTCCTCTGAAGTCCGCTGTCGCCGCATTCAATGCGTGCCTTAGTATTGTCGAGGTACGTCCATGCCATATTCTTATTGTCATGTCTTGTGACTCTTTTGATCCACAGAACGCTGCAGCAAATCGGGACGATTATGAAAACATTGCAAATGAACTGAGGACGATGGTGGACACGGTGGGGGAATATGCGAAGGAGTTCGCCGAAGAGGACAAGAACGGCAGTATTCGAAACATTATATCGTATGTCTGAGGTCTCTACAAAGACTGTCCAAACCGCTGACGGCTCTAATAGATCTATGGAAGCGGCTGCGGAAAGGATCCGAAAGAAGCAGGAGCGAGGGAAGATCGAACAAATGGCAATGTCGAAGCAGGATAAAGACGATGTGATGGAGTGCTACCGGCAGATTGAGATCTCGTTCCGACGTCTACAGGTAAGAGCTCATGCGCGACGGCACGATGCGGAGTCTAACACAATCATAGACCCTCACTGGTCTCTGGACTGCAAGAAAGATGGATCGGCACCATGAGGTTTGTAAACGCATGCGCAAAACAGATTAAACATAGATTGACATCTCTTCCTCAGCAAAAACTACTTCAAGACATGTCGCCCGAAGAGGACGCTCGATACAACTCGGGGTACGGGGAAAAGATCAAGCGTCGTAGCTGTACGGCCGATACACGCGAGCGGATCCAGCGGGAACTTCAGAACTGGGCGTGCGACTCTGACGACGCCAACATCTACTGGATGAACGGAATGGCAGGCACCGGCAAGACGACTATCGCCTTCTCTCTCTGTCAATGGCTAGAGTCGAATAAGCAGCTCGGCGCAAGCTTCTTCTGCTCCCGTGCCAAGGAGTCTTGTCGTGACCCTAGTCGAATCATACCGACCATCGCGTGTCAGCTTGGTCGTTACTCGCCTCACTTTCGATCTGAGCTATGCAAGGTTCTGGACGTTGACTCAGGCATCACCAAACTCAACGTAGTACAGCAGTTCGAGATGTTGATCAAGGGGCCTCTCGAGAAGGTCAAAGACGAAATGCCAGAAGGCGTGGTGGTGGTAATCGATGCGCTGGACGAGTGTCAGGAAAGCGATACGGTGCGACTTATTTTTCAGACCCTGATTCCGTTCGCCGCCAGCTCTCCAGTGAAGTTCTTCGTCGCAAGTCGACCAGAGTACGCCATCCGCACAACGGTGCAACAGCCGATCAGCTACTCGCCCGCGACTTGTCGTTTGCAGGACATCGAAGATTGGATTGTCGCCAGCGACATTGAGAAGTACCTTATTGAGGCATTCAGCTTGAAGTCACTAGCCCCATCGGACGATGAGATCAAGCAACTTGTCGAAATTGCAGACAAGCTTTTTATCTACGCCGCCACTGTTGTTCGCTACGTTGTTCCTGACCAGTTGCTACCAGTTGAGTGCAGCGAGCTTCTGAAGGAAATATTGGCAAGCCCGCAGCTGCGTGACCCCTCCGAGTCGTCCGAAGAATACAAAGACCTTGATGCACTGTACTCGACCATACTGGAGGCCGCTCTGACCAGGGGCAGGAAGAAATGGCAACGAGAGCGTATCGAGCGAGTACTCTGGACGGTCATATGCGCAAAGGAGCCAATGAGCATCACTACGCTGGCATCGCTACTTGACCTGAGCGAAGATCTCGTTCTCTCAGCCCTAAGCCCGCTCCACTCGGTGTTGGACATATCATCTGGAGATCGAGTCGTCTCTACGCTGCATGCATCGTTCCCCGACTACATGCTGGACAGCAGACGATCTAAAGGTTTTGCCTGCAACGTGATGAGGCATAGTGATCTACTCGCTCATAGCTGCTTTGTTCTGATGAAGAAGCAGCTACGGTTCAACATCTGCAACCTCAAGTCGTCTCTTGCTTTCGACAGTGATATAGCGGATTTCAGTGGTCTAATCAATAGGTTCATCAGTTCTGCCTTATTCTATGCTTGTCGATACTGGAGTGCACATCTGCGACCAAGCAACATTTCAAGCGAGCTCACTGCTGAACTGGATGAATTCCTTTCACATCGGTTGCTGCTCTGGATGGAAGTGCTGAACGTGAACAGATCTATTGTGATAGGTGCCGGCATATTGCGCCAAGCTCAGGACTGGTTACAGGTGAGTACGGTGTAGATACCATACGATGGGGAAGGCTGAAGGTCTCAAAGGCACAGGAGTCGCCGAGCAGCACACGAAATCTGGTTGCAGATGCTCGAAGCTTTGTTACACGATTCGCAGCTGGCACATGCAAGCGAAGCACACCACATGTATACACGTCTGGACTCTCGTTCTGCCCTAAAGAGAGTTCGATATACAAGCAATATTGGGGACGCACCAAGGGACTGGTCGGCGCAGAAGGGACAGCAATTTACGGCCTGGCGCAAGCAGCAATATCAACCTGGATGATAAACTCAGCTGTGATATCCGTAGCGATCTCGTCGGACGGCAGACACATCATCTCTGGCTCTGATGATAGAACCATCCGTGTGTGGGATGCCCAGACCGGTGAGCTCGTTGCTGGGCCGCTCCAGGGTCATAGAGGCTCGGTCAACTCGGTTGGGTTCTCACCCGATGGCAAGCACATCGTCTCTGGCTCGAATGAT
>MU132184.1:173535-187698 GCA_015039395.1 Ceratobasidium sp. AG-I
GCCTGTATAAGTCATGGCAGGGGGTGCGATACCCCTGATTATTTATTCTGAGATAAATGGCCTGCGATCTCGCCTGTAGAATTTATTATGCATATGTGGAATACATGATCAGAATGCTGGGAATTCTGCGCATTTAATGAGCTATTGCTCAATCAATTGTGATGGGTTTGAAGGTCGGTGATTTCCACCTTCGTGCATCTAGAGCCCTCTCGCAGCTCGTAGAGCGTCTGTACGGCCACGACAGCGTGCGGGAATGCTTGCATACCCGCACGGTACCCGCAGTGATGCGGGCGGGGCGGGTTGCCCGCAAATTCCCGCAATTCCCGCATGCGGGTGCGGGTGCGGGTGCGGGATTGGCAATTTGGTGCGGGATTCCCGCGTGCGGGTGCGGGAAATGCGGGAATTACTCGCCCGACATCCTTAGCTGGGTATGAAGCAGAGCGTCAACCACTTTGTTGACTCATGCGAGATATGTCAGCAAAGCAAGGGTCACAAGGTGTGGATACCAGGGAAACAGCCGGAGTTACCAAACAAACCCTGGGAGGAAATCAACTACGACTTCATCGTCAAGCTCCCATTATCAAACAGTTTCGACAGCATCCTTGTGGTGGTGGACAGATTCTCACGCCAAGCACACTTCATCCCCTGCAACAAGACCATTAATGCCAAGCAGCTAGCCAAGTTGTTCATACAAGAAGTGTGGTGTCTGCATGGGCTTCCCAAACGAACAATATCCGACCGCAGTTCCACTTTCAACAGTCATTTCCTTAGAACCCTGTACGATAAATTGCGCATAACACCAGACTTTTCCACCGCATATCACCCAGAGACAAATGGCCTTGCTGAATGAACAAACCAGTGGTTAGAAGGATTCCTTCGGAGCTTCTGCAACTACAACCAAAACGACTGGTCCACATGGCTTCCAATTGCGGAGTTCTGCCACAACAACCACACCAACTCTGCCACAGGCAAAACTGCGTTCGAGACCGTCTACGGCCTTCACCCAAGATGGGACACCGAGGCTGTAGAGACGCTTACACCTGAGGCCAATCGGTTCGGCGAACACCTGGAGAAGGTGTGGGACGAGGTCAGGGTGTCAATGGAGTACCATAGAGCTAGGGAATCAGAGCCTGCGCAGCACAAGGTGGGGGATAGGGTCTGGTTGGTAACCACAAACATCAAAACACATCGCCCAACAAAGATGCTAGACAACAAGAAGATTGGACCTTTCCGAATATCCGAGCATGTATCATCACATGTGTACCGACTTGACCTTCCGAAATCCATGCGCATACACAACGTCTTCCACGCGAACCTATTGCTTCCCTTCCATGCGGATAACGAGTTCCACTGGCGACAGAGAGCCTCAGCAGATGAAATAAGCTCATGGTTTATATATAATACATATAAGAGTGGATCCTGTACAGTTTAAGTATCAGAAAGAGTGTACATGGTGAGCAACAGCACTGTAGAGGGGGAATAGGGGTATTTTGACAATAGGGCATCAGTTCAGTCACTTCCCATGAATGGATTTGGATGAAAATTGGTAGATATGTTCAGACACCTTACTAAATATATATTATGCATTCACGCTGGGTCTGGGGGGTCCATACGTGGCCTGCGTACGTATTTTGTATTTCCTGGAACAGTATTTGCGGTATTTATATGCGTTAACAATTTATTTACAGAATGTAAAATACATATTCGATACCTCCTGATTTATGCGCATTTAATGAGCTATGCCACATGTGAATGTGGTGACATTTGTGGTACAAATGCCCGCAATGCCCCGGGATGCTCCCAAGTGGGCGGGAATTTGCGAGTATCCGGGGGATTCTCGCATGCTCGCGTGCGGGCGCGGGCAGGGCCCTCAGAGGTCGAATTCCCGGCCCGGGTAGCGGGAAACCCGGGAAATACCCGGCCGACATCCTTAGCGAGGTGGAGCATATTTGTTCCAATTAGAAAGACAGAACTGACGCCAACGGGAGGTGTAGATAGACGCGTGGATAAGTAGAAGTCGATATGATTTGGGGGCAGACCGCTTGATGATTGTTATCTACAAGACTGACCCGAACGTTCCTTTGTCCAACTTATCCGCGATAGCATAGTCCTGAATTTGATCCGCCCGCACAAACTTGCGGCTACAAGCTTGTATTTCCTACTCATTCATACATTGGAGAACTTGAGGCTACCAAGAGATTTGGATTGATCAGGATCTTGGGGGAATCCGATGGATGAGAAAGAACAAGACAAACGAAGAGGGAGGAGCTAAAAGAAACAAAACAAAACGAAATGCGTGGTAGAAATGCAGTGCAAAGAAAGTATGCTTCGAGCGCGGCGGGTAACTCGTAATAACATTATAGTAATTTCCATTATCGCCAAATAACAAAAGAGACAAATCACCCGAACGAGGGAGCTCACCTTCACTCCAGTCTCCCTCATATCTCTCTCTCTCGTCCCTCCAACATCTTTCTTCACCTCAGTTTCATTCGCCTCCCGCATCACCCTCATGATCGCATAATTCATCGCCTCCTTAATCTTACTATCCACCAACAGTCGAGGCACTAGTGGCGGTCCACTCCCATTGGATATAGGCGGTGTTGTGCTTCCAGGAGGAAACGGTGGAACACGCATGTGGGCGGAGGGAGTGGTAGTTGTCAGTAAAAACTGGGGGAGTTATTTAGCACTGGGGATTTATTTGGCCAAATTTAGTGGGATTTAGTCAGATTTGTTCAGTTAAACCCCAGTTTATTGGATTATTTGAGATTTCTTGTATTACCTGTTATACGCCACTCCCCTATTTTAGAGGGCAAATAAAACTCAGCTATTTTTAGGAACATGTTCTGAAACAAGTAGTTTCCTCTATCTGTTCCTCTTTTGGACAAAATATCTTGTTATTTGAAATTCCAAATCTGGCAATGATTATGTAACTTTTGGAGGGGTTTTCAAATTTCTTGACCTTCAATATTATTCCACATTTGGACTAATTGTCCATATATGGCAACATCCTATTTGCAATTTGATCAAACTCTTGAACCAGCCTGCAGTTTTCCATCCCCTGTTGACCAAACAGACTATATGCTAGAAAATACCCCTTGGTGAAGGGTTGGGTGGACTGGCATGTAGGAGGGTGCTGCTGGAGGGGACTTGGGTCGATGGAGGGCTTGGTCACATGGCAGAGTCACCTGACATGGGACACTGACAGGTGGCAGTGCCCTTGGAACCATGATGTTATGGACATCATCTGAGTACCACATGGATTACAGAATTTCATTAATCCAGGTAAATCCACTAAATCCAGGTGTTATTCAGGTGAATCAGTACCCCTAAACAGGGGGTAGTGTCTAATCACCATAATTGGTTTATACAGCAAAATTATGTGTTATAATATATAATAATACCCCCACATTTTCACTGAGGCTAGTTGCCGACAATCTCGATTCCCAACCTCTTTCCCTGTCTTCTATCCACCCTCTCCCCCCGTCTCCAGCCTATCATCTCAAGTTGGCCGTCCCCCTGTCCCTTTCCCACTACATGCCGACCTCTGTCTGAACAAGGCTCTCATGAGTCCGCAGTTCCATATCTCTGATCCACGTCATCCTGTTCCTTGCTCCTTCTTGCTCCCACTTTCACTGCCTTCTCACATCTCCACCATGCGACCACTGATATCCGACTCAGTTCCAATTCGTTCGGGCCCCAAAGGGTTGCCAAGCGTGTCCAGAGACCCGAGCCCAACCGCAGAATTTGAGTTAGCTGCGCGAAAAATCCAGAGCCAGCGTACGGATTTCGCGTACGACCTCACCCCTTGAAACTGCAGCTGTTATTAGGTTCACTCAAAGAGATTGAGGTACGGCCCATCGATCCCCCGCCCCATTCCAGTCGTGTCTAGCTCGGTCGTACGTCCCACTGTTGTACCGATCATCCCTCTACTATTTTCTCAGTCGTACCCACCACTGCCCAACCTCTCATATGATGTAGCACTGGAAGGAGAATGTAGTGGAGAATGTGGTGGAGGCGACGCCGAGTCCAAACACGAGCTAGACTCTAAACGCGACCGCAAGCGTCTGTGTGATTGGGGGTACGAGTCCGTTTCGGCTCCAGGGAGGTAAGAGTCGTTTCTTGTTTGTTGTTTAATCCGATTTATTGTCTATGCAACCCGGGGGCTATGTAAGACAGTACATGTTGAACACAGATTAAGCAACCAGATCCTCTCCAGGAGAAACATCCCTCCAACCCTCTCTGTATGAACTGGATGTCCCAAATTTTGGGTGTAGCACTTTTTGAGGTATCCCTTTTGGGGTAAAATGACTTAAAAATGACAGTTATATCAAAAATTGACATTTCTGGCCCAAATTTTGGGGGTTCACTTTTGGGCAATTATGTCCCAAAATTCAACAATGCTATGAATCATGGCTGTGTCATTTTGTGTAGAAAAGAGCTCAACATTCATAAAAGGAGCTCAGTATGGCTACCTGAAATTTATGTGTTTTCACCTAATTTTTGGTACATCCACTTCACACAGAGCCTGACCTAACCCCGTGCCATGCCTCATGTGTATGATTCTGCTTTCCATGTCCATATGTCAGTGCTTTTTCCAGAAGCAGTGCTGTTTGTCATCATGATGGTCCCTGAGGACCGGTCCATATCTTTATGTCATGTTTTGGCTCATGCAGTCATATTTGGATAGCGCCACACCGGAGGCGCATTTTTTGGGTTCTAAATGCTGTGCAGTATGTAAGCACCGCACCACCCTTTGCTTAGTTAATGCCCGAGCCCCCCAAAAAAAGAGAATATCACATGTGGGTGGGGGACTCGAACTGGTGACCCCCGCAAGTCACCAAAGCAAGAGTAGTGGGTGCTAACCACTGAGCCATCCAGGCCCAAGAGTTGTTTCTTGTCGCATAGCGGACGGCGTTACAGTTATGAACAAAGACGTGCAATGACGAGGGGGCGTCTCCGCCTCTTTCGCACGATGAGGATGAGTGTAATTCTATGTTGTTGGCTATAGTGGTAAAAGGGGAGGCGTGTTTCGAGTTTTTAGTTAAACCGACGTCGACGCTGCTTGAGCTAGGCCTTGTGTTACGGGTTTGAATAGGACTATTCCATGGTACGCATGAGGGCTTGAGCCTGGGCAAGAGTAGACAATGCGAAGGCAAGTTTAGTACAATCGACCTTGCCCGCTTCAGAGAAGTGCACTCGACGTTTGGCTGGGGGAGAGTTAGACACCGAGGCAGAGTGCGGACAGTTAGCGAGAGGATTCGAGTGACTAGTTGTCGTAACATGAAGAATCAAGCGAGAGAAAATCGGTACGACATAGCCCCGCAGTGTGTGAATCACTAGAGTGAAGAGCGGATAACAGGGGACAAGTTCAAGTTGATCAGCAGCGTGCATTCAGGCCCGACTTCGACCACAATACAGATCACAAGTGCCCATAGATAGGAGGAGAGGAGTACGTCTCTATTCCAAGGGCTAGCAATCATATCCGGGTGCGGGCCATATTGGGCGGTGGTTATAATTGTCGGCAATGACAGGGATGCCGTCTCGAGGAAATGAATATCGCCCGAGTGCATATAGACTTCCTGACATCATGCTGAAACACTAAGAAGTCTCAAGGAGGACGGACAAGCAATTCGCGGGTTGACGAGGTGGTCGAAACAGTTCATCCCAGATCACGTGCGGTACGATGATTTACCAATGCAAGGTCACGTGCAGGTCTCAGATTTCCTAGAAGCCAGCTCTTCTCCTCGGTTTTGCGTTGCCTGTCGGCTTAGTTGCTTTACATATCACCCCTCCTGCTAAACCGAAACCTGCATTCGTTGGCGCCCCCCTCTCAAGGATGCACATTCTTGATCTTCCTACCTCGTGAACGCGCTCGAGCGTACGACCTTACTCGAATAACCCAGGGCTCTCGTCCTAAACGTCTATTCCGCTGTCTCAATGACTCCGCCAGCACCCAACAAGTAATTTTTGCCTTCAATTCGGTCTCATCTCTATCGGAATCTTACTTTCGTCATACGCTCTATGTTTACTGGCCAATCAGTAGGCCCAACTGTCGAGGCTGCTGTGCTGCCTATCATGTACGCATTACTCTGGGTTTATGTTTCCTGTCTCGCCGACTCTTAGCAGCAACCTGAATCTTCGATTGGCAACACTAGGTGTTCTTTTTGTTTCTCAATTGCTCACGCTCCGACAAAGTACTCGCTTACGAACAAACAAACCGGTCGGCCCGTTTGCCCCCTTTTGGTCTTTGCTATTCAGGATGCTTTCGTGGGTGCTGCGAGCTGCCAACACGATAGGGACGCTGAGATGTGGAGCAAGCCACTTGACGAGCAACCCGAGCTTAGCGCGCTTGGGGAGTGGCAACAGCGCGGAGTGCGCACCCTCGAAGGTACCACCTAATCAATCACTAGGATTCATAATGTATTGACCGCTTTTGTATCATTACATCAGCCCTACATATCTTTAAATCCCAATGTATAGTATAATTCTGTTTGCTATTCTGTATCGGCTGCACCACAGTCCGGAATACCGGACAAATAAACAACCAACTACGAACCAGTGGTGTGTCGTCATTTTGGAGACATAGAGCAAATCATCTACACACCTAGCATAGAGCCTTGCCCGAACGTTACTCTCAACTTAACCTTCAAAGAAGTCTGGACCTGTCCACGTCGAACCATGGACTCCTGGTTTAGTGAACCTCCCCCCAAGGTTCCTCGCTTATTTGTATCACGGGACCGTCGCAATGTTTTGCCGAGCCTGGATTTCGTTGATTGTGTATGCCCGGCAATGAGTATTGGGTACGTGGTTATTCAGAATACCCATCTCTAATCATCCTGAACCTACCTCTGGAAGCATGCGTCCCTCCACTTCTCTACCACTCAAGAGACTATGCTGGCGTTCAACCGATCGACCCAGAACACTGCATTGCCTTTGGACATCGCGTGGATCATTGTGAGATTCTTGTCTGATGGATGCCGTACTAATTTGGAGGTAGCAAGCTAAGCTGTGCAGAAGGAAGCACTTGTCCCACATGGTCCTAAATAACTCCGCTTCTTACGGAGACCATGCTGGGACCTACTTATTGAGCGATGAGTCCGAGTCTGCAGAAGAGTCTATTTACGTCCCCTTGTGCATTGTGATCTGACTGGGAGTTCTGCGATCTGACTCAACGACGTGCTCTGCTTGCCCGATTTGAACACCCGGCCATGATTTCAGCTCATTACCGGCGGGTGCTTTTTTGCCTCAGCCTGTTTTTCGCCTCTCCCGCGGCATCTCAACAACCGTTGAAGGTTGACGACGCGAACGCGTATAGTCCGACGAATCCCAACGGGATCCAGTTTAGCGCAGACGCATGGAACACCATCAGCCAGGAGACGACTGAGCTCCACTACAACGGAACCTACACCTGGAGCCAGAAAACAGGTGCAAATATGATGTTCTTCTTTCGAGGTGAGCTTCTGATTACTGTATAGGAGCTCCAGCAGTTATTGAACCAGCTTCTTGTAGGCACCGCTATCGCCTTATACGCTGAAAAGGCTACCTACGCTGTATCTGCTGCTATCGTAATCGATGGCAATACAGGTATCGAAATCATGTGGAGTTCACCTGGAGATTCACAATACCGGCAACAAATCTGGAATGTCACCGGGCTGTCCCAAGGCGACCACTAGGTTATGATCAACTATTTCGGTACCGGTGACCGCCCCGATGATGTCCTGGGTTTGGACTATCTCGAGTATGTTAATTGTACTTGCGAGTGGCACCCGTTGACTGACTGCATGTTGTACAGGGTCACCCCAGGCGTCGATGGGCTGATAACTCCTGCTTCGTCCGGACCGTATGTTTATTTATCAAGCTAATCAAAGGGACTTACTTAGCCCATTTCATTCGAACCTAGAGGCGCATCGGTGATCCCACCAAATGCGGTGTTGGTCGACGACTCCAGTGATATGATCAGTTACGCAGGGTCGTCGTGGGAGGTAGATGTGAGTTGACGTAGTTTCGATGAGCAGCTTATATATTGAAGTCGATCAACCTAGAGCTTTCCTGGGAACCTCGTTTTCTATCTGGGCGGAACGGTGCACTCGAGTGGAATCCCAGGTGCAACCTTCACCTTCAAGTTTAATGGCACAGCTGTATGGTACTTCAGCGATCAGCACGAAAACTACACTACTGCCAGCATCAGCATTGACGGTGGGGCGCCGGAGCTCGTCGACACATCGTCTCCGACTGGCGAATGGGTGAGCTGTACTTGTGCATCGCCGGTTAAGACATTTCTAACGAGACTTCTCAGCTCATGCAAATCCTTGTATGGGGCAAGACCGACTTGTCTGATGGCCCCCACACTGTCACTATTACACACATGGGTACAGCAGGAAAATATGTGAACGTGGACTTCTTCAAGTACTTGCCAAGGTTCGTACCTCCAGTGTGCGTTTGGCGTGAGCGCTATTCTGATAAACCCACCGAACCACACCAACCCGCCAAGCAGCGCCCCAGCCACCCACTCCAAGTCGACCCCGATAGGTGCAATAGTCGGAGGTGTTATCGGAGGCGTTGCACTCATCGCGTTGATCGCCGGGACCGTGATCAGGCGATGGAGGCGCCGGCCTGCTCAAGACGCGACCGTGTCCGAACATGAGACATACGTTGGCGACGCGGCAGATGACGCAAAGGAATCGTATGAGCAGAGTCAACTAGACACACCTAGACTCATGCCGACAGTGAACTATCAAAAACCGGGGATGTAGACATCTAACCAGGTATATGCGCCTCAAATTGCCTTCCAAGTTGCCCCTTTAACCCGATTTTAGTATATAGGCTCAAGGAGCAGGCGGACCAAATTATATCACACCTAGTGAGTTGTAGACCCCAGAGTTTTATGGGTGATCGCTCAATATTGGATAATCTAGCGACCCAGACTCATCTGGACCGCCCCCCCCCCCCCCGCCCCCCAAATTTCACTGACAAATCCGACCGCGGGGAGATTTCGAAATATTTCAGCTTCGCGGTGACAAACTCTTTGCTTGATTGATTCGACGGCCCTTTGGAGTCTGTTCGAAGGCCTAAGGTTCTCTTCTGCTGTGGTATTGATGTGTTTCTTGCCTCGTATCGGGTACTAGTCTGCTTTGTTAATCTAATATATGCACTCCATGGTGGCAATATGTTTTTGAGTTACATTTTGAGAAGCGGGAATCTAGTAGGCGTTTTTCTGACATTCGGTTTGTGGCGAGACTCTCGTTATTGATGAGGGGTATGAAACGCATATACTCATCTGTGTTGTGAAGTAATAATTAAAATGGACAATTTTGGTTCACAGTGAGAACTGCATCTAGAAAGGGATGTTATTTCCCAGGATTTATCTATTAGCTACCATACCAAGCCGGCAAGACCACGAATACATAGCACATGTGAAAGTAAGTGGGACATGCGGACTTCTCTTTTTGTTTTTTTGGATCACGTATATTTTTGGTCGTTTCTGGGCTACGCCCTATCGTGCGACCCTACACTGAGGCGGAGAAGGTCCAGAACGAAACATACCAACTAACTCGGAAAACGTTTTACTAGCTTATCACGAAGACATGGAAGGGAACGAAACAGGGGGACAGGAGCGAGGGGAACATAGAAGGGATACATGCAGACATGACTACATGCGGATGGCTGAGAGCATGTCCTTAACATATACGCAATGAATGCGCCCACTCGAGTCTCTGACTCGATTGAGCGTTCTCTAGGTATGTAAGTTGCGCTCCTGCGCTGTTTACACCATCCCTGGATTGTTTCGCCCCCTAGTTTCGCCTAGTGATATACACTTGTTCAATTCACTCTTTGAATTCGTAGTATTTCCATGCCGCCAACCGGCGTGGACGCAACTACAAAGGCGGATACCCAAACCTAATCTGAACTTGCTACTTGTACCTAGATCGTAACATTTTACGGTATTGTCGGGAAATGGCTGGATTCAGACTTTGATGAATGATAGACAGGTCATCTTGATCCTCCTTCAAAATCATCCACGCTGCTATGGACAGGTGGTTCGACATCCTGGTTCATGTTTGCTTATGTTCTCTGGTTGGTTCTAATTGATGTTTGCATTGGATACGATTGCTTTGTCAACTCAATCGAAGCGTTTATCGAGTGTACATATCAGACTCCCCAGACTCCACGAAGTTGAAATTAAATACGAATGATTATGCATGTCAACGACTATATGAAGTGGTACGGACTACATTGCGGCGGACTCAACGAATGAACAAGACCTAGTGAAGAGAACTCAAACCGAAAAGAAAATGTCTCGCCTCCCCTCTAACTGTACGGCAAGAACTCACTATTCCCATTCGATGGCGGAGGCGCAACAGGCGGCTTGGGCGGAAAGTCTCCCATCCGAGGTGGTGGCCCACCCCGATGTCCACCTCCATTCGGTCCATGCCCATTCGCACGCATATTCCGCTCACGCATCTGTCGATGCTCCCGACTATGTGTCCCCAGCGGAGGAGGCAAGAAACTTCCGCCCTCGACCACCACCTCTACCGCCTCTTCCCGGCCCGGACGCGTTTTCTTCACCGAGCCGAACGTATCCGCTAAAATTAATAGGCGGGCCTGACTCATTGCCGGAACCGGAGTTGAAATTGGGCCCTGAATTAGGTAGCGCCCGTTGATGGTGATGTGGATGGAATCCTGGGGAGAAAAACAAAACCAACATGAAAGAGAGGGGTAGCCAAGTGTGCGAGTAGAGGTTGGTATGGTTTGGGATAAGACAACCGAATGCTTGTGACTCCCAAGACTCACCCAAACGTTCCCTCACCCAACTTGTCCGCGATAGCATAGTCCCGAATTTGACTCGTTCCGACAAACTTGCGACCATAGGCTTGCATTTCCTGCTCGGCTGTGCGTCGGAGAACTTTGGGCTAGGAAGAGACTCGGGTTAATCGGGATCTTGGGGAGAATCGACGGATGAGAAGGAACGAAACGAAGGAAGAGGGAGGAACAGAACGAAACGAAACGCGCGGTAGCAGTGCAATGCAAACATAGCATAGGGTGTAACTCATAATCACATCAAAGAAAATTATATATTCGCCAAATGACGAAACCGACACACTTCGACTGAGAAAACTCACCTTCACTCCAGTGTCCTTCATATCTTTCTCTCCCGTCCTTCCACCATCCTTCTTCTTCGCCTCAGCTTCGTCCGCCTCCCGCATCACCCTCGCGATCGTATCGTTTAGTGCCTCCTCAATCTTCGGGTCCACTGGTAGCGGGGGTGCTAGTGGTAGTCCACTCCCATTTGTCATAGGCGGCGGTGCGCCCCCAGGAGGAGGCAGTGGAGCATTTGCATTGGGCGGAGGGAGCCCCGGTTGTCGGCGATCTCGATTCCGACCTCTTTCCCTATCATCTACCCACCCTCTCGAATCGCCCGTCCCCCTGCCTCCAGTCCAACTTCTCGAGTTGTCCCTTCCCCTGTCACTTTCCCCACGTCCGCCCTCCATCCCGACCTCTATCTGACCGAGGCTCCAATGAGTCAGCCTTTTCGTCTCTCGGACCAACGTTGTCTTGATCCTCCCCCTCTTCCTTGCTTCTGGCCTCCCCGACTTCGCCCATCTCATCCATACTCATATTCATGTCCACCCCAGTTCCGACTCGCTCGGGCCCCAAGGGTGCGCCTGGCGTGTCCAACGGCCTCAGTCCTCCCGCAGTATTCGGGTTCGGAGTGGTACCGCGCGTCGAAGGTCCAGAGTCAGCGGAAGGATTCCGTATACGGCCTCGCCCGTTCGAATTAGGACTGGTGTTAGGACCATCCGACGAGATTGGGATGCGGCCCCATCGGTTCCCGCTTCCATTCCGATCGTTCCCAGCGCGATCGTAAGTCCCTCCGCTAAACCGATCATGCCTGCCACCGCCCGACCTCTCATATGGTGTGACAATGTGGGAGGAGTGGAGTGAAGGTCGTGGCGAAGGCGACGCCGGTTTGGGTGGTAGTCGATGTCTCCGCGAAATAGGCGACGCCGAGTCCGGAGGCGGCCGAGATTCTGAACGTGACCGAGAGCGTCTGTATGAAAGGCGGCACAAGCCTGTATCGGCTCCGAGGCGGTAAGAGTCATATCCAGGTGCGTGCCGGCTAGCGTTGCGGTTGTGGTTGCCGGTATAGGACGAGGATGTGCGGTGTCGAGGAGGGCCGATAGAAGTCGCCGCGATTCCTATCTCTGTCTCTCTCGCCCGACGACGATGAGTGAGAGTTTGCGTTGTTACATGTGGAGGTAAAAGGAAAGGTGTGTTTCGACTTTTTGGTTAAATCGGCTTCGGCATGGCTTTGGCTGGGTCTCGTGCTGCGTGTTTGAATAGGGCTCGCCATCGTTCGCGTATGGGTTGAGCTTCAGCTACGAGCAGACGGTGCTGAGACAAGCTTGCCGTCATCGACTTTGCCTTCGTCAGGCGAGCGCGCTCGACGTTTGGCAGCTGAAGGGGATGGCCGCGAGCAATCGTGCTCACAAGCGCCAAGCGTGATTGACAATGACACCTCAGTGACAAACAGCCACACACAAGAACATCTGAAACGCTGCTGAGTCAGCACTCGGGTAACCGGCGCGAGTCAACTATGATCCCGATTGGCCAACCAAATCTGGAAACCGCACCTCCACCTGTCACTTGCCCAGAGAGCAGACATACGTTCTCGCCGCGTCCTGCCTCAGCTGAGGTCTTGCTCCGACATAAAAGCTGTCCCACTCTTCCCGAAGGTCGCCGCCCGTCTATTGACGAATGACTCAACAACTGTGGTTCATGTTCTCCGTTCGTATCTACCTCTTTCGGCCACCAAGTTCTCTAAACGTACACCTTGAATTCGTTGAACATCTGGCTCGTTGTTGACTAGCTCTCTGGAAAATGCTCGATACCGCACTAGAGGACCTAGATTGTACTACGAGAAAATAGTACAAGAGACCGAGGTTTTAAGGGAACAGATACGCTGGCCGGTCTAGTGAACGAGATAGGCTCAAGGCTCTACTTGAAGGCGTCTCGTTCGAGTGGCCTTTTCTTCTCTCGATGATCTATAATCTTGGCACGGACTCGACGCTTCGGCGCAGGCTCAATGAAATCGACACGCACTACAGGACGCGTCCGGCAGCTCGCGTCCACGATAGACATCACCGGTTATAAACCTCAAATTGGGACTTTTGGTTTTCAGAGAAGGAAAATAAAGGTGGATGTGATACGCGGCGACAGAGGAGTTATAGCTGGAAGCCGACAAACTCGGAGGCGAGGAGCCGAAGGTGAGGTAGGATTCGGATGGTGGATCGAAGAGAAGCCGGCTTGGCCGAGGACGAGGATTTTCGTGCTGGGTTGGCGCTCATGGGACTGAGAAGAGGACAGGAAAGTGCCTAGCCGGTATGGGTCCCAAATTTCGCGTCGGCTCGAGATGGACCTAACCACGTCGTCGACTAGGGGGAGGATACGCTGCGTCCACAACTAGCGGAATTCATACTCGAGGCGCGACGAAATATCAACAGAGCGACACCAAGCGAGGTGCCGAAGTCCAGACGTGGTCGAAGACGAAGGACAGCGGAGATGGACTTGAGAGGACGGAACACCGGGCGCTAGGTTTGTGGTTGTAGTTTGTTCTGGTTGCGAGCGAGAAGATGGAGCCGATATATGGTCGAGTGTGCGTGTGAGTGGTTGGTGCTAGAAATGTAGGATGTATCGCATGCGACTGGACAGGAGAAGCGGGTCCAGATTTGTGTGAATGTCGATTGCGAGCCACATGAGATTAAGCTCTTGCTCGCGTTCAAAGTTTGCTGAGGGGCTAGATTTGGAATGGGGTGTGCGACAGTGGATTCAGAGCGCAAAACATGTTGAGATTTAGAAAGGTGCGCGGACCCCCTAGGATGGCGATGCGAAGCACCGACGTGAGCTTTGTAGTCACAATGAGACACGGTACCAAGACGGCTGTTACTACTTCAAAGTTGTGCCGGTCGCTTACGGCGAGAGCTGTTGATCAAGGCAACTTTCGTCACGTTCAAAATACCGGCAGGTTGGCTAATTCAAGTCTCCGAAGTCTTTTCTGTCAAATCGACCTGATGCGAACGTACACGGCATTTACTTTGGTGGTCTCGCAAGCGCATTCGGGATGGTCTATTTACAACGCCGTCTGTAGTGTTGCTCCTCTCATGT
>MU132184.1:209349-221777 GCA_015039395.1 Ceratobasidium sp. AG-I
TGAACCAGTTGCTCAATCAGCGTATAAAGGACAGAGACAATAGGCAAACTCACACCACCAATGTGCAAGCCACGGAATTTCTGGCCATTGTCCGGGTCTCGAAGCTCTTCCTTCAATGTCTTAACTGAGTCTCGATCTTGATCTGAATCATACATCGTCATCAGTGCTCCAAGACATGTCCTACATCAGCAAAAAGCGACATCTAACGGTGGTGGTGTACCTTGCTAAAGCTACTAATCCAGGGCCTATTGAATAGTGGCGGATTTGTCAGTCAATACATTAGACCCCTAATAAGTAGCTTTAGGAAGGTTCCTACTAATCTGGCTTGTTTTAGTTCGTTTTCTTTTTGCTGATGTAGTGTACTCGGTTTCTAGACTGTCGAGTTCTTATAAGCATACTAGATCACATGAATTTAGACAATGCGTACTCGTTAGGCTCCAAAAGATTATTGTTTTGGCGGTTCCACATCTCAAGCCCGTAATCAAGGACATTTGAATAATTAATGCCAGAGTCAAAGACACGGCAAAAGTGTTTGCCATGCTTGATACCAAGGATAAACACATCATCCTTGGACCGGGCTCCGGATAATGGATAGCTGCCCATAAGGGCTGAACCGAGCTCTAACGTATCCTAAATCATTCTAGGCGGATCTATCAGTAGTGGTGCCTGTGACACAGCCCCATGTACATACTGTATCGAGAATGATCAAATTAATCTGACAGCTCAGGTGGAGGGATCTCACAGGTGTGGAGCGGGCTGACTGTTGGCCCGCAAAACAATCTGAACCAAGTGCTGCGGCCAGACAGATTTGATGCTCAGGCGGAAAGGTAACACTTGGGGGTAGTTTTGCAAAAGAATGACAATGGCGCATGCACTGGACAGAACGCACGGACAGATAAGCATATAGTCTATATTTGGCAAGAATCCTGACAGTTGGAGATGTGTCGGCTCCACAGCTTGGGTTTGAAATTCAATGCTTTATGTTTAACTGTCCGCGTGTTCTGTCTGGTACATGCGCCATTGTCATTCTTTTGCAAAACTACCCCTGGGCATGAGATTGCTGTCTCAGCCTGACCTCTCTCCAGCCTCAGCACTCGGTTCACATTGTGTTGCAGGCCAATGGTCAGCCCACTCCACACCTGTGAGATCCTGCCACCTGGAGCTGACAAATCAATTTGATCATTCTTGCTACGGTATGTACATGGGGCCATGTCACAGGCACCACTTTTTTTTTTTTGAATCAGGGATCTTTTTTGTCATTTCGGGGCTACGCCCTACGGTGCGACACTACAGCGAGGACAGACGAGAAGAAAACAAGCAATGCAGAGCAGCGGAAGACGCGGAAACTGAGCGGGGGAAGAGAAATATGACCGTGCGCGAAACTCGAGAAGGATAAGGCTAAAAAAGGCGCCAAGAGGCAGGCGAGAAGAGGACAGCAGGACACGAGAGAGACGAGAGGAAGCTCTCTAAGTAGGTCCGAGAAAGAGTATGTAGCTTTAATGTAGTCAAACAACAGGGAAATGGCATCAGGAGCAAAAAACAGGTAGTCCAAACGAAGGAAGTCGTAACCGTGAGAGCCAAGGAATTGGAAGCGAATATCAGCAAAGGTAGGACAACGTAGGAGGTAGTGGGCAACAGTCTCCGGGGCCTCCTGGCAGTGTGTGCAGACGGGCGAGTCCACTACTTGGACGCGGTGAAGGTGGTGCCTGAGTTGGACATGGCCGGTGATGAGGCGGAAGAGCAGGGTGGCTCGACTCCTGGGGAGACCGTGGACGTGGGCGAGGAAGTCGTGTGGCGCGAGGCGTGGGTAGCGGGTGTGGTATTTGATCCCTGCTTGGGAGGCTCGCCAGTGGGCTCTGGCGAGTAGCTCGTTCTCGGCTTGCAGCTTGCGTTTGACTGTGGTGGGATTCCGTGGAGGGCGGTAGGCCGCGAGAGCACGTGGGATGGACTCTGGAGGGTAATGTTTTCCTCTCGCGGCCGCTTTGGCTTCGGCATCGGCTAAGTCGCTTCCTCGGACATTGGAGTGGCCTGGGCACCACTGCAGGAGAACGGTAGTGCCACCTGCCTTGCGCCTGACTCGGTTTAACGCTCTCCTCGTTGACTTGAGAAGCGCCTGTGTCGCTCCCGTGGTAGTCCCGTTGATGCACGAAATGGCGGTTTGCGAATCCGACCAGATGATGGCGTCGTCTACAACGGGGATTGACGAGACAAGGTGGGCCGCGAGGAGGATTGCAGCGAGCTCCGCGTCCAGTGCCGAGTGATCCCCCACGTCCCCTAGTCTTTTTCCTATTGCTGTGTTCGTTCCTCCTCCTCTTGTCATCACAGCCGCCGAACCAACTCCATCTGGGCCTGCTGCTCCGTCCGCAAATACAACAACATGGGACTGATCTGTTACAACATCGGCAAGGGCGCGTCTATGGGAGGGGAAGCTCGCTCGAGCAGCGTGCGGTACGGGCCTGCTGTTTAACGGCCATTTCTCGAAGTCTGTGGGGCACACGTCAGCGAACTGTAAAATAGACTGAAGAGGAGGGATGTGAGATTTCCGGCCTTTCGCGCAACGTTGAACTGCTTTGTAAAGTGGGTGATCTACAGGGGCGGATGCAAGTCGAATTGCCGCTCGTTGGCAGGCCTCATTCATGAGAAGGTGCATGGGGAGGAGGTTAGCGTGAGCATCAAGTGAATCGACTGGAGTGGACCGCATCGCCCCGAGGATTGCCCTGGCGGCCGTGCTTTGGACCCGAGCTAGCTTCTTGGCAAAACCTGACGATCCTGTGTTTCTGGCACCACTGACACCACTGATTGTCACTGGGGAGAACCAAACATCGGCTGCGTATGTAAATCGAGGAACTGCAATACTCTTGTAGAGTCGTCGGGCTGTTTCCGGAGCTGCACCGTACGACATCTTGGCTATTCGGTTGAGTTGCATTGTCCAGGCGAGGCCCTTTGCTACCGCCGCGTTGCACTGCTCATTCCACCTGAGTCCCTGGTCCAGAATGACCCCGAGGAGAGTGTGGGCAGGGACAGGGACGATCTCCTGTTGGCCAATAACTAGGGTTGGCCGCTCTATATCTTTCTTTCTCGAGAAGTCGATGCACGCCGTTTTGTCTAGTTCAAAGATTGAGCTGTGAGTGTCAGACCATTCGAGCGCACCTCCTTCTCGAATCATCATGTCCTTTATTCTACGGTGCGTATGGGTAAATGATTTCCCCCAGGTTACGTATGTGATGTCATCTACATATGCAATGCAAAGTTCGTTAGCGTTATCATCTGGGACGCGTACGAGAGGGCTGTTGTAGAGAAGGTAGAATATAACAGAAAGCGGACAGCCTTGGTCGATGCCATTGAGAATAGGGAGCGGGTCCGACTCGTAGTCATCGAAGGCGAGCGAGGTGGTGCGTCCGGCTAGCTTGGCCAGCATCCAGTTGATGTATACAGCCGGTACCCCTGTAGCACGCATGTTCTTTGCTAGCCGATCTGGGTGGGCGTGTGGGAAGGCACCTTTGACATCGAGGAACAAGGCTGATGCCACTTCGCCTCGGGCCCAGGCATCCTTTACTGTCTTGACAAGTAGATGGAGAGCATCGGTTGTTGTGCGGCCAGCTCGGCCACCAAAGTGATGTTGTGGGAGCCATCGGTTTGCCTCTGCAAGGTGATTGAGACGTTTGGCTACACACGCTGAAAGGATCTTGCTGGAAACATTGAGTAAGGCGATGGGGCGGTATGCTTTGGCAATCGAGTAATCAGCTTTTCCTCCCTTTCGGAGGACAGCCGTTCGGGACTGCTTCCATTCAGCTGGGTAGATACTGTGTCGGAGGGAGGCTCGGAAAATGGGGAGGAAATGCGGGGTCAGTAGATCGACACTCTGGATGTAGACACTCGCCGGAATGCCGTCAGGCCCAGGGGCCTTGTTCGGTTTCATGGACAGTATAGCCTCCTTGATCTCTCTCGACGTAAGTTCGGGCAGGTCAGTCACAGCTGGCTTGTCTCGTGGTGGCGATTGGGCGTTGGGAGTAGGGGGAGGAGGGAGCGGGAAAAACGCCTCTAGGAGCACTCGACTCTTTGTTTCGTTGTCGCTTGCCTGAGCCGAGGAGCCGTCTGTGTTCACATACCTAAGGTTCGGGACCCTGGCACGACCTCCATCTGAGTGGCCTCCTTTAAGGTATCCTGCCGCCTTCCAGACTGTGTCTTCATCTAGGTTCTCTAGGAAGTCCTCCCAGTGCTGCTGCCGCGCATCCTTCTGGGCCTGACTGTAAAGGTTCCGTTGAGTCTTGAACTCCTCGTGGACTGGGTCGTTCCCATCCCATTTTGCTCGGAAGTGTCGCGCCGCCAAGTTCCGTACAACCTTCTTCTGCGTCCTGAGTTCCTTGGACCACCAGCGCTTGGACTTGACATCGAGGACAAGGAGCGGGATGGTGTCACGCACGGCCTGTTGGATAACCCCTCGGAGAGTGCATACGCGTTGGTCAAGGGAGAACTGGTCAGGGATGACCCGGTTTCCGGGGAGTGGGGCAAGTAGGGTCTCGAGGCGTGTTCTGAACTTTGCCCAATCAGCTCTGGCGAAGTTTGGCCGCGGGACCGAAGGGACCCGGAGAGGAGCGGCATCAATGACTGTAAGGATGGGGATGTGGTCCGTGCGAGGAGGGCGGGCTTCCGGGGCAATGTCACATGAGATGAGGGCGTCTGCTAAAACTGCTGACATAAACACATTATCTGGGCGGGTGTAGTTCTTCGACGACGTGGACTGTAAGGTGGGGACATCTTTTGGCAGGGTCATGGAGAGTAGGTGTTCATTGGTGAGGTCCAGGAGCGGTTGGGCTAGGTCGAGGGCTGCACTGGTGAATAGATGGGCGTTGCGGTCTTCGTCCCAGAGCGGGTGGTGGCGGTTAAAGTCTCCTAGGACGACGAACATTTCACCATCACGAGCCTCCTTCAACAGAGCTGCAACATGAGGGAGGGAGGAGTTTGCTTCGCACGGGTTGTAAACGTTGACCACTAGGACTGGGCCCAACGGAGTCTTGACCCGGATGGCTGTGACATCAGCCGACGGGCATTCTACCTGTTCCCATTCATTAGTGGAAATATTAGGGTTAACTGCGATGAAGGAACGTGAGCGTGGTGAATCTTTCTTGAAGTGGGTGGATGGGTATACTGGCCGCCAGCCGACCGGCGGGCGGGAGGCCCTAAGGTGGTCTAAATAAGGTTCTTGGATAGCGACAATGGAGGAGTTGAGGGCTGAGGAGTCGTGCGCCAGTGCGGTTTGGGCTTCATTGGACTTGTTAACGTTGAGCTGACAAATGGTGAACGCAATCTGTTCGGGGGCTAGAGGAGGTGTATCAGGCATTAGTGGTGACAATGGAGGATACCGATGCAATAGAGGAACGACGGCTCATAGTGGGGTGTGGGGAGGCAGGACGGAGACGGAAGCGATCTGCGGTGTTAGGGCGAGATGGGGAGTACGCATCCAAATCTGCAATCAACTGAGCGACACTGGAGGCGACTGCCAGAGGGGGGGTGCGTTCTAGTCTGGTTGCTGCCTCTGGCCGTGGGGCCGGTAGATGTGCCGGGGGATCACGGCTAGGAGACAGTGCTTGGCGATTGTGCACCAGAGGGGCCGCTTGGGGTTGATGGATAGGAGAAGGTACGCGCAGCTCTTGGATAGGAGGGGGTGACATGGAGATCCGAACCGGGATGAGCTCAAGAGAGCGGATTGGAGTGGTGATTACTCGTTCGTTGTTCCATCCCACAGGCTCATCCCTGGATTTCCGGGCGGTCTGCTCAGCAGCCTCCCAGCCAATTCTCGGACCTCTAGGGAAGTATCCATATAGATTGTTGTGCGCAGCTGGGCGGGCAGGGGCAGGCTCCATGGCATCGGCAATTGTAGGGGCGGGACCAAAGGCTAGTGAGCGGGGAGGGACGCGGGGCTCGGCGTCACGGGACGTGTTGAAGAATCGGCTTTTGTTTTCTGGGCGTCTCTGATTAAATTGGATGCATTCCTCTCGGAAGGTGGGGCAGGCTCGGTCGTACGAGCAGTGAGAGTCGGTGTTGCAACTGACGCAGAACTTCGCCTCCCGGTTGTCGCACTCGGCCGACCGGTGTCCTCCTCCACATTGGCTACAGATATCCCCAAGACCTTTGCATTTCGCTGCTTTGTGACCGTATTTTTGACAACTGAGGCAGCGCGTGGGTTCCAATGTGAGTTTCCGGAATACGATCGAGACATAATCGAGTGCACCACCCTCCGTGATTAGTCTATCGGCCAGTTCTTGAGAGCGAAGATCAAGGCGGAGAACTGCCCGAGTCTGGTTGGGAGAGCGACGGCGGACGGGCTTCACCCAGCGAGCAGCTAGGATGTCTCCCGCGTTGAGGTGATTCTCTCGTTCTAGTGACCGGAGTGCTTCGGGATCGTCTGGTTGGAAGGTGATGGGAGCACATTGTAGAAGGACCTGAGCGCCCTGTCCGCGGCAAGAAACCTCTCCAAACCCTTTTTCGAATTCCTCGGCCACTCGGGTTTCGCTAAGGTATGCGGCCTGCGTTCGGTCGCCCATTTCATATCGGATCCCTCCCCTAGCCAATCGAGTCGCAGTCTTGAAGGTGAGTCGGGGTCGGTTTTCATGGCCTGGCTCTTTGACAAAGTCAGTGGTTAGAAGGGCCTTCCACGCAGTCTCGAACGCCTGCTCGGCCTTCTGCACTAGGTCTCGGGCACTCATCCCGTTCATGCTCTCCACAACCTCGTTTGATTTGGGCTCCACCAGAATGTAAACACCCTCCATTTTCTGTCTTTTAGCTGCGTTCGGGTCGGGCCGGGCTTGCTTCCTTGCTGGGCGCATTGTTGGGCCTCCGGAGTCGTCATTGGCTTGATTGCTTGCAGGGAGGGCCGGTCGATTCATGCGGGATGGGACAGTCTCCCAGCCGCGCTCTGCTAGGTTGATTAGGCATTTCTGTGACTCAGCTGCTGCCCCTTCAGCCGCTGCGGCACTTTTCTGGGACTTATCAACTACCTCGGTGAGGGAGTCAATTTTCTTCTCGAGATCTGCGAGCTTCTGTGAGTGATCAACTGGGACGGTAGGCTCACCTGCGAGCGTGACCTGCTCGGATAACTGCTCCAGCTTCTTTGTTACTTCGTTTATTCCGGACTGTAAGTTGGTACCTAATTCTATTGCTTCTGGCAGGAGGATTGCTACGGCCTGCAACAGGGCGGCCGTGGTCGTAGTGACCTCCTGTCGGGCACAAAACTGGGTGAGGAGATTGCTGAGAAGAGACGCAGTGATGACATCTGTCGCTTTATCCAGGTATTTCTGTCCTACGAGTAGACGTTTCGCGCTGCTCTTTGTGAGAGGGTCTGGCTTCGGGACGGGTAGGGGAGGGACTGAGGTAACCGATGGTGTCCCGGGGCCAGCAGGGGTTGAAGGGTCCGCCATGGCCGGAGTGTCGGATCTAGAGACCGCCCGAGTACTGGTAGTGAGTTTTAACGGAGGAGCTTTGCCTGGAGGCATTAAAGAAAAGAATATGGGAGAAACAGAGAGGAGAGGAACGGAAAGAGTTGCGAATAGCGAGTTGTCGAGAGAGAGGAAAAGGCGGAAAAACCAGGCTGGCTCTAAGGACTACGGGGTCCTAGTGGTGTCAGTCTGTTTGCTATCTTTCGGTCCCTGCTCTTCAGGATAGCGCCGCGAGCTTCCAAGGCGACAGCGACACTGAGATGTGGAGCAAGCCGCTTGACGGGTAATCCGAGCTTAGCGAGCTTGAGAAGCAGCAGCGCAGAGTGGAGTGCGCACCCTCGAAGGTACCACCTAGTCAACCACTGGGATTCATATTATTCTGACTGGTTTTATGGCATTGGATCAGCCCTACGTATATTAAAATCCCCATATGTAGTATGATTTCTTTTTGCTATTCCGTATCAGTCGCACAACAAGTCCGGGATACCAGGCAACCAAAACAACCAACCACGAACCTGCAGTGTGTCGACATTTTGGAGACATAGAGCAACTCATCTACGCACCTAGCATAGAATCTTGCCCAAACGTTACTCTCAACCTCGGTTGGACACTTAACCATCAGAGAAGCCTGGACTTGTCCACGTCGAGCCATCGACTCCTGGTTTAGCGAACCTCCACTCAAGGATCCTCGCTAATTTTTTAACACGGGACCGTTGCAGCGTTTTGCCGAGTCTGGATTTGGTTGGCTGCGTATGCCCCGCAATAAGTATTAGGTAGGTTTATTTTTATTATTTTTATTTTTTCAATCAGCAAATCTTCATTGTCGTTCAGGGCTATGCCCTATGGTGCGACACTACACGGTGGACGGGAGACACGGACAAGGGGGAGATTAGGTAGGTTGTTATTTAGAATACCCATATCTAATCATCCTACACGTACCTCTGGAAGCAGGCGACCCTCCTCTTCTCTACCGCTCAAATGACTATACTGGGGTTCAACCGATCGACCCACAACACTGCATTGCCTTTGGACATCGCGTGGATCATTGTGAGATGCTTGTCTGATGGATGCCGCACTAATTTGGAGATAGCAGCCTAAGCTGTGCGGGAGGAAGCACTTGTCCCACGTGGTCTTGAATAACTCCGCTTCGCACGGAGTCCATGCTGGAACCTACTTATTGAGCGATGAGTCTTCAGAAGAGCCTATCTACGTCCCCCTCTGCATTGCAATCTGGCTAGGGTTTCCGCCATCTGACTCAACGACGTGCTCTGCTTGCCCGATTTGAATACCCAGCCATGATTTCAGCTCATTACCGGCGGGTGCTTTTTTGCCTCAGCCTACTTTTCGCTTCTCCCGCGGCATCTCAACAACCGTTGAAAGTTGACGACGCGAACGTGTACAATCTCACGAATCCCAACGGGATCCAGTTTAGCGCAGACGCATGGAACACCATCAGCCGGGAGACGACTGAGCTTCACTACAACGGAACCTACACCTGGAGCCAGAAAACAGGTGCAAATATGATGTTCTTCTTTCGAGGTGAGTTTCTGATTACTGTATAGGAGCTCTAGCAGTTATTGAACCAGCTTGGTGTAGGCACTGCTATCGCCTTATACGCTGAAAAGGCTGCCTACTCTGTTTCTGCGGCTATCGTGATCGATGGCAATACAGGTATCGAAATCATGTGGAGTTCACCTGGAGATTCGCAATACCGGCAACAAATCTGGAATGTGACCGGGCTGTCCCAAGGCGACCACCAAGTTATGATCAACTATTTCGGTACTGGTGACCGCCCCGATGATGTCTTGGGTTTGGACTATTTCGAGTATGTTAGTTGTACTTGCGAGTGGCGCCCGTTCACTGACTGCATGTTGTACAGGATCACCCCAGGCGCCGATGGGCTAATAACTCCTGCTTCGTCCGGACCGTATGTTTCTTTATCAAGCGAATCAAAGTGACTTACTTAGTCAATTTCATCCGAACCTAGAGGCGCATCAGTGATCCCACCAAATGCGGTGTTGGTCGATGACTCCAGTGATATGATCAGTTACGCCGGGTCGTCGTGGGAGGTAGATGTGAGTTGATGTAGTTTCGATGAGCAACTTCTATATTGAAGTCGATCAACCTAGAGCTTTCCTGGGGACCTCGTTTTCTATCTGGGCGGAACGGTGCACTCGAGTGGAATCCCAGGTGCAGCCTTCACCTTCAAGTTTAATGGCACGGCTGTATGGTACTTTAGCGACCAACACGAAAACTACACTACCGCCAGCATCAGCATCGACGGTGAGGCGCCGGAGCTCGTCGATACATCGTCTCCGACTGGCGAATGGGTGAACTGTACTTGTGCATCGCCGATTAAAACATTTCTAAAGAGACTTCTCAGCTCATGCAAATCCTTGTATGGGGAAAGACCGACTTGTCCGATGGCCCCCACACTGTCACCATCACACACATGGGTGCAGCAGGCAAATATGTGAACGTGGACTTCTTCAAGTACTTGCCAAGGTTCGTACCTCTAGTGTGCGTTTGGCGTGAGCGCTATTCTGATAAACCCACCGAACCATACCCACCCGCCAAGCAGTGCGCCAGCCACCCGCTCCAAGTCGACCCCGATAGGTGCAATAGTCGGAGGTGTTATCGGAGGCGTTGTGCTCATCGCATTGATCGTTGGGACCGTGGTCTGGCGACGGAGGCGCCGA
This sequence comes from Ceratobasidium sp. AG-I, assembly GCA_015039395.1. Taxonomy (NCBI): domain Eukaryota; kingdom Fungi; phylum Basidiomycota; class Agaricomycetes; order Cantharellales; family Ceratobasidiaceae; genus Ceratobasidium; species Ceratobasidium sp. AG-I. The sequence goes on from MU132184.1 coordinate 219,485, forward strand.
CCCACTCAAGACGCGACTGCATCCGAACATGAGACTTATATTGGTGACGCAACAGCCGACAGGAAGGAGTCGTATGAGCAGAGTCCTCCGGGAACGCCTACATTTGTGCCTGCAACGAAGAATCGGAATCTGGGAATGTAAGTGCCTACCTAGGTGTATGCGCTCTGATCTCTCGTTTGCTCTGCTCTGTGTAGCATATTGCGCTTTGCCTCGTATCTTTCTTTCTTTCTCTCGAATCTCAGCTTTCTCGTTTTGTACGCTATCTTTACTCTTAGCTGTCGTGCTCTAGGACCCAGCCCCTGAGCGACCGCAATGTATTCGATTTGCAAAGGAGAAAAATTACGTCTGGGAAACAAGACAGAGTTCTTAAAGGCCAGAAGATCACGCCATATGCTGCATTACGATTTTCAGTTTTGCCTGGGCGTCTCATCTGCAGGATGCTTGCCTTATGAAAGTCATAATCATCAAGTCATCCTGATTCATGTGTCAACATCAGCTTGGAAGTCGCTCACCGACTTGTGCATTAAATACGAATGTTTATGCATGCCGACGACTATGTAACGTGGTACGAACTACATTGCAGCAGACTCAACGAATGAACGCCACAGCTAGTGACAAAGAAAACTAAAATTGAAGCAAAAACAAACAAACATAGAATCCAGCCCTCGCCCCACTACCCATACGGTAAGAACTCACCGTTCGCGTTAGGCGGCGGAGGTGCAACGGACGGCTTGGAAGGGAAATCTCCCATTCTTGAGGGCGGCCCACCCCGATGTCCACCTCCATTCGGTCCATGCCCGTTCATGCGCATATTTCGCTCACGCATCTGGCGATGCTCTCGACTATGCGTACCGAGCGGAGGAGGCAAGAAGCTTCCCCCTCCACCTCCTCCACGACCACCGATCATGCCGCCTCTTCCCGGACCGGATGCGTTTTCCTCACCGGGCCGAACGTATCCGCTGAAGTTGATAGGCGGGCCTGACCCATTGCCGGGACCGGGACCGGAGTTGAAATTGGGCCCTGGATTGGGTGGTGGGCGTTGTTGGTGATGGGGATGGAATCCTCGTCCTCCGCCGCGCCCAAACCCACCACGACCGCCACCACGGCCGCCTACTCCAGACATATGTTGATTGAAGGGTGGGCCGCCAGGACCGGGACCAGCGCCGGGACCGCCCCATGGGCCTGGAGGTCGAAATCCGGCTGGGCCATGCATCATAGGAGGATGGCCAGGCATTTGTTGGGACGGAAGAGGATAGTTGGGACCGGGACCGAGACCAAGACCAGGACCAGGGATGGGTGGACCTGAGAAACCAGCCATCGACATTTGAGGGGCGATAGCCTCGCCTTTATGTTTGCGCTTGTCGTACTCGTGTGACGAAGTGTACTTCGGTAGACTGGTTCGGAATATCAGTAGTGATCCGACTGAAGATGTGTAGTAAACTTACCTGCTAGGATCACAAGGGAGCGGCTCCGTCCAGAAGTAGTCGTGGTCCAGCGCTTCAAACGCAGTTGTTCGCGTAGCAGGATTGAGTGTCAACAGCTTGAACACCAGATCCACTCCATGCTCGTCCATCGACGTACTATCCTCGCCCATCAGCCTTTGTCCGGCGCCTCATACACGGCACACGTATTTACTCACCTGGTGGAAAAAAACTGCCTGACCCTGTTGACGATCTTCCTCCCAATCTCCGGCTTTACCCCATCCATCCCAGGCAGCTCCCTCCACCCAGGCCAAACCTCTTCGTCCGGCGTCCCACACAGCTCCCAGATCTTCTCCAACTGGTCCGCATCCGAATTGCCACACAGTATCGGTCTCCTCGTCCACATCTCGCCCATGATACATCCCACACCCCACATGTCGATTGCGCACCCATAACGGGCTTCCCCCATCAGCAGTTCGGGTGGTCGATACCAGCGCGTGACCACGCAGTTTGTGTACCGCGCCCCGCCGCCTCCTCGGAGTGGACCTCCCTTGAGCTTCTCCCATGGTCCTTCAGAGGCGTCGGTACGTGGATCCCAGCCGGGCATGGCAGAGCTATATGGACGCGCAAGACCGAAATCGGCGATCTGGAGCGAGCCTTGATTGTTGATCAATAGATTAGCGGCTTTCAGGTCTCGATGGAGAATTTTGTTCTGCGCAAGCTTGAGTACACCAACGAGCAGGGAGTTAAGGTGAACTCACCTGGTGTAAATACTCCGTCCCTTCCAGCAGTTGCCTCATATACAGCTTAATCTGACTTGGCGAGAACTTGACGCTCGGGTTCTCGAGTAACCCAGCGAGGTCGTGGTCCAT
>MU132184.1:222610-255702 GCA_015039395.1 Ceratobasidium sp. AG-I
TTTCTCTCCTGGCCCTCCACCTTCCTTCCTCTTCGCGTCAGCTTCATCCGCCTCTCTCATAACTCTGGCAATCGTATCGTTCAGTGCTTCCTCAATCTTCGGGTCAACCGGCAGCGGGGGTGGCGGAGGCGCACTTCCGTTCAGTTGAGGCGGCAGCGCATCTCCAGCAGGAGGGGGTAGGGTGTTCCCATTAGATGGAGGAGGAGGAGGCGGCGGCGGTTGTCCACGCTCTAGATTTCGGCCTCTCTCCCTGTCCTGGGTTCGCCCTCGTGAGTCGTCCCAGCCTCGGCCCCCAGTCCATCCTCTCGAGTCGTCTCTTCCCTTCTCCCTTTCCCGCTCCCACGACCGACCACCATCCCGACCTCTATCAGGCCTAGGCTCCCATGAATCCGCCTTTCCGTCTCTTGGACCAACGTTATCTTGCTCCTCTCCCTCTTCTTTGCTCCCGGTCTCCCCGTCCTCGCCTATCTCATCTCCACCCCTATTCATGTCCATCCCAGTTCCGACTCGCTCGGGCCCTAAGGGTGCCCCAGGCGTATCCAACGGCCTCAATCCTCCCGCAGTGCCCGGGTTCGGAGTGGTACCGCGCGTGGAAGGTCCAGAGTCGGCGTAGGGATTGCGTGTACGGCCTCGCCCGTTCGAATTAGAGCTGTTGTTGGGACCGTCCCATCGGGACTGGGATGCAGCCCATCGGTCCCCGCTGCTGTTCCGATCGTAGGTACCTCCGTTGAACCGGTCGTGCCCTCCACTATTTGCCCTTTCGTAACCGCCACCACTTGATCTTTCGTATGACGTGGCGCTATACGAGGAGTGTAATGGAGGTTGTGGCGGAGGCGACGCCGGTCTAGGTGGTAGTCGATGTCTTCGCGCAACAGGCGACGCCGAGTCCGGACGCGACCTAGATCCCGAACGTGACCGCGAGCGTCTGTACGACGGGCGGTACGAGTCTGCGTCGACTCCGGGGCGGTAAGAATCATATCCAGGTGCATGCCGGGCAGCGTTATGGCTATGGTTGTGGTTGCCGCTGCGGTGCCGAGGAGAGGAGGGACGATAAAAGTCACCGCGGTTCCTGTCTCTGTCTCTGTCGCCTGACGGCGATGATTGGGATTTCCCGTTGTTGGCTGTGGAGGCAAAAGGAAAGGCATGTTTCGAGTTTTTGGTCAAACCAGCTTCGGCGTGGCTTTGGCTCGGGCTCGTGCTACCTGTTCGACTAGGGCTTTCTCCACCGTTCGCGTATGGGCTTGAGCTTCGGCTACAAGCAGATGGTGGTACGACAAGTTTACCGTCATCGACTTCGCCCTCTTCAGGCGAGTGCGCTCGACGCTTGGCAGGTGGAGAGTTGGACGTCGAGGGAGAGTGCGGACGTTTGGCGAGAGAAGCAGAGTGACTAGCCATCACAATTTGAGAGATTAAGTGAGAGAGAATAGGTGTGGCATAGGCCTCTAGTGTACGAATTGGCTGAAGCGAAGCGCGGACGGGAGTGGACAAGTTCGAGTTGATCAGCGGCTTCCTAGCAATTATTTCGCATTTTACTCACATCTACAAACCAAACCTAAGCAGCAAATCCTAGAATGGGGGCAGTGGGTGTTCTTTTCAACCTCCTAAATCAAACTTTGTCACAACTATCATCAAGTTTCTCTTGCCAGAAAGATGACGGGGATAGTCACGAGCAAGCACAACTCATAAGCGCCAAGCGTTATTGGTAATGACACACCTGTTACAAACCACCACATACAACGCCGCAAGCCGAAACTTGTATTTCGAACAGAGAGCTTATGCCAGAAAGCTCAGCGTATTGATCGGTAAAAAGTGAATAACTACCATACATGTCCGTCCGTCAGATGTTGTGATCACTAGATGATCGATTCCATAGTTCTCGAATTGTCATGAAAACGCATTCTTTTCAAACACCACACAATTCAAGGGCCTCCTCTGACGATGGCCTTTCACCAGCGCAAATCAATTGACAATCTCAACTAACTGAAGAATATGTTACAAAACATTGGGCCCAACGAGCGGCGCCTCACAAACAGCCTCATATCCCCCTTCCGCGAAATTCCGATACGACCAAACTAGACATTCGTATGTCGTCGTATCCCCCCAATAGCTTGATACACGCCCCCCAAGCGCCGATACTCTCGTGAGCTGTCCTCCTGTTGGTATTGCGTCTATGCATGGTGTGCCTTCACGACGTCTTGTACAGTTTGAGTATCTAGTCGAGGCCAGCAGCCTCGGCTGATTTATCCTCCGCGTCAATCCAGACAGATTATCTGAGTCGACGAGGTCTTTTGGATCATATTGAATAATATGGCTGGTCTGAAGCTGAATTAGTGACAAGGAGTGCCTGAATGCTTTAGAATTCAGGTCAGAGTTTCAGAAAGGACGCACCACCAACCAATCCACCCACGCTAAGTAAATTCCATCAGGGCTTAACCATTCCTATTTGAATTTTGATTACTCAACGGATTCAGTACAGCTGAGTATACATACCTCTTTGCGTATCATCCATCCACTTGACCCTCGCTGGACGACATACGCCTCCTGCAAGTGCATACAGAGCAAGTTCTCGACCGTTGACGGAAAGCTGGCGACGCAACCGAGATTCAGTTCACTAGCCAAAACATCAGTCACACCACTTACTCAGATAAAGCTCGGTCAACCACCGACCAATATACCGGCTGGCTGGCCGGCACTTCACTCGCGGCAAACCTAAGCAAACAAAACACACAGAACATAACAACCAAAACATTGCGCACAATCTATGTAAACAATCCTTGTGCACGCAGCCCGAGTTAACTACCGGGGACGGTTTGCCGTTCTCAACTCACTTTATCGGGATCGGCCCACTTGGTAACTTTCTTCTTGGCGCACCAATCGCGGTACCCGTGTCCTGTACAAACTCGGCCGTCTGGAATGTGCCCATATATGTGAAGCTAATACATACCAGCGCTGCTGCAAGCTGTCGAATGGCAGCGTACTTCGGGCCATCCATACCTTCACCTCCCAAGACGCATCGCAGCCTTCAAGAATGCCAAGCTCACTGTAACCCAGTATAGCGGCTTTCCTGACAACTTACATAACGATATCCCCAGCCCGATAATTTTGCACCACAAATCGATGTGCCATTTTTATTTGGGAACGATACGAGCTACCTGTAGCGCAATCATTAATAATAATACACCCCAAAAATGCGGCTATCCTGCTCACTGCGTTTGAACATGCGTGCAAATAGTGATAGCGGCTTATCAGGTAGGTGGCACCTGTGCATCTGACATTGAGTCAATGCTCTGCCTAGTATCGGTTGATATTGATCAGGGGAGTGGCTTATAGTCTATGCGGTAAGACGTGGGTGGTCGTTTAAGTGAGCAAAATCTAACTTACTCATATTCGTCTGCCAGCACGAACAAATGTTAGCACTACAACGCAATCAGTTGACTTTCACTCACAAAGCGTAACCACCACCACTTTCGGCCTAAATATATCATCCATGCTCAAAACCTGACGGATAAGCAGGTGAGGGTTACGAGAAGGAAAATGATGAGAGTATGAGATTATATACCAAGTCTCTCGGCGGTGGTGCATACCCGAGATACAAATGACCCACGCGCATGCGATCCGATGCCTTCTAAATTCAGGAGCACAGCTCTGTGCACCCTTTATTTCGGCGTCATCGGTTGAGCTGGGTGGGAAGTACCCGACGCACATAATTGCCTCTGTTGCGCGTATTGCTGATCCAAGTGCACTTATAATTAATTGGTGCAATAAAAAGTCCTACGGCTGAAGTATTAGTACTATGATAGGCGTAGGGAATTCTCAGAGATAGTAATGCCGGGATTTAAAAGATAATTGGCTAGGACTTGCTTTTTGTTGATCACCAAGAATGAAAGGTAAGCCATATAGCCGTCATGTTGAGCATTAGGTCGATATACCCACCCAATCTCATTCTTCTTTCTGTCTTGGCTTGAAAGCCCGCAAAGCACCAAACCCATCTCGCGATTGGTAGGCACGTCAATGGAGAATAACCTATGCAGCACTTTAGAAGTCTTAGTCGACGCAGCATACCTGAGCTAGTGGCTGATCAAGATTTTAAACTTACCACACTGACTAGTCACACGCATACCACCCCAGTGATTCGGCCTCTTTGACCCTGCCATTTTGACTCCTTTGGTCGAGTTTTGTTTAAATTTTCGACAGGAGAATCCTGGAGCGAAATAAGCTAGGCTGCTTGAGCGTACTGTGCCTCATTCGGGGGAAGGAAAAGAAAACAGACTCTTTGTAACAACAATTATTTGTCTGGCCGTTTGACATAATGGTCATGCTTGTCCAGCGTGCTGAATAAAAATGTGGTGGTGCACATACCCCCTAACCATTGATCATACACACGACAGTTCATCCGGTAAGATTGCAGAATGAAACTTTAATAAATAAAAAGAGCCTATCACTACTAATCTAATATGGGGTAATACAGTGATGCCCAGATCCCAGTTCCTGAAACAGACAAACGCCGAGGCCCCACGAGGGGCGTATTGTTTATATCTTCATACTCGCCCTCGCCTCCCGCAAAGCTCTGATACGATGAAACCCGGCACTCATACCTCTTTCCTTTTTGGTCATGCACTGTAACCTTCAACACTCGTGCTAGTTCTCCTTCCTGTGTTATAACTTCATCACCTAACGCGCCTTGGTTTCCTTTCGTGTGATTCAACCCGTGCTCGGGTGCGTCTATGGCCAGACGACGCGGTCGTCAAGAAACACTAAGGTGTGGAAGACACTGGGTAGCGGAGCCGGGCGCCGCGAAGCGGCAGCCCAAAAGAGAGTGCATACGAGCAAAGCGCGAGGGTGGGCGGGCCACCACTCGCGCTAAAAATGTACAGAGTTACACGTACACGCGAGTACAGAAAAAATCGAGCCATCAAGGCTTAAAAACGAAAAAAGGGAAGGCAGTACAGTGAGAGCGAACGAGCAAGCGAGCGGGTGGGAAGAAAATCAGGCTAGGAAAAAGTACGGTCCGGACTACAAGCAGAGGCGGGACACGCCATAAGAAACAAGAAAACAGGGTGGGAAGCGGTGGGTAGCGCGAGAATAAGATATAACGTGGCAGAAGAAACGTACGCCGGCAACAAGGAATTGTTAGCGTACGAACTATATCGTATAGACAGAGCGCCGGAGGCGCCGGATGCGCCGACACCTCCAACTACTCGACTCACCTAGCGCAGAGAAAAGGAAAACCACCGCGGGTGGTTGCAGACGCAAGACGATGCTAAAGTCCAAACTCTGCGCGCGGGGATTTTATGAGTCGGGTTTGCGTGGCGCACGCAAACAAAAGCATACCAATGTTTCCCCCTATCGAGGTCCCAACCCCTATGGCACATCATGCACAAACAGTGAGCGCCGTAGAGGAATCGAAGGGAGAAAAACACCGGTGAGACTTCGAGCGAGCCACGCGCGGCGTAGCGGAATCTGCGATGCAGTGGTAAGCTAGCGGCTCAGGCGTGGCGACGCATATATGCGTAGAAGCGCGCGGCGCTAAGCGGAGTGGCGGGTCTCGCACGCGTAGAACCAGTGAGACTACGCCAAACGAGGATTGAGTTCGTCGTGAGTAGCTTTATTTTACTCTTTAGTGTCCAAAAGCTTGGCCTATTGACCTCTAAAGATCCAGTATTGAGTCTTCAACGCATGCATTCAACTCCCACTATAAGACGCGCTGCCGCTGAAACCTGGGGGATCGGTTCAAGAATTTCAGCCCCCAAGATATTCGACTGAAATTTATGGTTTGCTCGCCTGCAGGGTTTCAGTACCTTGTAGCGATCTTGCAATCGTGCAAATCCGATAGGTTCCACTTGCCATAAACAGTCGAGTAAGACCCGGGCCTCCCTGGAGCAGCTCCATAAAGTCGCCTTGGATGGCGATCGAGCGCCGCAGTCGACTTACAGCGCGTTGCAAAACCATTTTCCAAGTGCCCGGATTTTGAAAAACAGCCTCGGAGTAGAAAATCTGCTACACACGTAGTTACTACTTATAGCGTATGATATGTGTATCGTTGGAGTCGCCTCGACTCTGCGCATCGTTGGGTGTACATAGTTAGTTAAAATGCATACCTTCAAAAATGTCGACCTTCCGAGGCAGACTGCCGTTTCCGCCGCACCCAAGAGCTTAAGACTCTAAAAAACAACTTAAATATATAGATGGGATACCAGGCTATGTTTTCGCAAAGAAACCGAGCAGAAATACGTTCTTTTGGGTGAAATACACTCTGGACAAAACTTGAGCTAGGTTAAGGAGGAGCTATCTTGCTCGAAACAGCATATTCTTACTCAGGTTCTTTGGCGAAAACATGGCTTGGTATCCTATCTATATATTTACGATGTCTGTTAGAGTCTTAAGCTCTTGGGTGCGGCGGAAACGGCAGTCTGCCTCGGAAGGTCGACATTTTTGAAGGTATGCATTTTAACTAACTATGTACACCCAACGATGCGCAGAGTCGAGGCGACTCCAATGATACACATATCATACGCTATAAGTAGTAACTACGTGTGTAGCAGATTTTCTACTCCGAGGCTGTTTTCAAAATCCGGGCGCTTGGAAAATGGTTTCGCAACGCACTGTAAACTGAAGACGCGAGGGTAAAATGCCTTCGTCTTCGCGACCACCCTCTGCCTTGAGAGTACTACTTATCACATACATACCCGTGAGTGTGGTCCTGCTGACTAAACCTGTAATGCTAACCTAGGTACTAGGAACAGGCTGAGGTCTGAGGAGGTCCGTATCGCGCATCAGGTAAGTAGCGGGCTGGCACATTTGCCTCTTCCCATACAAGTCATTTATTCAAAGGGTTATTTGCGGTAGCTCTAGGGCTTTCGAGCGAACTCGCACACTCCCCTCCATTTTGCTGGCATAAATTCATTGTACATACATATCGAAATCATATAAATCTATCATAAACGCACATGCCATCAAGAGCAAGAATGAGACAGAATCGGAAATAAATATAGAAAAGCGCTGCCAAAACCAGATGTCAAACCGAGGTCCTGCAAGTGGAATTTCCGCTGAAAAGGTCTTCTGAAAATGCTCAATCTACAAATGACTTTAAGCACCCGAAAAGGTACTGAAACTCAGCTATATCTACTCATATTTATAATAAAATCTATTCAATTTGAGTGGTATTTTCTGAGGAACCGGGTTCTAACTTTCAGTACTTTTCAGGTCCTCAGAGTCCACCATGCCTATCGCTCCTTTACACAAATTATGGCCGGGTGCTGTAATAAAAGCTTAGCTGTGTCGGCTGATTGTAAGGTGTCTGGTTTGAAAGTGGAACTCGGACGGTTGGCAAATCACATGGCAAATAGCCTGGCGGTATAAGTCTGACTCTCATCTAATCCAAGTGCTATTTATGTTGGTGATGGCAGTCAGTCTTCAGAACAGAGTTCGGAACGCATCACACGGGCTGCGGTCCGAGAGGTGGTGCATGTCATCCTTCATAGTAGTCGTATTGCGTAAGGTTCTGACAGGGGGAAACAAGACATCCGAATCTCCAGTGATATCACGCCCTGTAAACTTTGAAACTAGCGCTAGCTGTCCTCCGATTGGGATCGTATCGTCACACTACACACCTCCTCGCCGTTTCTTAAAGCTCAAATGCATCATCGAGCTCAAAGGCCTTGTGAGGTTTATCCCCTGCAACAATGCAAGTAGATTGTTTGACTTCGTGTAGTTAATTAGGCCATACGTGATGACATAGCTGGTCAAGAGTTATAACGCTGATTAAATTTGCTAGTTCCGTTACATTTGACGGAGCAATTATAACGATGTAAATTATCTGTAAATGAGAATGACAACCCCCGAATCACTAGGATTGCATTCGCTTGGGCACACGCCAAACCCTAGAGACATGAAGCAACTAAGTGGAGTGTATTGATTTCTGAAATGAATTTCCAAAAGTCCCCTTCAATGAATCTCGGGATGGCCAATGTACGTGACACCAGCCGAGGAAGCTAAGTCGGAAAACATTGAGTAATGATGTCCCAAACTGTAGTTGTGACTTACTGGTTGCAACAGAGTTCTCGCCCTCGAGGTTCTGGATCCAAAGCGCCACACCCAAATGTCAGATATAGTCAGTTATACTGCGTCCAGTCTATTCAAGAGCGTCACCTCACATTCTGCCCCATTACAGCAGGCGAAAAGTCAGCCATTCCAGGGGTACCCGAAGTATAACGAGAACCGGGTGACACATATACTCCCTTTCCATCATATGAAGCATCGCCGAAGTATACTTCGTGTTTGTGAGTAGCTGTATCTCGAGAAGGCTTGTGTTTCCACTGCCATATCAAGATACCACCGACAGATGCTAAAAATACAACACCGCCAACAATACCACCCACGATTACACCAAGTGGAATTGGCTTGGGCCCGGTGTTTGAAGCAGGTGAAGACGAGCTGGCGGAAGGAGGTGGATTTACGTTTCACAGAAGGTTTGTCAGGAGGGCCCACAGCACACGGTTGGCACATACCTTGGCATGTACTTGAAGAAATCAACAGTAGCAAGTTTACCTTCAGGGCCAGCGTGCGTGATTGTCAGAACGTGTGGGCCGTCACTTAACCCGGTCTTGCCCCAGTTAAGGACTTGAACGAGCTAGTGAAGCTTGGTAAGCATCTTCTGATCATGTCTCTCAAAACAAACCTACTAATGCAGCGGTTGGAGATGAGGTGTCGACGGTCTCGGCCGGTGCGCCATCGAGGCTAATCCTGACGACCGTGTTATTCTCGGAACGATCGGCAAAATACCACACGGCAGTTCCGCTGAACCTAAAGGTGATGGCCGACCCAGGAACGGCGCTTCCATGCTGCGTTTCACCAAAATAGAACCCCGGATGGTACTAAGGTTGTTGTGAATATCAGCAATCGTGACAGAAATCAAGTTCTTGCAGAACGCACCCATGATTCCCACGACGATGAATAACTTATAGAGTCTTTTGTGTCGTCTACCAGCACAGCACCCGATGGTATGGTTGATGCACCTCTGGACCAAATCAAAATCTTCAATAAAAGCATCGCTAGGTTTAACACCACTCTTACGGTCCGTATCCAGCAGGTATTATGGTACCATCAGAACCCGGAGTGACCCTGGAGAATGCAGTATCAGCCAGCAGCCAGAGCTTGTAAGCTTGCACAACGCACTCAAAATAGTCCACACCCATCATGGCTGACGTTGGGGTGCCCATGTTAGTTAGTGCAATCTGGTGGTCGCCTTCAGCCAGTCCAGTTATTGACCACATTTGTTGTTTGAACTGAACGTCAACCCCGGCGTTGGTCCACTGATACGGAATAGGTGATCTTCCATCAATTGACACACCGACAGGGGCACGGCTGAGCCCCTTGTCAGCATAATGCGTGATCGCGGTCCCTAAAAGGTGAACCGACCTGTATTAGCAACAAAGAATCTGGCGAAAGCACAGAACCTACCCCGGAAGAATAATATTAGGCATGGGTATAGCTCCTGAGTAAAAGTATAGGTACTGCCGTAGTGATACGACGAGTCGCCTACGTCGACCGTGGTCCAACCCCTGCTGAGTTGAATTCCATTGGGATTTTCAAGACTATAGACGCTCGCATCGTCTATTATCACAGGCTGCTGGGACGCAACAGGGCAAGAGAAAATAAAACTGAAGAGAACGAGCGACTGTTGATAACGGGACAAGCGCATGGCTGGAAAATATGAGAAATCGGAATCAAGAGAGAACACCTCAAAGTTGAGAGCAGAGGCACGCGAACGAAACCAGAGTGCCCACTACGGTAGCCAGGGTCCTATAAGTAGGCACAGACGATGAGTCTGGCAAGCTTATACTATGGCCTATCGGAAGGCAGATACCGGGGATTATTGTCTTGGCAGGGGAACGGTACAATTGCGCCACGGCACGGAGCCGCAACGCTTGGCATGCATATCTTTTATTGACACATGGACTAACCATGTGTTGAGTTTCCTTGGTTCCCCTGAGACATGCCCGAGTTGTTTGAATACAGTTCAGAGACATTGACAGAGCAGCGCCTGTGGGAGGGAGGACCGAACGCCCTGGCGGTATGTGCTAGTACTAATCGACTCTGGTTGGGAAATGTTGTTGCGTTGGACCCAAGCGAGAACCAGCGCTCCGAATTTTGCATTCAATTGCTCAGGCTTCGATCAGCATCTCCACGCCTGCTACAAACACAGTATTGGGGCAATCAAGTCATTACATTGACTATAAAAACTTGCAGATGCATATAGACTGCTCAGGTCAACTCACCATGCCCCTCACTTGAAGTTTGATTTACCTCGTGTATCATCTAATAGACTTGGCAAAACTCTGGACCGCTTGCGCGCAGAGTTCCCGGGAAGTAGATTCGTTTCTACTTTTGAATTTCCTCATGCAATTGGGGAGTAGGCGCCGCGTTTGACACGCGTTTAGCCCCGAAGGTCTTTGATCGAAACACCTGCCGTTCTTCGGAGTGAACGCGTCATCATTATTACGCTCCCATCAAGTTCATGTTCTAAAGCACACACTTTGGTGCCTGAAGGTCGCGACCCTCCCGGAGTGGCGATTTACGAAGAAACCGATTTAGATTTGCGATAGGCTTGGCACGTCTGTTTTGAGCGCTACAGTAATAGTTGATACCATCAAGATAAGATTCAGTGCATGCGTTGCGAGCTTGCTTCACGGATTGTCCCAACGTGGATGCTGAGACTCACGAGGGTGAACGCAGTCTCTTTCATCCTCTGCGCGATGGGTTTGCCGCTGTCTTCGTAACGACATGTACTGGGTACCTAGGAGGTCAGAGGGGATTGTCCTACCCTGGCATGAGCTGACACAGCCGCAGTTTGAACCCATGTGTACAAAATAAAGTATCACAAGAAACGATGGGCGAAATTCCATGGTCTGAAAAATGGCTCCTTGATAGAACTCGGAACTTTACGAATTTGTTAATCTAGCGCTCTCCGCCCATAGTTCGCGATTCCGACGCGGATTTTCTTATGTGCATGAACTCATTATTGAGGCCGTAATAAAACTTAGGTTCATTCTCCAATTTGAGCGCAGAGTGTTTGGGATTATGGAAAACGCAGTAATTTGTGGCAGCGCGTTATGATGGAGTGGTTTAGAAAATAACATTGACGCACTCGAAGATTCGTCCCTCCCAAACCCAAGGGTTCGACCGACCACGTAGTCTTTATCTAGGTCAGCAAGCCCATTTTTCCTCACGGAGTTTCCGAAGGGATTACAGTCATCCGGCATGTAATGAAACACTTCTTTTGTATATAAAATGCCATACCATATAAGACGATTTGAAAACTAGGAAATTGAACGAGATGAGCTATGGTTGAGTAAAGTATGAGAATTGTTGATCAAGATGGTACAAACAAGAAACAAAAGTTTATGTGACTTCCAAAACAGGCCTACCGGGCAATCTGTTGAGTCGGGTAACACGAATGAAAGCAGAATGGACAATGTTGCATTACATGGTAAATTTGAGATTCAAGACCTCCTTTTTGTTCAGAAGGAATTCAACAACCTTTCGACCATAAACCAGGTGGTTGTGCTCTCAAAGATGCCTATCCGCTAGATTGGATGTCTGGCTATTGAACGGTTTACATTTTATCTAATTATGAGGCTCCTGTATAAATCTATGGGCAAAAGAAAAGTGTTGCATATCAGGATAGATGACTGTAACTAATATCCTAAGCGAACATGCAGTACAAACAATGCGGCAGTCTAGCTCATGCAGAACCACGATGGATAAGAGAACGTAGCTTGTGCGGGCATCATAGGATGTATAATAATGACTGAGCTCGCCGTCGAGCAGAGAATCTTCGGAAATCGAAGTGTGATTGACCTTGTGGTGATAGTGTATTGCGTTATCACCGCAGGTCACCAACATGGCTATTCGGCTGAAACCTCGGCAAGATGAACGCCAATCAATAAAATGTATCAGAGGCCTAGGTCCAATAAGAGGTGTATGACATATGTCGCCGTGCTTGCCTTTCGCAAAGCGCTGAGATTAAACCAAGTATCTACACGAAGGCTCACATTAGCTGTCTCCTGTTGGTATCGCTTCGCCGCATTGAATACCTCAACGATCTTTCATGCAATTAGAGTGTACCGTCACGCTCAATAGCTCCGAATCTTGTATCCCATGTACCAATTTTCTTGGGTTGCTTGTGCCTGCGAGTTTGGATGGTAATTGATGATATGGTAGTCTGGAGCTACAGTGGTTGGGATTAACAAAGCGTTTACGGACCTGCCGAATGCGAAAACTGCCGGACTCATAGAATATATCTCAAATATATATCTTCAGATAATCGTACTCGGGACTGAGAAGGGGAAGGTCGGTTCATAAACCAGTAAGCGCAAGCTGAGAATTGGAGCTGACACCAAGAGCAATTCCTCGGCGTAGTGGTCATTGCACAATAAACAGTGTGGAGAAGCCTCCTGAATATTGCCCAGTCTAGCTGAGAGCAAAGTGCTGGTGACGCCAGCAATACTCCTATTATTCGCGGACAAGTGTTCGAGTAGCTATTGGTACGCATTATGCAAGACACGTAGAACATGAATAGATCAATTGGTATCCAGCAACGGTGCAAAGACCCACATCCCCAGAGGTTCCACATAGTTGTGATGAGTGGATCACATAGTTCTTCCTGGTATTAGTAGAGATCTCTGAGTCGTCGCAAGTGAATTGAACATATCATCTCCATGAGTCGTCCGAGCAACGTCAATAAATCAAGTACCGCAGAGGATTCATGAGGAGTGGGACATATATCAAAATAGTAGTACCTTATAGACTAGGTAGTCGTTGTTTCATTTGAGGTCATGGTCGCGTGGTCTGACTCTGGAGTTTGGGTGCGAATGTGAGTTACGTCATCAGCAGTGATGACAAATACGGCAATTTGGCCAATAGACCGGCAAAGCGAGCATAAATCTATAAGCGTTTTCACAATGCGTATTGGGAGTACAAAGTAGGATAAAGAACAAGTGCAGAATTCATGAAAAGCGCCGAGGTCCGACAAGCGGCGTGTTGTATACGCCATTGTACTGGGCTTCCGTGAAGCTCTGATGCGATGAAACCAGGCATTCATATAAATCTCCACGCACGTCCCGTCCCGTAATTTTTGACACTCGCGTCAGCTGTCCTCCTGTAGATATCGAGTCTTCACAAGGCACCCCTCGGTGGCGCTTCGTATAGTTCGAATGGATCATTGTGCTCAGTAGCTGTGGTTGGGGTGTCCTTCGCGCTAGTCCGGACTAGTTCCTTCGATCCATAAGGTCACTTGGGTTATATAGTATAAAGTGATTGGCTTGAAGCTAATCGGGTGGTGGGTTGTGTCTGAGTACGCCAGGGCTCAAGCCATAGCTTTGAAACCAACGTACCACTAGCCAGTCCATCGATGCATACCAAATCTCATCTTTACTCAGCCATGCCTTCGATCTTTAATTTCAGCATACGCACCCTACACACGTTCAATCAGCTTACCTCTCGCGTATGATCTGATTGTATGCCCCACGTTGCACCACGAACGCCTTGTTTAAGCGCATGCAGAGTAGATTCTCGATCGAAGACGGAGGGCTAGATATTCGGCACTAGGTCAGCTCGCCGGCCACAGTTTTAACCGCAACACTCACTAGCATAGTGCTCGGTCAACCGCTGAAATTTGTGATGCTTTGAAATCTCGGACTTCACTTGCTCTCAGTGTGAACGAGCAGCTCGCAAAAAGATACAATCACGCACAAAATAAGGATAAGCATCTTGCACATAGAGCTTTGGTTAGCCGCCTGCAAGAAGGTTTTTGGATCCTACTAACTTTATCGGTATCTTCCTGCTCAGTGGGCCGCTTCCCGGGACGCCGGTAGTTTTTCCTACGTTCTGTACAAAGTGGGAAATGTTGAGCACGAGATTTCAGTGAATGTATGTAGTACGCACCAGAGCTGTTGCGAGCTGTCCAATGGCAGCACAGCTCGGGCCGCTGAGTTCTCCTATTCCTAACCAACCGAGCAGCCTCTAGGGGCGCTAAGCTAATCAGAAATCCATGCTGCATTCATTACGACAACTCACATTACGTCATCCCCGAGCTTATAATTCTCCACCACAAACCGGTATGCTTCCCTGATTTGGGATTGATACGGACCACCTGAAAGGGAATTAATACTTGAATGTATAACTCAAACATTATATCTGGCGTACCGCGTCTGAACATCCGCTTAGTCAAAGACGCAGACTTGTATTGCCGTAGATCAGACTTGTGAACACGACATTCGGTGATTGATCTATCCAAGATGCGTTGATACGAATTTGGACCGCTGTTCAAATATTAAGTGTATCAGGATTTGGTTTTTGCATGGGCAATAAAAACCTAACTCTGTATATCTATCTCCCACTGTAGACCCAAAGTTTCAGTACCGTAGCCTCGTCGCATTGATTTTACTTACCATAGAATATCACCACAATAGCTTTTGGCACGAGCACAGTTTTCATACTCGCAAGCTGACCAGAAGGGGCACAGCTAAGCGTGAAATGGGTAGACGGTGAAATTAAATGCTAAGACCTTCGCTGCGCATCACGGGGAGGCGATGCTTGATGGCGCGGACAAGATGCATATGAAGCATATGGATGCTCTTCGATCCGCCAACCTGGGGCACGATTCTGATCAGTCTTTTGTTGGGAGCATTGCTTACACGCTTCTCAGTCCGGCGCCGTCGGTGAAGCTGAAATGTGGATGCATTTAGCTTCATCGCGTGAGCCACTCCTTGCACGGGCGCACGTGACCGGGAAGGATCCATAAATAGGGCTCCGTAAGAAACACGCCCAAGCTTACCGGTTTGAAACAAAGGTCAGCTGACAGTGCTTTGTAAGGTTTAAAACAGTTTCTTACCGGTTTGCCATGGAAGGTTCCCCGTGCGCTGGTGCATTACTAACGCATCTGAGCGATTTCAAATATCTGCTAGCCACAACCACCCTGACGCTTTGCACCTCGTACTATCCAGGACTTGAACCACTGCCACAACAAACCATGTCTTGTCCTCTCGATTCACGACTTCTTTAACTTCTCTCGCACCTTCGTCAATTCCGGACCTCCCTGTGCAATCGTCCAAGCCAGTTAGATACTAGATACAATGATGTAATAGGATGATTTATAATCTCGCCCTGTTAGCAAAACGGTTTGCTTGTTTCAAACAGTTTGCACGTGCCGGTTTTAAACATACAAACCGTTTCTTACGGAGCCCTATCCATAAATGTGGAGCACGTGACTCTCCGACAGGAGCCCAAAACACGACATATTCTTGCTACCCACACTCTATATCTATGCCCCCTAGGGACGGACTATGCATGAAACTAGACTTATTGACCTTGATCCGAGACCTCACCTCGTTCTATGCCAGCAACCGCCTCCAGGCTTCCATCTGACGGGTGCTTTGGACGCGACTTCAACCATCCTCGACCCAATGCAAACACGTACCACGCTCCAGGTTGTGGGTAGACTCGGCGTCATCTATCGCCCAAAGAGACAACATACTCTCGAGACTAGTGCTGCTCCTGTCACAACCTCCCTCACGTTCGTGAAGTGGTGCGACGACATTGTATGAACCGGGATACGACCAAACTTACGAGGGAACATATGATCGAACTGGAAACAACAGGATTGGGGCTAAGAGACGAGTGAATTTTCCCAATCTAACGAATCCAACAACTCAAACACGAATGGGCTTTGAAAATACGCAACCTGTACCTTGACTTTGGACCTTCCTCGTATGCTACCACCTTGAGTCCGAACTTGCTGCGAGGGATGGGATCTCTAAATATGCATAACGCTCCCTTGGTGTCTGTGCGTGCTGGAGTTCAGATGGACCTGAGTGGGTGAGAGGTTGGGGTTGGCCAGGGCAGAGAAAGTGGGGGAAGGTAAAGAAAATGAAGAGATGTATCCGGGCGACGTGGAGGCGGACTCGTGGACGAATAGCTTAGGCCGAGGAGGGAAAGAAGCGCGGATGTAGTGGCGGAACAGGTATTGACGAAAGTATAATTCTATGGGATAGATGAGAGGAAGGAGTTAGGAGATTTCGAGGGAATGGACTAGGGTAAGGTCGAAGTTGAAGCTCCAGACCACCTATTCCGCTTGTCTCCGATAGTGGAGTCCTGTTGCCTTCTGCTGGTAATGAGCTACTGCTCTTGACGAACGGAAATGCATTCCCTACCCGACTCACGTTGTTGGCCGACCTGAAGATCGGTGACATGCTGATTGATGCAATTGCGAGGACTGTTTGGGAACAAATGATGCTGAAACGAGACACGAGACCGGAGAAATGACTAGAAATGATGCGAGAGACGCTGGGGAAAGGTGCGTTTGGTTATTGGCATGATCCTTATTTCGTTGCGTTTTCAGAGGAAGGGATGATATTTTTTCTTTTGAGACGGGTGGCGCATTGCGCTAAAGGTGTTATTTATTCCTCTCGTGTCCTAGCTATGATTTTTGCTCCTCTTCTCTTATTCCGTTTTCTATCGGTGTTCTTTAGGGCTAGCAACTGACTCGATTATCTGGTTCTCGTCGCCCGAATGAGTCCAACTCGGACCCACATATATTCCACCATTCCTCGACGCATAACTGAACAAGGAATGTAAATCCAACATGGACCATACCGTATGGGGTTGCTCGCCAGGTGAGCCCATTATAGCTCTCTTAAAGTTCGTACATTCGTGCTGGCGAAGAACAAGGCCCTTGTTGTAACACGATATATACACGTATATGCGCCTTATCCTACGTGTACTATATGCGTGTGACTTGCCTTAATAGTTAATGTCTCGACGTGTATGCTACGTGTCTGAATCACTACTACATGTATATAAAGAGCCAATGGCTCGTCTACTATATACATCTTTGTTTACAGTGTTTTTACTAGTTCCCCCACTGCGTTGTACGCACTAAGAAGCATTGAGTACTGATAGGAATTCGGATAATCCTCAACAGCCCTCTACAGGTCGCTAACCATGCCGCCAACAGCCCCAGCTGATAATACGTCGCCGATTCCTACCTTCGCGTTGTGCCTTATGTCCTAGTATTTCGACGCGAAGCGGATTTCCCGAGGTGTCCCCTGTCCCCTGACAGGTCGACGCGGGGGACATTTAGTCCCAAGCAGATTGTTCAATTTTGACAGTGTTTTTGAAGGATTTCCAATGAATATACTATGTTTTCGAAACCCAAATGTTTCAGTCCCCTGTCCCTTTGACGCGCGACGCGGGGAAATACAGGAATAAGCAACCAGTGCTCTTTCATACGCGACGTGAAGGCCATAATGGTACCGTATACATTTCAGTCTCATACTACTACAATCTCGAAGAATCTCAATAGATTTCTGCCAAAACTTCAGGGACACAAGTTTAGCATACGTTCATATGATAGACCCAGCCTACAAGCGCCTCTGGTAGTTCTCAGCAGAGGGTATAATGCGCGCACATGCCGGAAACGCAATCAAACGATTTAGCCGAAAAATCAAAACTACAAAATATTCCAACCAGAAAACGAAGAGCTCATAACAGGTTACAACGGTCGTGGACCAACAGGCGGCGCTTCACAGGCGTCTTTGTACCCGCCTGCCACGAAGCTCAAGTACGATGAAACCAGAAACTCAGGCTTAATCCTCTCCCCGCTCCAACCGATTATTCCACGCGCCTTAACCTTTGAAACTCTCGTCATTTGCCCTCCTGTCGATATTGCGCCTTCACATGGGACTACGCTGGACAGCATATGCATCAAGCTGATCCATGCAGAGCAGGTTCTCGACTGTGGGTGGAAATCTAGCCCCTCGGTCGCATTAATCATCTGTTCGTTACCTCAAAAGCATCACTCACTTGCGTAGAGCTCGATCGACCGCTGACCAATGAATTGGCTCGTGAGTTGTAACTTCACTCACTCGTGATGTGCGTGCATATCTGGCGCAAGGGGAAAAGGCTGTGTACATTCTAGGTACAGGCATCTTGTCCATTTAGCTCGAGGTCTGGTACTAGAGAAGTTTTTGCCCATTCTAACTCGCCAGATTGGGATCCGTCCGTTTGGTTCACGGTTTCCAGGTGTGATAGAAGTAGTGTCCGTACCCTGGACAGAGCCAGTATGATTGAACGTAACATCCCCATTAGGTCCAGTGGTACGTACCAGGGCTGCTGCCAGCTCTCGAATGCTAGCATATCTTGAGCCAATACTATCACCCATCCAAGTAACAAGCAGAATCTCAGTATTCCCGTTTATCATGACAGATACGACAGTTCGGCCAAATGACAGGTCAAATACGCATCAATAAATGAGAACCGAAGTAGTAGACTGGAGCGCAAGTTTCATCACAGCACAAACCTGTAATGGGACTCGGCAATCCCTACGTGATCAAAAAGCGATCACGTGACTGCGTTCAAGATCTGAAAGTGAAGCCGGAATGTCGGAACACATAACTCACTGTCAACACAATATTTTAGACTAATTGTAGAGGCAATATGATTTTAACATGCATAGAATTGGATGCAGTGGAGCAGAATTTCCAAAATTGCACTCTAATTGTTCATGTGTGAATGGTTCTCAACAAATAGGAGCTCTCCCCATAAATGGCTAGATGTAATTAAAGATATCAAGGAGATTAAGATATTGCCACCTCAAATTGAACAGAAATATCTGTAGGTTGTGAGTTATGCGTACCGGAAGCTGAAACTAGAATGTGTTTGTACATGTTTATTTTAAGCCACTCTGAGCGTGCACACAGCTCAGACACTGGAGGTTAAGCACCTACCTCTTGCCACATTGGCACTTTTTTACTAGTTTACTTTGCTGAGAACCATACAAGCTACTTCTGGGATGCCTAGGGCAAAAAATCTATCTCCTCGGAAGGGTGGAAAGCACCCAGATCCTGTGTGGTTACGTACTGGATACAAAGAAAGTCGCCAACTCAATACTACACATACCCCCCCAAAGCTAGGAGCCCAGTCTGAAGGGAAGATAGAGCATTGTCAGGTCGTAATCTCTGGCTTGCGCCAGCGACTGAAAAATGCACTACAAACAATACGACGCTCACAACAAAAAAAGCAGCTCCTAAAGACTCAGCTGAAAGTCACCAAACTAGAGTTGTCTCAGATCATCCATAATTATCATTTGAGGCTCGAATCTTGCTGTCGTGAACTAGTCTCTGAGCAACGAATTGCTTCCAATTTGAAAATTTCTGTTTCAAAATTGCGCAAAAACTTGAAAGCTCTTCGACAGCAACATCTCCGGTTTTTGGCCAAAAAGCGCCCAGCTTCATTATCACTTTGCCTGAAATTTAAAAGTGTGTATCTGGTGAAGACACGGCAGCTTGCTCGCAAGCTTGTACTCGCAGGGGTTGCTTCATCCCGAGTGCGGGATGTTATCCAAATTTGTGCGGAAGGGTTTGATCTTGATGTTAAAAATATCCCCTCAGCTCGTTCTATTGGTCGATTTGTTCTTGAAGGAGGAGTTGGTGCCTCAATTCAGGTATCAAATGCACTTGCGCAAGCACAGGGTAAGCATTTCAATCTTTTATGTTGTGCAGAGTTTTGCACTTATGTTTTATTTAGGGCTGACAATCAGCATGGATTCAACCTCTCAACGTAGCGTCAACTACAGTTCTATGCATATAATGGCTAACACTGGCAATGCACACCAGCTACTCTTTTTGGCTGTGGAGTCAACTGTGAATCACTCAAGTCAAACTCAAGTGGATGTCTTAAAGAACACTCTTGCGCAGATTTGTGACACTGCTCAACGTGCGCCAAATGTTGCTGATAGCCCTATGGAGGTTCTAACAACCAATGACATTGCTCGCAAGATCTATGGAGCTAGTGGAGACCATGCCAATGATCAGATAAAGGTTGCTGCTTTGGAGAAAGATGTCATGACCCACCCTGTTCTGTCTTGTGGCTTGTATGTTTTCTCGTGGCTCATGACCTGAGTCACTTCTGTTGGCTGTGTTTTCTTTTGTCTGACTCGCGCTGCGCGCTCATCAGACGCTGCCTCGTTATGTATGACTCGCCACATGCCTTATGCTGTGCGAGTCTGACTCGATGTACGCTCTTGTTTTGTCTGGGCTGTACGCCCTTGGTCTATATATTCGAGCCTGAGCAAGCCTGGTTTACCCAGCTTGCTCTACACTCGTCGTTTACCCTTTTCTACTAGGCTCTTCAAGCCACTAGTACCCCTCGCAAGTCATTCAGTAGTCACTGTCTTATCGCCGTCGCCAGTTTTCTCGTTTAACTCGCTCGCCTACCCGCTCGTCTTTGCCACTCGATACATCCGTCGTCGACAGTCTCCTGCACTCTCTCAACGTCTTAGAAGAGGTTGTGACAAAAGAGTGGAAGCTAAACTCTTGGTTTGAGTACCTTGGCAACGAACACCTCTTGCAACTGTCTTCTGATTCAGCAGCTGAATTTCTGAGGTCTGTCCGAACAGCAGCTGAGGTCTCACTTGGTTATAATCAGCTATCAGTTGATGCACAGACAGCTCTCATTGACTTGCAAAAAGCCAAGCAGATAAGAATGTTGGGTGAGGCAGCCTTTTTGAAACTCCCAGCTGAAGAGCAAAAAGACATCGGTTTTTTTGTCCGATTTGGCTGCTGCATGCACAAAGATTTAAACACTATCAAAGGAGGGGTCTCAGCCTTACAGAAATACTGGAAAGCGACTAGTGATTATCCTAGACCAGTGTTGCTGCCAAACAAAGACAATGAAGCAGTCCTAGCTCTTGCATCTTCAAATCGACCCCCTAATGCTGCAGAGCAGCGTGCAGTCTCTCTGTCTGATTCTGGAGCCATCAAACTCTGTAGTCTAGCAGGTGCCTGGTTTAACAACAAAGATGACAAGTTGGGTGCTCAGGATGAGTACTTGTACTACTTTCAACTGAAACATGGGACCATGAGTCGCTTTCCAGACACTAGTAATGTGCGCTATGGCTCTTATATTGATGCTGCAACTCAGCTATTTACACACCGTCAACATCATCTGGATTTTATCAGCTACTGGAGAGATAAAAAACGTTCAGGAACATTAAATCATCTTGAGCAGAATGTCCTCAAGGCGCTCTCAGATGATCCAACAGTTGCGGAATTAGCAGTATTGGCCGCATATGGCCAGGCTATCTCTAAACCATACATGCAACTGGTCCGACTGGCAACACTTGCAGGTAAAAGCATTGCTGAACTGGCTGGCCTGCATTGCGAAGTCAAAGCACTACTTCAAACAATAGCTGCCAATCCGCAAATATTGCTCAAGGGTGATATATCTGTCAAACTAGACTCTATGGTCATCAAGGAATGGTCAGATCCACAGGTCTTTGATGAGCTAGCCAAGAATTCAGCCAAGATGCCTTACCTGCCAGCGCTTCTATCTGAGTTCTGTAATGGTGCACTTGAAACTTGGGACCGGTTCTCTCAAGATATAATTCCAGGTGGTATTCCAATCTCTCTGTCACCGGAAGAGATGATGAAATCCTTTTCACCTCCTACCAATGATTCAAATGAGGGTGCACTTGGTACTTGGCGTGTCTGGTTGCGACAATTCCCCTGCTTAACGACCCATCGATTTAATGCCATTATTGCAAATCGCATGAACAAAACCGAGGACTACATGGAGTCAAATTTTACACCAGACACATACACTTGGATTCGTCAGGAAGCACGTCGCATTGATTCATCTAAGCTGGAGCAGAAACGAAAGCTACACCTTCTTGAAACAGCAGAGCAGGAGGCACGTCAAAATGCAGTTGCTCATGCTGCACGAGCAGAGCGAAAAGCTGAGAAAATTGCACATGTTCAGGGCATTGAACTTGAGCTAGACATGTCCCAAATTGTGCTCTTGAAAGGTCCTGCTTTGACTGACCAGCTGAAAGCTCATCGTCACCTTGGAGAAGACACTACTCACAATCTCTCCAATGTGACTGGTCCTAGTGTTGGACAAAAGAGAGAACTTCTCAAGGAGCTTGTCCAAGGGTACCTAGCACGACACCCTGAAATGTCTCAGTCATCAGAAATAGAAAATGAAACTCTGTCTGATTAAGAGCTTATATCTTCCTTTTTTCCTGCCTAAATTTTGATCTATTGTGTTCTACTTATCCCTCCAATGTAATCGCTTTTTTTGGAATTTAAATTGTATTTATGGTTCATTGTCATTGTCTCCAACTGAATGTTTAGTCCATGGCCTGAAATTTCGATCAAAACTGCTTATGTAAGTGGATCAGGTGGTCCTATGCAATTGCCGAGTCCCACCTGTAACAAGCATAAATATTTTTATTTTGCAGAAAAACAACCCTGGTATAGGCACGATTGTTTGCGTGACAGGACGAGAGCGCGATGCAGAAGATTCATGTACAAATAAATAGCGTCAAAAGTGTCTCCTAACATTGCTGCGCCAACCTTGTGGGACCCAACCTAAACTATCGGTTGTCTAGTTCTAGCCCGTTTTCTTACATTAGGACGAACGACAAGCTGGAAAGCCTAGTTCTACGTGTGCTCGATATTGTTCTGCGAGAAAGGATTGATGTGTATTCATGCAAAAGCTAAAGCTGTAGAAACAACACATTCCTAATACGCCAAATATCGCAGATTGTCTATTAACAGTCAAAGCGTATGGCCTTTTATACATGTAACTAAATAATGTAAATACGTGTTCCACACGTATTCACTGCTATACAAAGTAAGAGAGACACGAGTGCATAGAACGTGCGTGGGTCAGTGGGACACGTAGACATGGCTATATGCGGGTTGTTCAATCATTATCATCAACAGAAGCGCAAAAGCGCGATGAAGAGTGCAGAACCAGCTTGATTATAATTGAGTCATGTGATCCTAACGTCTGAATCGATTGGTCTTCTCCCTTCTCACTTCCGCTCATCATCCTGCACACTCTGCATTGGTTTCGGTGTCCGTTCTAGTATACCCGAGAAGCTCTCGAACCCCGATATTTGGGGCCAATCTCAACGCCTACTTAATATTTCTCTTTGCTCTGCCACGATATGGCTCAAATGGTGAGAACACAATAAATTCGAAATCAACGGGAATATTGTTGACACTAGTGAATGTGACCGAATTGTGGCTGCCGCACTTAGGATGTAAGAGCGTTTAACCAGAGTTTGTATGCCCTTAGCAACGTCCTTATCGGAATGCTAGCAACCAAGTCGGCCCTGGATGTCAGGTACTTTCAAAATTAACTCAAGTACAGTACGCCAGCATTTCATAGTAAACGGAACTATCGCTCAAGCTACATGGAAACTACTCTTTGTGTAGCCCCCTGCCCAGGTTATGGCCTATTTCAGTGAAGCAGAAGGACTTTCCGATTTTACCCCAAACTTGGAGAACCCAATTACCTTATCTGAGGAGCCAGTGAGAGGTGTACTGGCAGACGTTTATGTCGCAACTACCCAGGGTGGTATAAAAGTAGCAATCAAGTCGCTTCGGGCCAAAACAAATGGTGACAACAAAGAGCTTAAAGTTCGTTGGCTTTCCCTCTTTCGCTAGGTAAGGCTAATATTATCTGCCACTTGACTAACAGCGCACTGC
This sequence comes from Ceratobasidium sp. AG-I, assembly GCA_015039395.1. NCBI lineage: Eukaryota > Fungi > Basidiomycota > Agaricomycetes > Cantharellales > Ceratobasidiaceae > Ceratobasidium > Ceratobasidium sp. AG-I. The sequence continues at coordinate 246,166 of MU132184.1, forward strand.
TCGCGAGCTCAGCGCCTGGTCGAAGCTACGACATGAGAATATATTAAACCTTTTAGGCGTATCATATCACCGTCAACGCCTCTCTATGGTATCTGCATGGATGGAGAATGGTACCGTTATCCAGTACACGAAACAAAACTCAGAGATAAACACATACACCTTAGTGAGTGAGATTAGAACTACGTTACTAGGAATTAATAGAACGGAGGCATAGTGTGGTGAGCTTGCTAGTGGAACGGCATATCTTCATGAAATGAATGTGGTGGGATACGCTTCAGCCTTTCACTCGGTGTAGCTAGTCTGCTGAAATTATGTATCAGGTCCACGGGGACATAAAAGGAGTAAGCTGGTTCCACTGAGCAATCACCTAGCTGACTGCACGCACAGGCAAATGTCCTCATTTCTTCAGACGGCCGAGTAAAATTGACCGATTTTGGTCTGACGATTACCTATCATGACATATTGCAGTTCTCAACAACAGATCCGCTTGGTGGGACTATAAGGTGGATGGCGCGTATCATTTTACCCACCAGCTACCTTTCCAGCGACTCATAGCGCCTACCAGGCACCCGAACTCATGAGTGGAAAGCAGGTACGATCCTTTGCGACGGACATATGGGCCTTAGGCATGGTGAGTGCATCACTGTAGCACCTCATCGAAGCTCCCAACTACTAAAAATTGTTCAAATAGACAATGTTGGTATGTGCGCAGACGATTTGATCCCTGTGCAACATATATTTACTAGATGCAGGAAATCCTCACTGGTAAAATACCATACCATGAGATCCGCATCACTTCTCACCTCAAAAAAGAAGTCATTGAGAACGCAAAAACTCCCAGTCGACCTGACGAAATCCTGAAGCGGTCGGAATATGGTGCAATGCTTTGGCGTAAGCTCCTTGAGTGTTGGGTTTACCGGGCCGAGACCCGCGTAAAAGCAAAAGAAATAGTTCATTTCGTACGTATTAGGGCTATTCTCTTAGGGATATCTCGGATTGTATCTTTGCTGATGGGGTATTTGTCTTAGTTCGAGGTTATCATCCCTTTAGGTGCCACGAATTTTGAGTTCAACTACGACACAGTATGTGCTTTCTATATTGAGACAAGAAGAATAGGCTTATTTTGTCCCATCATCGTGCTTGGAGAACCTGGATGATGTCGCTTCGTACCTAACGAACACATGGGGTTTACAAGATTGGACTCTAGGCCTCAGTTCGTCATGTGTACTATTGAATGGCGGAGGGCAAGGAGACATATACAGAGGCTCCATTCGGAATGGAGCCAATGTAGCTATCAAATTAATGAGGGTGTTCTCGGACTCTCGAGGGCTTGAGGTTCGTAATATCCCTTACACACTGACACATGAAGCTGAGGCACAACTACTAGCGAACTGCTCGCGAACTCCATACTTGGTCAAAGCTCAAGCATGTGAATGTCTTAGAGTTTTTTGGAGTCGCTATGTTTCAAAGCCAGCTTTCAATGATTTCGCCATGGATGGAAAACGGGACTGTTCCCCAATTCCTCGACAAGCACCCTGAATTTGACCGATATATATTTGTGAGTAGTGAAATATGTTTGTGGACACCGTGTTAGAGTTGTATTATGGCAGTGTGAGCAGCTAGCAAACGTAGTCGCCTATCTGCATGACATTGATGTGGTGAGATAATGCTTGAATATTCATCCGAATCGTTGGGCTAATGAACAATTCAAGGTGCATGGCGACTTGAAGGGGGTAAATATGCCACTAAGGTTGTATTTTAATACTAAGTTCCATTTGTAGGCGAACCTACTTGTGTCGTCAGATGGAATCCTGAAGTTGACTGACTTTGGGACTTCGATCATGCGTGAAGATATCATGTACTTTTCTGAAACAGAGGAGGAGCCTCTTTTTACCGTGAGATATACGGTAATTATTGGAGGCTGCTCTGGCTGCGATAACCAATACTCTAATTCTTGGATTTCTTAGGCCCCAGAGATCTTGAAAGGGGAATCACACCACACGCCCGAGGGAGACGTTTGGGCATTAGGAATGGTAGGAGAGTGGCCCGAGTTACGATCATCGTCAGCTTATGAAAACCTTCTCACTTAGACAATGCTAGTGTGTAGTCAAGATATCTTACCTATGAGAACTTCGTTTTTGACGATAAGGTCTGTAGGAGATAGTTACAGGACGACTACCATATCACATGCTGGACAGTGACCACACCGTCATAACCACCGTTCTTGTCAAACAACAACTTCCCGATGCTCCTGAAGATTTTTCATTGCGCGCTCAGATGTTCTCGTCATTCCTTTTGCGTTGCTGGGATTTTGACCCTCAAAGACGAGCCACGGCAGAAGCGGTCAGGTCTATGGTAGCTACGGTTTCTGATATCTGCCTGAACTACAAATAACTCCACATTCTAGCTTTCAGTACTAGGACCGATGTGAGGGTGGGAAATGCCGCCGTTTAATTTCATGCAAATGAGCCAAGAGTAAAATTTGTACTACAGTAGTGGCATGTCAAGGTTTTATTTGCACTCCTTGCCAAGTATCAACGTGTCTACATACGGTGAAAACAGCTGTTTGGCCAAAAGGACAACATCCTCAAACCATGGGATTTTGGGAAGCAACTCATATCATTCTATACACAGCGTTCGTGCAACATCTATGGAGCAAGGCTCATAGAATTTGGGTCAGAAACGCGTAGGTAAGTGCAGTTTTGCCCCAGAGTTCAATTTTCAGATTCTAGGTGTTTGGGAAATAGTTTTGCAGCACACCGTAGTAACAACTAACCCAAAGAAATTGCAATGCACCTGAACCTACTCAGCAAAATCCCCCTTAAGTCAAGGACTCCGGAGAAATGGCATCCTCCGGATCGCGTAAGAGCTGAAGGAGCATATGGTACTGTGCTCCAGACTTCTCGTGAGGACTCCAGAACGCTCGTTGTTTTCAATTGGTGGCGCATGAGTGCTCCGGAATGCTCCAGATCCACTGGAGCAGCTGGAGCCACTCCCCGGATCCGGAGCACTCAGGAACTAAGGGGGATTTTGCCGATGTATTACATCTTAAAGAATCGGCTATATAATGGACTACAGCAACGTGTACCTAATAGACGAGAGCTTTGACTACACTCAACGCGGTCTTAGGCTACGATGATTGGCTGATAGCAGAATAGCCTCACATAATTTCCTCGTGCTCTCTAAGTATCCAATTATATCTCATTGACAAACGACCGCGCTTAGATCTTCTAGATTTGTGAAACAACCCATCTTTCTATAGACCGGTCTCGATTTAGATGATGCGCGTTGCCCTAGGGCTTAAAAAAGTACTATAACCTGCCTCCCCTTTCCTCCACTTCGCTCTGCGAGTCCTTCCTCCATTGTCGAGTCAAGTTAATCCCGAAACGGTTTAATAGAAACATTTGACCTCCTACAGGTTCGGTGTTATAAACCAATCATCCAGACGAAGCTCATTAGGAATTACTTCCAGAGTATTATCATGGTACGTTCACTTTTCCGTCCTCAACGTAAAAACGGGTCATTCAGAGGATGATTTGTTTTGCTTGCAATCCGTGATCATCGTTGGGCTACCGTAACAGGAGGTGAGTAGATTTACAAAGCGATTTGGATGAGGCTGATCAACAGTCGGATACTCACAAACAGAGCCGGCCATGGATGTCTGGTTCTTTTAGCATCAATTCGAGGACAGTATGTCTGTTTAGCATTTTGATATGACGCCAAACCATATGGTTGGCTAATCCTGTGCTCTGTTTACGTAGCCATTATCCCATATCATCGCCTACTTCACCGAGGCGGAGGGACTCAAGAACTACACCTTGGAAATCGAAAAGGCGACCGATTTTCTACCCGAGCCCATAGTTGGTGGACTGGCAGACATATACGCGGCGACTTTCAGAGATAAGACCAGGGTTGCCATCAAGTGCTTTCGAGGACAAGGGAATAGCGATAGTAAGGAGCTCAAGGTTTGTGTTGTGTTAGCCATGCACGAAAGTTTAGACATCTTACACCCCACTAGCGCACAGCTCGAGAGCTTGCAAGTTGGTCGAAGCTTCGCCATCAGCATCTGCTGAATCTCCTCGGAGTGGCGCGATATCGTGGTATGATCGCTATGGTATCCCCTTGGATGGAAAACGGAACTGTGGTTCATTATGTCAACACGCACCTCGACGTCAACCGATATGCGTTGGTGAGTACCGATCATCTCAACTTGAGTGATTATACTCAATAACTCTCAAAAGTGCGGGCAACTCGCATCCGCGGTGGCCTACCTGCACGACATAGGCGTCGTAAGCTTAATCTTTCTGCCCGATTTCCACGAACTAATTTAGGATTGTCAGACTCACGGAGACCTCAAAGGAGTAAGCTTCAGACCCCTTCAATGCCAGTGTTACTGATAAATGAATTAGGATAATGTGCTCATTTCCCTCGATGGCTATGTCCAATTGACGGATTTCGGCTTGACCATTATGCACGACGAGTCGCTGCAGTTTTCTACAACAGATGCTTACGGAGGCACACTTAGGTGGATGGTATGTGCTGCCACGTTAATGTCTCGCCTATACACCGGGATCCAGTCCCGCAATACACGGAGATTAAGATAGGCAAGTCCGGGAAAAAGTCCCGAAGTGCACGACAGCAAAAGAATACCGATTGAAACCAGGAAATAACAACAGCAAATGCAGGCAGGTCCGCCGGTGGGTGGGCGCAAAGGATAAAAGGCTGAAAAGGCAATTATAATCTAACAATGTTTCAAGCTGGTGGCGTTGCTTCAAACAGATCAGTATACTTATGGTCTCTTAGATAAAGGAATGAACCAAAATAGCGATGGTCTTGTTTGATGCGCACGCACTGTAACTATAAGCCGGTTGATCATACTCCGAACTCTACAAAGCAAATTAAGTTCAAGTTTCAAGCTTGGGTGATGCAAAAACCTACTATATATTCATTGTATTCACGCTTACGGGGATCTCCGGTAACCCGCACACAATTCTGCATTCTAGCCAAGCAATTAGCACCGCTTCTGCTAGCATCAAGAATGTAGGACCTTACGCTATCGGTATATCTCCAGTCGTGTCCGTAGTTGTAAAAGTAAGTGACTCTGTTTCTGGTTTGCTGGTAGCGATGCGCATCCACTTACATCAGGCCACGACAAACAACACGAACGCCGCACCTGTCAGTTCTGAACGGAATATACATAGCGTGACGCTCTCATTTAACCTACAAATAACCCATATTAGCTAGTGTTCATCTCAATGAGGGCACGCACATCAACACATTGATGATCCATGCACGGTGGCCGAGTAGGATGGTGTCAGGAGACCGGAGGCAAGGATAAGCCATTAGCTACAGTTGCATGCTCGTCAAGACTAGAATAAGTTACCCTGTGACTCATGAAACCAGGACTTCAGACTCACCGCTACCGTCGACCGGGTTGCCTCGATTTATTCTCCTTGCTACCTTTGCGCTGAAATATGTGGTCAAAGTCACTCAATCCCATACGCTTTTCTCACCAATTGTAAGGTGAGCGCTGGCTTTGCCACCGGTAAGGCTCCACTTCGTGGGTAGTTGGCTCGGGCTAAACCGTTCGAAAATCTAATTAGTGCTAGATCTAAAGACCATAATTACATACTTTCTGGGAGTTCGATAAATTAACCATTGATATCCCTGGATATACCTGGCTCGCATTGATGCGCTGCCAAACGGGCGACGTGTTCAGGGTATACTGGTTACTGCGTGCTTGATAGAAATCGTAGAGAGGTGGATAAACCTGCGCGTCAAACACGTGAAATGGAGTTAGAGGGATCTAAAACTTACATATCAGCCAAAACTGTGGCGGTTCGTACGTGGTATCAGCCAAGTAGGAGGAGATTGATGGAGGGGCAGGTGGAGCACGCTGCATCGCACACGCCGCCGAGACCGTGGCTGGCACTAAATAATTACGATGTATGAGAAGAAATTATATAGTATCACCTAGTGTCCTCGGATACAAACAAGTTTAGGGGATAGAGGTAAAGTCATGGTTGTGGTTGGGATGAGGAGACGCGCTGCGTTTGGTCTCTCAGAGATCGACGCTTATGTCAGCGCACGTGACTCTGTGGTGAACCTCCAATCGTACGCGCTCTGGCGATACCGCTAGGATACCACCAAGGCCGTTGACTCCCCCAAGTCCCACTCCCACCTAAGAGTAGAAACTCTGCTCAATGCCCTCCAACGAGTAATGCGATAGAACACACTGTAACGCACTGCTATATGTATGTCATTGATTCCAGGCAGCACAACTTGATGTCTTTCCTGCCCGAGCGTACCGTACAGGCCAATGAATCCTAACTCAGCACCGCATCATCAGATCGGCAGGTAGCCGCATTTATACCGAGTTGAGCCCCAGTACTGTATGAGCCTCTTCTCAAGCTGACCAAACCTGTCCCTTGCGCTACCCACGACTGCTCACAAGCAGTCATTTGTTATCGTAACACACATGTATGTAGTGTAAATGCCGATTCAATAGTTGCCGTATATCACAGAAAATCTCCACAGGTGGCAAACACAACATCGTCTGGTTGGGTTCAAGACGAGCCCCCGGATTTTCCGTCAGTTACCAAGTCCGAAGGATTATGCATAAATTCAATTTTATAAACCACCATCCAAATCCGGGACTTCGCTGAGATCACCTCCGGAATCAACGCACCCGGAGGTCCGAGCGCACCCCCGGATGATATAGAACCGGGAGTATGTCCAGCATCCGGGGGACACCCGGGGGGTGCCTGCTCCCATGCTCAGTCTTAAATCCCGGATTTTTTGAACAACCAGGCTTGAGTCCCGGAAAATCCGGGGGATTTGGGTCCACAGTGACGATTCACTTCAGTCTTGAAGAACGAAGTGATTGAGAAACGCCGAATCCCTAATCGCCCAGACGCATTGGATACCTCCGAACATGGGCCAATACTCTGGAGAAAGTTACTTCAATGTTGGGCGTACAAGCCCGAAGACAGGGTTATCGCTGGAGAGATAGACAAATTTGTGAGCCGGTTGGTGGCCTTGGTTCTAAGGACCTAAATTTTTGTTACCTCTCCTCCAGTTCACCAGTATTCTTCCCTCGCAAGGGGCAAACCTCCAGATCAACAATCAGACGGCAGGCTTACATGCAACTCCGCGTAATTCACCTCTTGCTTATATTCTATCTTATATAGGCCGTAGATGACATGATAAATTACCTCACCGGGATCTGGGGTCTCCATGACTGGACTACCAAACTCGATCTTATGCCTCCTTATGCCGAAGTCGGTGGCGGATACGGTGACATCTATCGCATGCCCCTCTCTGGTGGTACGGCAGCGGCGGTCAAAGTCGCTAGATCACTTTTAATATCTACGACAGAAGATTTGCGCACTCTCGAGGTATGTTTGGAAAGCATACATCCACCTACACGGTATGAGCACTAATGAATCGGCCTAGGGCATTGCTCGAGAGCTAGATACGTGGTCTAGATTGAGACATGTTGATGTTCTTGAATTCTTTGGAGTTGCTAGCTACAACGGGCAGATCGTATTGATTTCACCATGGATGGAAAATGGATCCGTCTCCAACTTCATTTCGAAGAATCCAGAGGCTGATCGATACGACCTGGTGGGTGATGGTGACTATCGCGCCGCTTTTTCTCATGTCCTTTTGAAGTGTATTCAACTGGCCAACGTAGTTGCCTATCTGCATGATATTGACGTGGTAAGAATAGGTGACTAAATCATCCAGTTCATGACCTGATATTTGCATCGCACAGATACATGGGGACCTGAAAGGGGTGAGCCGTGTTCCCCCCTGTTTAGCACTGTAAAATACTAAACAGCCATTAGGCCAACACGTTGGTGTCACCTGAAGGCATCCTAAAACTGACAGACTTTGGTACCTCAATTGCCCGAGAAGATACGCTACGGTTTCAGGAGCCAAGCGAGGACGACAATATAGGTACTCTCAGATGGATGGTACGCGACCCTATCTCGCCAGAATCGCACGTAACTAACTTGGTTGGTATAAATAGTCTCCCGAGGTAATGTTAAGAGAGTCCGGTCTGTCCCGCGCAAATGACGTTTGGTCTTTAGGAATGGTAGGAGTTCAAAACTGAAATTGGTCTAGATATAATCTTACGTCTATATTTTGATCTATAGACGATGCTGGTAAGCTAAGAATCAATATATTATAAATGCGCTAGAATAACATCGGGTACTAAACCGACAGGAAATTGTGACCAACAAAGTGCCCTACAGCACCTTCACCGAGATGGGAGCAATGCACCGTGTCACCACCAAAAAAACACTGCCCGATCCAATCGGCGACACATCTGCGCGCGGCATCGTGTTCTGGCAGTTCCTACTCCAATGTTGGAATTTTGATCCGAAAAAACGGGTGGTGGCTAGTAAAGTTAGCACGATGGTACGTTGAGCCTTTACGGTGGCGAACAGGTTTGGGCGCTCACACGTGCGAGGTAGATGTCGGTGTTGCCCGATCCTTGAACACAGAATGTCGAAGACAAGTCGGAAGAAGGGTTGCTTTGAACTGCGGTTCGTTGTATTGGCTGTTGAATCGAACGTTCGTCGTTCGTTGAAAGAGAGATATGTTTGTTCCCACAAATATTTGTATGATATAACTATGACTAAACAAACTCGAGTCACGTGTATAAATCACTAAAATTGAAAGCAAAATAACTCCAGATGATAGATACGAGCTACTCTTACAGATAACAAGACAAACAAGATAACCAAATCAAGAGATAAGACAATGCAAACAGACCAATCCATGTTAAACTAGATCAAACTTGAGTGGGGACCTGCGCTGCAGAACCATCAACTACCACTATCACCGTGTCCCCGTCAATCCTAGACCCATAACACCTCTTCCGCCTCTCCCCCTCCCTCGACCAATCTCAAGGCCAGTTGCAACATTATACCCCTCATATCCGTCCTCTTCCTCCTCCTCCAACACTCCCACATCCTCATCCTCGTCCTCATCCGAATACGCCTCCCCAATCTCCTCAAGCTCATCGTCCCCAGGTCCTTTACTCGTACTCATCCGTCTCCTTGCAGGGATCGACCCCGACCCGGACGCACCAGACCCAGACCCAGCCACAAGCGGGTCCTCTCTTCGTCTCAACGACCCAGTCTCTGCAACCCGTCCCTCCCGCTCCCGATCTCGGTCCCGGTCCCTCTCAATCCGACTCCCTTCCCGACCCTGCCACTCTCCCCGAGACTGTCTCCGACTATTCGGCGGAACACGTAACGTCGGCACAACCGGACTCCCGCTCCCCAAACTAGAAGCAAGACTCGGAGGCGGGACAGACGGGTAGCTTAGCCCCGCGCGCTGGGCGTGTACGGACGCGAGCTCCGAGAGCGCGTGTGTGAGGTGTGTGTGGTCGCGGGTGGGTATGGGAGGCGGGGAGAGGGGTGTTGCTGCGAGTGGGGTGGCGGGTTGGATGGGGGCGCTGATGCTGGCGGGGGTTGTGAGTGTTGTGAAGTGTGAGCTTGGGCCGGGGAAGTAGGATGAGTG